>JAFLRI010000009.1:0-600000 GCA_022817945.1 Nakazawaea ishiwadae
GCACATCTTTACACCTCCCCCAATTAGGAAACGCACATCTTTACACCTCCCCCAATTAGGAAACGCACATCTTTACACCTCCCCCAATTAGGAAACGCACATCTTTACACCACAGCTTTACACCAATGTCTTGTTAGGATTTACGCGGGAAATGAGCAATTTACGAGATTTGTTGCAGCTGATTTGAGCAATTTAAAGTTTTTTGATCTCGGATTGTCCCTTTTTCGGCAAAAATTAAGGTTCTTTGGTGTGGCGATCTTTGATTTCTACGTCTTATCTGACACATTTATGCACTGATTATGCACGATTATGCGGAAGTCACTTCTTTCCCTGCATTTGATTAACTATTAATCTCCGAATTCGGTCCTTTCTCCGGATCTTGAATTCATCCGGAGACAGCCCCTATTTGCCCTGTTCGTCTCCTTTTTGAGCAAATTCACACGATATTTGGAAGTTGGTCAGAATTGAGCAAAAAATAGAGAAACATTGCTTCTTTGCAAAATGTCAAAAAATAAAAGTTAGTCAAAAAACTTTCACATTCAACCAAACTAATATCCAACTTGCAAAGAATGCCAACACATCTCACCAATACTTGCCAGCTCCAACCATCTTTCGTTTCCTTACCAATTACTTCTGCTTTCACCTACCTTCACATCAAATAAATAACTGAAAAAATTCAACTCCAAATTTCCAGCAACAACAATCAAACACACAAAGCTGTAAAGACAACGACCAACGTATCTCAACAGCACTCTATGGCTTGACGAGCAGTACTTTTCCTCAATACCACTCCACCTTTCACCTATCTTCACATCCACACACAAATCTTTTTACAGATGCAGCAATAAAAGCTCACCAATACTTGACTGATTGACTTGTTTGAACAATGACAATACACTCCTGATCCTGAAGCTATCATTGTACCTCAATTCCAAACATTGTTCAAATCAAATTGGCCAACTTGAAAATGCATTTGTTTCTGTGTTTCAGCTCTTTTCCACTCAGAAACAAATCACACAACAACCAATCAAATCAAATCCAACTCACATGCTATGATTCACCTATCACTCAGTCCATCATAACTAACTATCAGTCTGTCTCATTTGATAATGTTTGTGAACTATGATTTTCTTGATTCTGTCTTTTGAGAGAAAAAAAGGCACAAAAAGGAGACTTTGTACATAATTGAATCTCAACAACACCAATGACTTGAATGACATACTTGGACAATACACATGTACTCTTTCTATTGGAGCTGCAGCAATCTCTCAATTTCAAATACTGTCCAAGTAAATTGTTGCTGTTTTGAAATATCCTCTTTTTGCTCAAAAACAATCACACAACGAAATTCAGTTAAGTCCATTGCCAATAGTGATATGATGTAATTCACCAGTGGCTCAGTCCAGCTTAACTACCTATCTGTGTGTGTGATCTGACATTGTTTCTGATGTGATTGCGTCTGTGAAGTGTAATTTATTGATTATCTATGTGAAGTGAAATATTGTTGATTGTGAGTTAGGAAAAAAAAAAAACTGAAAAAAAAAAGGATTTTGGCACAAATTTATATCGAAAAAAAATCACCAAAAAAAAAACACCAAAAAGATGAAAACTTTGTACAGGCAGATGCATGAGGTTAATTGCATAAGCACTCCTTTTCAAACTGCCATTGACCCACCAACTTCACAGCAGCTTAACATCAACACTCTTAGCCGATTGAGTCATTCCAATCAACAATGAATCTCAAATTCTGCTGAAAACACACACAAAACCAAATATAACTCTTAGTCAATATCACTTTGACGAATTCTGCGTAGTTCCATAACACCAATAACTGCCTAACATGTTTGAAAGATACCAATACACCCTTTCTGATGACTCTCATGCCTTGTCTCAATTCCAAACAAAGAGTAGTTAAATTGACTCATTAAACTTGTTCTTGTTTCCAATGTCCTTTCAGTGTACACTAAGTGATTACTGTACTTTGATTAATCAACCTATTCACACAACCTATTGGCACCACACATGTTATGGCTCGACTATGGATCAGTCCATCCTAATTATTAATCTGTGTCTGTGGTTTGATATTCCTGAAAACTATCACTTGATAATCCATCAAACAAGTCTAACTTTGCTCTATTTCGGTTATCAAGCAAACACCAATAGCTTTCTTAAGAGATGATCACCTCTATGATAACCTTGATGAGTTGTCTCAATTGCAAAATATTTTGCAGTTAAAACTGGACAATTGAAGTTGTTGCTGATCTCAATGTCTCTCTTTCAATGAATAAACTTATCACTAAATTGATCCCATGACTTTAATCAGCCAGTCCATCGGTCAAAAATGCTATTCTGGTGGATTTCTCTGCACTGGCTATTTATCTATCTGTGTTTGTGTGTATTTTGCATTGTTGTTGAATAGCTATGTTTACTTTAGATGTTTACTTTTTTTATTTTTCATTTTTCTCTAAATCATTAAAAACAGCCCCTGTATTTCCTATTGGTGAAGCATTTAAAGCAAAAAATTAATTTCTTCAATCCGCTCGCTACTATCCTCTTTTCTCAAAATCTTTATCTATTTAAGTATTCAATTATAACAAAAAATTTTATGATGACCCCTTTGAAAAATTGTATTTTCCTACTCTTCTGCTCTCCGGCTTGCCGCATGTCTAAGCAATAACTTCCTGATTATAAAAATTAACCTATTAACTTTCCTCAAAATCACCTTTTTCCTGTTTTTTCATATTTCAAATTATATTATTTATATTTCAAAACTTACAATCATTATAATTTAATCAAAAACAAAACTTCATCTTTAGTTCACACCTATTTAACACCTCAACATCTTCTAATTGGTTCTAAAACCTTGATTTACTTAAATTAATTATCAAATTCTCCTTATACGAACATCTACCCCTTTTGTCACACTTTCCTCTTTTGAACCCTCTTACCTGTATTCAAAAATCATCCAGTTACCTTCTAACTACTTCTGCTTGATTATCAGGTGCCTAAATATCCACAATATTAGTTAATGGGTACGTAGATAATAAATAATTCAAAAAATCAATTACTCAATTTTCAAGAAATGTGCACTTCAACTGTATATGACTTTCAGTCTTGATACCAATATGTTGGTGTTGGTGTTGGTGTGAGAGTGTTTTTGGGTGTGGGTGTCAATGGTGTTTATGAAGATGGGGATGCAATGGAGAAAGTGTCAATGGTGTTGGTGTTAGTGTGGGCGTGGATGTAGGTGTGACTTATTGAAATGAATATTCAATTGTCACTTTTATCATTTACACAGTTGACTCTTCCAACTTAAATATTCAATATATTTCTAAAAGAATATGAAAGAATCCTCGGAATATCTCATTATTGGACCTATAGCTATCAATCCTATGAATAACTCCGGAAAGTAACATTGGGCTCAATAGTTAACATTTCTTAATCAAAGAGGGACTATTGAGCTAAAGTGCACAGGGGAAATTAATGGAACAAAATTAAATTACAAAACTACAAAGTAAATTCTATTATAGATACATTGCCTTGATGTAACACAGGCATATATACAAAATAATAGCTGCACATTTACATGAGTCACTTCATTATTCACTTTACAGCTATCTAACACCTTAACATCTTGATCTCAAGAAATTGAAAATAATCTCAAATTCACCTTATTAAAACCTTTCTCTCACACTTTCCTCTTTTTTATCTCTAAAAAATTATCCAGTTACCATCTAAAAACTTCTAATTAATAACAAAGCGTCTTACAGTCCACCGTCTCACTTGCTGTGTATTTGCTGAACAACTGGCTTTTAAAATCAATCACTAAATTTCTGAAAATATCCACTTCAACTGTATATGAAACTGCAGATTCCCATACCTAATCCCATATTCACAGATTCATTACAATTAGTGATAATAATATTTACCAATTATCTGACCAACTAGTGTATAACATTAAATAATAATTACCTAATTTTTCCAATTTGTACTAAAATCTTTGCAACTAATCCATTATAAAGAACAAATCAGTAATGTAAAATCAAATTTCATTATTAATCATTGAATCTATTATTAGCTCAATCCATTACTGTCATCAATATACAAATGTTGTATGTTACAACTCACTTTATAACATTCTACAATGTCTTATCCATTAACACAATAATCTTTCAACGAATCCACATAATCTTTATAATAAGCTAACAACTTGAATTTTTATGTATTTTTATATCACTGGTTTGTATATAAAGACTTACAAGGTATATGATTCAAACTAATATCGTTTCCGTATAAGAGACTTCTGCCATTATTAAGGGATATTCAATAGATCTCATTGGCATAGATGGCAAGAGAGGTGGCAAATCATATTAGTTATAGAGTGTTTCTATTCTTCAAATAGATTTGGCATCATATAGTAGTATTGTTGGAAGCAATAAATTGGAGAATCAATATTAGTTAACTAAGTGAACAAGTTGACTTCTCACATGTTCGGCCACGGCCATTGCCATTGAAATACTAAAGATCTAGATTGCCAATATGAAGACATTCAAGGGACTGTGTTATTCGAGTATTAACCACATATTGAAGGTTTAACTAAGTTCTTAATCACTCAGTAGTATCAACAAATATATAAGCTGATCATTTTGCTCTTTTTTTTTTTTTTTTTTTCAACATTTTTTCGTTTTTTGCGAAACTCAAGTACAACATGAACTGATACTATTGAACATACTAAACTGATTAGTGAAGTGTATAATAAAAGTACCACTTTCATGATATGATATAAAGTTAATATTATCTGCCCCCTTTATGATACATGGATAAGCTGCTGGATAAATGATTCACCGAAACACAAAGCTGGGGTAAGAAAAAACAAACAATGCAGATCCTGAACCTTCGATAAAGCAAACTTGAGACTGAATAGATAGTTAAATGCCCAGAATCAAGTCATTTTATAAGCTTAAAAAATTGTGACGTCTTAAAATCTTTAAGCTTATTGTTTTCACTACAAAATGAATGACTTTCAGAATTGCTATATAAATAAAATCATATTATCCAAACATCATCGATACCCGACCACATTCAACATAAAAAATGGCACGAAGTAATATCTTATCTGATTTTTATGATAAGTGGCCAAAGACTTACAATATTTATGGCATTGCAGCTATAGCCACAATTGGTGGTCTTTTATTTGGATTTGATATTTCGTCGGTCTCCTCATTCGTATCTCAGAAACAATATAGAAGTTACTTTGATAATCCATCTTCTTTGGCTCAAGGTGGTATAACAGCTTCCATGGCTGGAGGTTCATTCGTTGCTTGTTTTTTTAACCCATTCATTGCAGATCCCTGGGGACGTCGTGTTTCTTTGCAATTGGCTTCATTGTTTTGGATGATTGGTGCTGCTATTCAAAGTTCAGCTCAAAATCAGGCACAGTTAATTTGTGGAAGGTTTGTCGCAGGATTTGGAATTGGTATTGCAACGGCAACAGCTCCCAGCTATTGTTCTGAGATTTCTCCAAAAAAAGTCAGAGGAACAATAGGCTGTATTTTCCAATGGGCAGTGTGGGCTGGGGCATTATGATAAACTTTTTTATAGGATATGGCTGCTCTTTCATTAATGGAGTTGGCAGCTTTCGATTAGCATGGGGCATTCAGATAGTTCCTGGGTTATTACTCTTCGTTGGTGTGATTTTTCTACCAGAATCACCCCGTTGGTTGGCAAATAATGGAAGATGGGATGAAGCAGAAACCATAGTTGCTAACGTAAATGCCAAAGGAAATAAGAGAGATAGCAATGTCTTAATTGAGCTAGAGGAAATCAAAGAACAAGTTTTAATAGATGAGGAAGCTCAAAATATAACCTATTGGGAGTTATTCAACAGAGAAAATTTGAGAAGAACCGTTGTTGGAATCAGCTCTCAAATGTGGCAGCAATTGTGTGGTATGAATGTCATGATGTACTATATTGTCTATATATTTGAGATGGCTGGGTTCACAGGTAACCAAAATTTAGTTTCTTCAGCTATTCAATATGTTCTTATGGTTATCATGACGATGCCAGCTTTATTCTTCATTGACAAAATTGGTAGGAGACCACTTTTACTTGCTGGTGGAGTTTTCATGACAATTTGGATGTTCTCAGTTGCAGGAATTTTAGCTAATTATTCATATCCTGTCAGTAATGTGGGTGGTAATACAAATCTCAGAATTAAGATACCAGAAAGCAATAAACATGCATCAAGGGCCGTTATTGCATGCTCCTATCTTTTTGTTTGTTCTTTTCTGCCTACTTGGGGTCCTGGAATTTGGCTTTATTGTTCAGAAATTTTTCCAACGAGGCAGAGAGCTAGAGCTAATGCCTTAACAACAGCTACAAATTGGATTTTCAATTTTGCATTGGCAATGTTTGTTCCCAGTGCTTTCAAAAACATCACTTGGAAAACATACATCATTTTTGGGATTTTCTGTGTGTTGATGACAATACAAACATTTTTCATGTTTCCAGAGACACGAGGAAAGACATTAGAGGAGATTTCTCAAATCTGGGCTGATAATATTCCACCATGGAGAACTGCAAAGTTTGAACCAGACGTTCCAATCAGTATATTTGAAGAAAAAGAGTCTGTTGAGCATATTGAGACATCTAAGCCAGAGGTAGCTTAATCGTCTTGTCAGCTAGATATTTAATTTTAATATAACTATTTCTCAATTATTTGAATGTAATACTGAATATACAGAGCTTTTAAGAGGAGTAGATCAATCTTTTCAAATTGACATACAAAAAAAGACTCTTCTAAGGAAAACATAAGCTTTCCCCACTAAATTGAGAAAAAATGATATGCAGAAGAAAATGTAATGAGCACACATTTTCAATGCATTGTAACATGGATTGTTAAAGTGGGTTTATGTTACATAAATACCCACATTGATTTTCCCCACGCACTATAAAAGATTTTATTTAAAAAGTCTATACAGCTACTGTCTAACTTTGAGCTTTAGAACCAAACGATAGACCACAATGACACAAACTCTGACTAGGCTGACATTAAAGTTGAATGTTTCCACAGATGATAGATTTGTGGAAGACAAACATGAAGCTCAATACAGTATAAGACCAAGAGTGTTGGTGAAAAATAAAGACATGTATGAAGAAGCTGCTAAGGTGCCAAAAGTTGATAAGAAAATCATATTATCAAGGTCAGAACAGCTTACATCCAATGCTCCATATTTTGACTTCAGAGATGACTTAATTGAAAAAGGATATGCTGTTATTAAAGGAGCAATTCCGAAGGAGCGAGCTAAGAAATATGAGGCCAAAATGTATGATTGGTTTAAGTCCTTCCAATGCTCTCAAAAGTTGGATTTTAATGATAAATCAACATGGATTGAAAGTAATTTACCAGCACATTCTGTTAATCATATCTACTATTTATATGCTTCGTCACATGAAAAATTTATGTGGGATGCAAGACAAGAAAAAGGTGTTCTAGATGCTTTTGCCAAAATTTGGGGAACAAATGAGTTGATCGTTTCATTTGATGGATTTAATTTTTCTTTACCTAATAGAAAAGATATACCAAGATCAGCTGCCTGGCCACATGTTGATCAGTCACCTTTGAAAGATGGAATGCAATGTGTTCAAGGTATTATCAACTTAAGTAATGCAACTGGTGAGGAAGATGGCTCTCTAATAGTCATGAAAGCTTCAAACAAGTTAACAGAAGAGTTTTTCAGAACTCAAACAGATAAGACTTCTTGGAAAGTTAAAGACAATTTTAATTTTACACCATATCAATTGAAATGGTTTGAAGACAGAGGCTGCGAGATTATCAGAGTCAAGCTGGAACCTGGTGATTTAATTGTGTGGGACTCTAGAACCATTCATTATGGTGGTTCAGCTGGTCCTTCATCTGACCAAATAAGGTCGGTCATTTACGCTTCGTATAGTCCAAGAGAATTTGCTAGTAAAGAGAGTTTAGAACTGAAAAAAAGAATTTTCGAGAAATGGGAAGGTACTACACATTGGGCTCATGATAATATTGTTGAGAGAGATTGTGTTCCATTAACCCATGACTACAAAACAGATGAAGAAAATAGAACTGAACCTTTAGAGAAACCAGAATTGACTGATAATCTATTGAAGTTAGCAGGAGTTATTCCTTATTGAAGAAAATGATGAAATAAAAAAAAACATTCCCCGCATCTTAAAAAAAAAATAACTGTAAGAAAAATTTAAATCTTTCAAACGTAAATGTTTCTTAAACTATAAATAACCCTCCAATATTTCCACAATGGTTGATGCTGGCTTTGAAGATTCAATGGATCCATTAATTATACCATCAACTGCCACTGTAGGAGTTACATGAACTCCAACAGTTCTTTGATAACGTACAAAATATTTGAGATCTTTGGAAATCTTATTACCACTGTTTGAAGGTTCTTTGGAATCCTCAATTTTGACCAAGTTCAAAATGTCTTCACCATTGATATCAAAATTATCTTCCGCTAATTTGATCAATTCATTATAAATATCCAATCTTGTCTTTTTATAAGTCTCAGTATCAAAGAATTTCTCTTGATTCTTAAACAAGATATTACTAAATTCCCAAAAGTTATGAGGTTGTAGCTTACCAACAGCTAATGCAACCTCATGCATCAATGCACCCGTTGGATGCCAAGGCTGTGGTACGTTCATTAGGATAAATTCGAAATTTCCTGGATATTTCTTTTCAATTTGTGGTATAACCTCTTCGTTTAATTTGATAAAAATCTTGGAACTGAATCGACAATCATAATCAAGGTAAAGTTGAACCTTATGTGATGCTTCTGTTTGAAAATCAGATTTTAAAGGTTTGAAGATATGAGATTTTGAATACAGAGGTGATAAAGTCATTATACAGTTTAAGAGAGATATAAATCTAGTGAATTAAAAATAGGAGATTTAAGAGTCTTTATACTAAACAAGCAATAAAAAGTGAGGCTCAAAAGAGTTTTTTTTTTTTTTTTCGTTTTCCTGTAACTGCTCGTCTTCTGTGCTGCTTTTGAGTCATTGATACAGAATAATGGCGATCTTTCGGGTCATCAAGTGACACACTGTGTTAAGCAATCTCTGAAAGATTAGTCAACAAGAAAAATGAGTCACTAAATTGTATGATCAACAAAATAGATGATTGTTTACTCAACTTCATTAAAATAATCATTATCTTTATATTTAAATAAGGTTTTAAAAATCTATGTAGATACACTTAAATAGGAATATCTTCAACGTTGAAAATGCTTTCATCAAGTAAATCTTTAATAAATTGGTCATCATAAAAAAGACTAGAGAAAGCATTATCGTCATTTTGAGTCCATCCAAATATGTTTTCCAAGTCTTTTTTTATTTGAGATTCAGCTGACTGCTCAATAAAAATTGGACTCGTGACATCATTGTTGATTACAAATTCAGTTTTCCATTTATTAGCTTTGATGCTTAACAGCACATTGTTTGTTAAGACGTTATCCACAAACCTGACCCAAGAATACTTGAACAAAAGATCTTCGTCATCAATGTAATTTCTTTCTTTCTTCTTCTCATAGAAAATTTTATGATACAGTTGAATAAGTAGATTGTTAATTGATGCAAGATCTCTGAAAATTAATGGATCAATTTTATGATCGTAATTAAGATTCTGCCAATCTGATATATTTATAAGAAGTGGGGGAATTTTGTTCAAAGATTCAATATCATGGGAGTATGGCTTGTAATAATCCTTTGAAATTTCATTCATCTCGGCAATCACAAATGAGAGCATTAATATTGAAATTCTTGTTAATGGCTGTCTTCCCATTGATATGATGATGACAGAGTATTGGTTTTTCGAGTAGGAAGTTGATGAATTTTTATTCAAATCATCAAGAATGGGAAGTATATCTACCAACGAAAGAATTCCTAACAATCCAGTTTTAATACACATAGTAAAACTCACATCTTTCACAGAATCATCCTGGCTAGATATAAGAGTTATGTATTGCAACGTTGAGATAAAAGCAAGAGCCTGAACATGGAAAAGAAACTCCTCAATCAATGTGAAATCCGGCACAGCTGAATCTTTTAACTGATTAATAACCGAGTAAAGAGGACGAAAATTTCCCTTGATAAAAGAATGCAAGTCACTAACTGCCCGTTTCAAAGAGCCATGAGTAACACAAGGTCCATTGACGGATTTCAACACTTCCCTGAATGCCAATGATGTTCGACAAATAAGCTGTTTTTTGGAAACATTTTCGAAATGGAATGACAGATCTGATATAGAAGGAACAGTACCTTTTTCGAAACAGTCCAATGTTTCATGATACATGATTGAAACCCACAAACTTTTAAGAGCTTTCTTAACACCAGTTGTCTCATTTTTGTATAATTCATCAATGTTGTTATTTAGACCAAGGGATAAAGCCATCTTGACATCAAGACCCAGGTGAATGGATAAATCTAATACTCTTCCTTCAGTTTTATGTTTGAGTCTATTAATACTCTTAAGTAAGAATATGACCTGAAGTATCACTATGGAGTAGTTACTCAAGTAATCTAATAACTCAAGGAATTTAGAAATATAGATTGATAATATATCTTCATTATCCACAAATATATGAGAATCAGTATCATCTACGCCACCATATTGGAAAGCCAACTCCAACTTTATCACCAGGAGGATAACTGCTATTTTTGCAAAATCATCATTTTGAGTTAATTCTGGAAATTGATCTTGGTTATGGACAAATAATCTGACGTAATCTTCCATGAAGCTTTTTTGATCAATGATAGGGTACAATTTGAACCAAAAACTGTTAAAAAATTCTTCTAGAATCTTATTTATTATACCATTGACGGGGAGGAACATCCTCAAATGCTTCAACAATGCCCCCAGTTCTTTCGGTATAGACAGCTTAGCAAAGTAATTGAGCCTATTGAGGCTCTCAGTGCTTTTGCGATTTCTTTCTAAAAGTAGCTTTGATTCGCCCAAATGAGTCATGAAAGAAGATCGAAACAATTCCAAAGGTGCCCTAAGACTAGTTGCTCCATAATATGATAAGTTTCCTCTATGATTTAAGAGACAGGTCAACTTTCTCAAATCAAGCATATCATCTTGGTCAAAATCTTTAACTTTGTTTTGCTTTAAATCTGAAATCACTTGCTTCAATCTTTGTACTTCCAGCCTGTATCGACTTAGCTCATCATGAGCCACATTTGACTCAGCACCTGGTGTCTCATAAATGCATTCTTTGATACCTCTCAAACTGCAAGCAGAGCAGATGGGTTTTCTTTCATCACATTTAATCTTGCGGCCCCTACAGCTGAGACATGCTTTGGTGATACGTCTTCTTGATCGCTTTGGCTTTAAATTTTTGTTTGTGAAATTTTTGGATGTAAGTAGCTGAATTGGCTGGTCCATTTTACCAATTTATGAAAAAAAAAAAAATACAAAATTCAAAATCAAAACAAAAGAAGAGCTTCTGGAATTTAGCTTTGCGACATTAACAGTAGTGGAAACCAAATGCGATTTTGTCTATTTGTGATTGATAGTTAGTTACTCAGTGATGTAGAAATCAGGACTCAGGCGTAGATTCAATTTTTAAGAAAACAACGGATATTGCTGTCCGCGGTGATTTTCGGTTTTCAAATTTTCTTTACTTTTTTACACAGTTTTTTTTAAAAACTCTTTGAATAGGAATTTCCGTTAGTAATACTTGATTAATTCTACTAAAAGATCTAAAAGAAGAATTATATTATTAAGAAAGTTATAAAGGGTACTAAAAGATATCTAAAATATAAAAAAAAATATAAAAAAACTCAATTGTAAAGAAAAAACCTAAAAAAAAAAAAAAGGTTAATGTAAAAAGTAAAAAAATAATCACGAAATGTTATCTATATCAAACAGTAGTTTTGGACAAAGAGACATTGTTTGCCAAGTTCCATTCTTTACCACTGTCACCGTCTTTGCTTGAGACCCAAACACTTGCTGAGAATTGTTGATCTGATTTCCAACTGTTCTGGGTATACAAGGCCACTTTGACAGGTGACTTAAGTCCAGATAACGAAAATAAACTGATGTTAATCGATTTGTTAATACAGTTAATTGTGTAATGGTCATTTGAAATCAGGACATGGTTTGAAGTAATAGTGAAATTTTGACATTTGTAGTTATAATTTGAATTGGAAAAGGAAATGATTGTTACATTTTTCCCGTCGAGAAGTGCAGCTGGAATTGTCAAATACCAGAAAGGCTCACCATTTTTATCAAAACCTTCGAGGTATGGAACTTTTGGATCATGAGTCTGAACAGGATGTGTTGTCTTGGATGTAAGAGTAATTTGATTGGTGAGTGTTGTCTTTGATGTAACAACATTATCAGAGTGAGTTGTCTTGGTTGTGGCATCAACATCGTCAGAGTGAGTTGTCTTGGTTGTAGCAACAACGTCATCAGAGTGAGTTGTCTTGGTGGTGGCAATAACATCATCAGAGTGAGTTGTCTTGGTTGTAGCAACAACGTCATCAGAGTGAGTTGTCTTGGTTGTAGCAACAACATCATCAGAGTGAGTTGTCTTGGTTGTAGCAACAACATCATCAGAGTGAGTTGTCTTAGACGTAACAGTTACTTCATTGGAGTGTGATGTCTTTGTTTTCTCTGATGATGATGAAGTTGTTTTGCTTTTTGATACCTGTGATGAGGTCTTGTGAGTTGAAGTTGATGTAACAGTGTTTGTCTTTGAATGATGATCATTCATTGTACTCGCAGAGGAAGTTGATGTAACAGTGTTTGTCTTTGAATGATGATCATTCATTGTACTCGCAGAGGAAGTTGTCTTGATATCTCCGTTTGATGTAGTAGATTTAGTACTTGCTTGCGAGCCAGTGCCATCACTTTGGAAAATATAATCACTCCAGTTGTTTTCAATTATTGCTCCAGATGGGAATTCTATTGTGAAATCAAGATTAGCAGCTCCTTGTGCATTCAGGTAAACAACCCTTATAGGATAGTATTCTCCTTGAACCAATGATACTGTTGCCACATTAGAATCACCAAGATTATTGAACAATAAGTATGAATCAGAGTCTGTGGTCTCATCATCACATGAGAAAGCCTTTGAAGCACCGAAGAATATAACAGCACTGTCGTCCAGGAATTTCAAATTAATGGCATGAGTTCCTGTTTCTGAAGCTCTGAAATATCCCTTCAATTCAACCAAGAAATTTTGAGAAGTGAGGCTATATCCATAGACTGTATTCTCAACAGAACTGTCACTGAACTCTATGCTTGGATTTGAAATCTTGGACGAAGAATGAACAATGGCCTTAGACTTGTAGTTGGATGACATATAAGCAATATCAGCAGTTGAAGCAGTGTCACCCAGAGTGAACTCATAGAAGTCAGCTTTGAAGCCTTGAGCACTTCCGGCATTCTTCAATTCACAGTTTCCAGATTTCTTGAATTGGTAAATGTATTTACTCCAGTCATTGATGATTTTTGTTCCAGATGGGGTTGTCAAGGAGAATGATAATTCAGCTGCTCCATAAACATTAGCATAGACAACTCTAATAGGGTAAAACTTTCCACTTTCTAAGGTAACTTCTGTTTCATCCAGAACATCATTGACTGTATTGAAAATGAGATAAGATTCAGATCCAACCGATCCATCATCACACGAGAATGCATCTGATGCACCCATAAAAGCCATTGCCGAATCATCAGCTTTTCCCATGGCAAATACATATACTCCTGATTCCGGTGCTTTGAAGTAGCCTCTCAATTCTACTACGAAATTTGGATTAGTCATGTGGTAGTCATATATGGTATTGGTAGTTTGTTGATCACTGAATGAAAAACTTGGATTAGCAATTCCACTTGATACATGCAACCAGTCCTGGTCACTATATCCAGTTGACATATATGAAACATCATTTGCAGAAACTTTGTCGCCAGATTTGTAAGAATAAAAGTTAGCTTCAAAACCTGTTTCTTCAACAAGTTGTTCTGCGTCACAGGAATCAATTGAATGTTCATTATATTGATAAATGAAACCAGACCAGTCATCACCGATTACTCTTCCAGAAGGAGTGGTTATCGAGAAATCTAATTTTCCAGCACCTTGAGCATTGACATATACAATTCTTATTGGATAATAGCTTCCTTGGGTTAAGGTAACCTCTGCATGTTGTGCTTGTGAGTTACCGAATTTTTGGAAGACTGCATATGATGTGGAGCCAATTTCATTTGTTGTACAATCAAAAGCCTTTGAACCTCCAATAAATACAATAGAGGCATCATCAGTTACACTCATTTCAAATGTGTATTGTCCAGTCTCTGAAGCTTTGAAGTATCCCGTTAATTCTAATAAGAAGTTTGAACTTGTCTGGTATCCATAGATTGTTGGTGGACCAGGTGGTAACAATGGGTACAATGGACTTTGCTTGCTGAAAGAGAAAAGTGGTTGATTGACTGCATCAGTTGTGTGCTTGAGATCTTTGTTTCTATAATTAGTTGACATGTAGTCAACATCAGAAAGTGATGTTTTGTCTCCTTCTGTATAATCATAGAATTTTGCGACAAAGCCAGTAGCTGAACCAATGTTTGCCAAACTACAGGATTCAGATTCCCCAGGATCATATTGGAAAACGTAGTCAGACCAATCATCTTTGATAACCAGTCCAGATGGAGTGGTGATTGAAAATGAGAAATCTGCTCCACCAACAACGTTCAGGTAGACAAGTCTCATTGGATAGTATTCTCCTTTTTGGAATACAATCTGGTTTTGAGACGAATCCGATGTTCCATAACCGTTGAACGAAATATAGTCTTTGACATCACCTGTAGCAGCAACATCTCCGCTTCCACAAGTAAAAGCGTCGTTGGCACCAATGAAAGCGATAGCTGAGTCATCTGCCCAATCTAATTGGAAAATGTATGTTCCGTCCTCAGGAGCCTTGAAATAACCGGTTACTTCAACAAGGAAATTTTGAGAACTCAATTGGTATCCGTACACTGTTGCCTTATCCTGTGTTTCTGGGAATGAGATAGCAGGAGAAACAATTTTTTTTGATGAATGAACTATTTCTCCTGATCTATATAAGACCCCCATGTATTTGGAACTTGAAGCACCAATGAAATCGTTCAGCTTGAAGTTGTAGAAATTGGCATTAAAGCCTGGATCAGATGCAACATTTTTGACTTCGCACAGATCTGGAGATTGAGTTTCGTATTGATAGATGTAACCGGACCAATCATCTGAAATGACTGATCCTTTTGGAGTTCTAATGGAGAATTCCAATTCACCGGCACCTTTCCAATTCAGATAAACTATCCTAAGTGGATAATATTCACCTTCTTTCAAGTTTACCTCAACATAGTTATCGGTACTTGTTACAGAAGAATCGAAAAGCAAGTACGACTGAGAGCCAATTGTATTTGATCCACATTCGAATCCAACAGAAGCTCCCAAAAGTACCATTGCAGAGTCATCAACACTGCCTAACTTGAAAAGGTAAGATCCAGTTTCTGGAGCTTTAAAGTACCCTGTAAGCTCAAGCACAAAATGAACAACTGTAGTGTATCCGTAAATTGTCGTTGGCAAGAGTGGTATACCTTTATCGAATTTGAAGTTAGGTTTGGTGACCTCAGTTGTTGAATGCTCCAATTTATTTTGTCTATAGTTTGTGCTCATGAACGCGGTACTTTTACCGGAATCAGTATCACCATTTTTGTATTCATAGAATGCGGCATCAAATCCCTTTGAAGTACCAAAATTGATTAAATCACAAGAAGTTTGTGCCTCACCATCATATTGAAAGATGTATTTAGACCAATCTGTTTCAATCTTTTCTCCGCTTGGTGTTTGGATCCAGAAATCAAGAGTTGCTCCTCCAACGACATTCAGATAAATAACCCTTAATGGATAAAGATCACCCTTTATTAAACTTAGTTCTGCCGATTTGGAATCTTTATCGAAGAAGTTGTTGTACAACAAATATTCTTTTGAGCCTATTGAATTGACATCACCACAGTCGAAAGCTGATGATGCTCCAAAGAATACCATAGCTGAGTCATCAGTATATTCAAGTTGAAATTTGTATTTTCCATCTTCAGGTGCTTTGAAATATCCAGTGAGCTCAACAAGAAAGTTTTGAGAAGTAATGGAGCTGCCGTAGATTGTGTTCTTTTTGTCACCTTCTGTGAATGAAATCAAAGGGTTTGAAACTTCACTGGCAAACAGCATCGAATCCAGTGATTTATAGTTAGAAGACATATAATCAACACTATCTGCTGAACTTATGTCAAGGTACTTGAAGTTATAAAAATTTGCATTAAAACCAGTTTTTTCAGAAACCTTTAGATCACAATGATCGGCTGCTAAAACATTAGATATTGCTAATATCCAAAACCAAATGTAACAAGATAATTTCATGTTTAACGTCATAGTTTTTTTTAAGTTAACAAAGTAAGCCCTTTTCAATTATAGAGCAGAAAAAAATATCTACTTAAGTAGATTTGGAAACCATTCCAGTCAAAATGCAAAAATTATCAGCTTGTTTACTTCAACAGGCAGTATACAAGCATCTGGTTGTATGACCTCAAAATGTTTTCGATACGATGCTATAGATAACCACGCAATAAGCGAGAAATTATCTCCTAACCAAAACGTGAAGGATCCTATTTGGTCTATGACAAGGTTCAGGCATCTTCTTTGGTAACAGAAGCTTACAGAGAAATAAGCTTAGTTTAAGCCTTAGATTGGTCCTTATCTTCTGGATTTGCACAACTCCAGATCTACGAAGTCTGAACCTTTTTTGTCAACGTTTACTTAGATCATAAAATGTAACTAAACATTTGTAAATAGTACCAATATATCAAAAACAAAAGCTTATTTGAAGATGATGGCAATAACGGATGATAATGTCTAAAATTGTTTAAACAAAGAATTTAAATAAGAACATAACTTCCTGCATATTTTTGTGAGTGCTTTGGTTTATTATAAACTGGATTAGGCTAATAAATTCGCTATTCTTCTATTTTTTACCCAGGTTTGTTGCATATTCGATCGTTTTAAGATGTTTGAGAGGAAAATTACACGATAGATAAACGGAATTAAAAAAAATTTTAAAAAATTGACTCAAATTCTCTGTATCCCCTTCATCAGATGAAAAAAAAAAAAATAATATAGCTAATATTTTGAAAGTCGAGAGAATAAAGGGAAATATATTTTTGTTCAGTTCAGTTGTATGTTTTTAAGAGTTAGTAAAGTCATCTTCAGATTAAGTAGCCTAAGAATGAAGATGGGCTGACCTGCAAAAGAGAAAAAAATCCAAAAGGACTTTTTCGGCATAACTGAAAAAAAAGAAAAAAGAATGAATCACATATAAAAAAAGGGAGAAATATTGGACTCAAGAAAGAGAGAGATCAAAATCAAGAATGTCAGAAAACTTACAAGGAACAGAGGAACAAGTTATTGAGAAAGTTGAGGAAGCTGAAAGTGAAGTTACTAATCATTTGGGTGGCCAGGATTTAGTCTTTTGCATGATAGGACTATTATTATCTTCTCTCCTTGCAGCTATAGATCAAACAATATCTGTTGTTATTACCTCCGATGTGGAGTCTGATTTCAAAAGTTTTGGAAATATTGGCTGGTTAGTTACAGGGTATACTTTGCCTGTTGCAGTCTTGTCATTGAATTGGGGTAGAATTAGTTTCGTCATTGGAAACAAAACTGCAATTGTGATCGCAGTTGCAATTTTCGAAATAGGTTCATTGATTTGTGCATTATCAAATTCCATGAACTTGTTGATTGGTGGGAGAGTAATTTCTGGAATAGGTGGGGGAGGAATCCAAAGTTTGGGGTTTTTAATTATAACAGATATAGCTCCACTGGATAAACGAGCAAGGTTATTCCCCTTTTTAGCAATTTCTTTTGTGATCTCTTCTGTTATCGGTCCTCTCATAGGTGGTGCTTTTTCCAATAGTGCAAGTTTAACATGGAGATGGTGTTTTTATATAAATTTGCCTTTTGGTGGAGTTGCAATCATTGTTATCCTTTGGGGATATAAAGTGAGAATGAGAAATTGGGAATGGTATAAGTTTAAACAGTCTTCTTTGAGATACAAGTTCTTTGTATTGGACACTCCTGGAATCATTTTGTTATTAGCTTCTACAATATTGTTGTTACTTGGATTATCATTTGGTGGAAATGAGTTCGCATGGAACTCGCAGATAGTGATTTGTTGTTTTGTTATTGGAGGTTGCCTACTTATGGCATTTTTGCTATTTGAGTTTATTTTTTTTGATTGGTTTGTTAATAATGACAGAGAAACAGAGACATTAATGCCTTTAATCCCATATTCAATTTTCAAGAACTATCAAATTTTATCACCTATTCTTGCAATATTCTTTGAGAATTGTGTGTTTGCTGCAATCATTTTGTACGGTGCCACTTACTATGAAATCATAATTGGATTATCTCCGTTGAAACTGGGAATACATTTGATTGCTTCGATGATTCCAGTAGTCATTTCTGCAATAATAAATGGAATTGTTACTTCAAAAACAGGATATCTCAAACCCTTCATCTTGTTTGGCGGTGTGCTATCGTTGATAGGATCTGGAATTATTTTGTTGTTGGACGAGAATTCTAGCAATTCAGACAAAATTGGCTTTTTTCTTCTTCCAAGTTTTGCATTTGGGTTTTTTATACAGTCATGTTTGATGAGTGCTCAGGCACAAATCGATGATGAAGATAGTCAGTCATTGAATATTGTTACTAGTGCATACAATTTCGGTAAAGCTATGGGAAGTTCTGTTGGGAGTAATTTAGCCACAGCTATTTTCACAGCTGCTGCGAACCATCAAAAGAATAAGTTTGAGTTTTTGAAGAGAATTGAGTTGGACAATCTCACAAATTTTAGAAATGCCAGTTTTAATTTTTCAGATTCACAGCAAGAAAAGTTAATTAGTAGTTTGGTAATTGCTATGAAGGCAGTCTTTTACATGGCTCTCGCCTTTTCTGCTGCTGCTTTTGTAACTGGGATATTCACTAGTAACAAAAAAGTTGCAACTCAAAAAAAAGGATCACCTGGTCAGGGAAATCAAGAAGTGTGATAAATAGAGATCAAAATTTTTTTTCTTCAGTTAATAATTTTCCACAATGTATCATTGTGATTGAAACAGATAACGGAGTTCTCCAATATTTTTAACATAGGGCTGATTTTGCTGTACTACAATGATTGAGTGGTCGAAAGATGAGGAAAGATAAGAAGCAAAAGAAAAAAAAACCAAGAAATAGTTTTAATTGCCAAGATACATCTCCTTTTTAAAACCATATTGACGAGTGGCTCCCCGATTTTTGAGAAGCTGTAGTCCCTTGAGAGCTTTAACCTTAACTCTTCTCTTGTAGCTCTGTAGATATCGAAAAAAATATGATAGCATCGTTTTGTTTCCCAACCACTAAGATAAAGCGAGACCCTGCCAAAAAAAAAAAAAAGTGTTTACAGATAAGCAAGGCTCAGGAAAAAAAAAAATATTTTTGAAAAAAGTGGTTCGAACCCTAAGTAGAAGCCAAGAAAATTTTAAAGAAAACTTCTCAACCAAATTTCAATACTATGTGGGATTTAGTCACAAAGTCCGTAGTATTGGTAACATGGTTGTACATTCTCCACTTTTTCGTCACCCGTAACACTTGTGAAGCAAGATAAGGACAAGGATGTGGATCCAATACCGTTGTCTTCACATGATTTCCACCCCTTTATTTTCTTTTTTTCCCCAGAGAGAGGGTCCTTATCAACAATATTGGTTGGTATCTTGATAAGGATAAGTCTTGGAATTTTTTTTTTTTGCTCAACATTGGCAGGCCCTTCATTTGAAGGCTTTATAACCACACTTTTAAATCGTTATCTTTTTAAATTCAAGTTGTGGTAAATATTTAAAGGCTGCTAGTTTCACTTTCTTGAAAAACTCATCTCCCACCAGGTAACTTCAAAAAATATTCAGAAGATGGATTTTGACAAAAGTGACTCAGAGAAGAAAACCATTCCAAGTTTGGAAAAAACTGAGGTAATCAATGAAACCGAATACATTGGTGCCTTTGAAGAAAGATTTATTACAAGAGTATTATACAAGACAGGTCACAGTGCAGAAGATGACGTCCATAATCTTCCAAAAGATGCCGAGTACATTCTTAGCAAGATTGAAGGCTTAGAAATCGATGAAGCTGTCCAAATATTGGAAGATGCTATTGTGTACCACGACGATGATCCTAATTTCCCACAAACTGACTATGAGGAAATGCAAGAATTAGTTGAAGAACAAAACAGAGATGATACAGAATGGCAATTCGAAGTCAAATTATTGGCAGCTTTAATTGCCTTCCACTCTCCTTATCCAGAAGTTAGATCAGTTACAGATCCATTTGATGATCAAAGTATTCCAGTTGAAACTTTCAGATCATATTTCTTGGCTATCATCTGGACAATTATCGGAAGTGGTGTCAATGAATTTTTCAGTCATAGGCAACCTTCCATTAGTTTATCAACTGCAGTTATTCAAATGTTATTATATCCATGTGGTGTTGTCTGGGAAAAAGTTGTTCCAAATTGGGGGTTCACCTTCAGAAACAAGAGACACTCATTGAATCCTGGACCATGGACTTACAAAGAACAAATGTTTGCAACAATTTTGTACTCTGTCACTAGTCCTGGTGTTTATGCTTCATATAACATTATCGTTCAAAAAGTTTTCTACAAGAGTGACTGGGTTTCATTTGGTTTCCAATTCTTATTGGCACTCTCAACTCAATTCTTAGGTTTCAGTTTTGCTGGAGTCTTGAGAAAATTTGTTATCTACCCTGTCCGTAGTTTATGGCCAACTATTTTACCAACTATTGCTTTGAACAGAGCCTTGTTGAAACCAGAAAAGAAAGAAAATATTCATGGTTGGAAAATTACCAAATATATGTTTTTCTGGATTACATTTGGTGCTATGTTCCTTTATTTTTGGATTCCTGACTATCTTTTTCAAGCTTTATCGACTTTCAACTGGATCAATTGGATTTCACCAAACAATTTCAACTTGGCAATTATTTGTGGTTCCACCTTAGGTTTAGGTTTGAATCCGATTCCAACTTTTGATTGGAATGTTGCCAACTACTTGAGTCCATTGGTAGTTCCTTTCTTCAGTCAAATGAATATGGTTGCCGGTATCTTTATTGCATTTATTTGTATTGTTGGTGTCTATTACAGCAACTATTACGACAGTGCTTACTTGCCAATCAATAGTAATGCAATTTTCACCAACACTGGAGAATCATTCCAAGTTTCTGAAATTTTAACCGATGGTTTACTTGATATTGAAAAATATAAAGCATATTCACCACCAATGTATTCAGCTGCAAACTTGGTTGTCTATGGTGCTTTTTTTGCAATTTATCCTTTGGTATTCCTTTATACACTTTACATCGAGAGAAAATCACTTTTCCATTCTCTTAGACAAGTCAAGAAATCACTTAAGAATTTCAGAAGATCAAATTTTGAAGAGTTCAAAGATCCACATTCAAGAATGATGTCCCAATATAAAGAAGTTCCAGATTGGTATTTCCTCATTATATTGGTTATTGCCATTGTGCTCGCTATCCTTCTGGTTGAACTTTATCCAACTAAGACACCAGTCTGGGGTATATTCTTTACCGTTGCCATCAATTTCATCTATATGATCCCACTTTGTTTTGTATACGCCGTTACAGGTAATAGTCTTGGTCTTAATGTGTTAGTTGAGTTGATTGTGGGTTATGCATTACCAGGTAATGGTACTGCATTAATGACCTTAAAAGCTTTAGGTTATAATGTTGGTGGGCAAGCTCAAATTATATTAGTGATCAAAAGATGCTGCATTACTCCAAGATTGCACCAATGGCTATCTTCAGGGGTCAAATGCTTACAACTTTCATTCAAGTCTTTGTCACTTTAGGTGTTGTTAATTGGCAAATTGCAAATATTGAAGATTTCTGTGTTGTTGGTCAAAAACAAAAATTCTCTTGTCCTGGTGAAAGAACTTATTACTCAGCTTCCGTTTTCTGGGGTGTTATTGGACCAAAACGTGTCTTCGAAGAAATTTATCCTTTATTGAAATGGTGTTTCCTTATGGGATTCATTATTGCCTTATTGTTAATCGTTGTCAAAGCTTTCTTCCCAAGACTTTTCAGAAACACTTTCCAACCAACAGTTATTTGTATCGGTTTCCTCAATGTTTTTGCACCATATAATTTGACCTACGTGATCCCAGGTATTTACCTTTCAGTTGCCTTCATGTACTACATTCGTCGTCATTATCAAACTTGGTTCGAGAAATATAATTATGTCTTGACTTCTGGTTTAGATGCTGGTGTTGCATTTTCTGCTGTTATTATCTTCTTTGCTGTTCAATACTCTCCAAAGTATATCAGTTGGTGGGGAAATGATTTCCCATATGAAGGTATTGATGGAATGAACGGTAGAATTGCTCTTAAGACAGAGCTTCCTGCTAGAGGATACATTGGCCCTGAGAGTTGGAGTTGAATTTTCCTTTTTTTTTCCCCCGTTCTTTTATATCTTTCAGTTATGAATTACTTCCTTTCAAAAACAATTGTAGAGATCATTACCTTTAAATTACATGGATCAATTAAATACTTTAAAACGATTGATTAAAAAAATCTCAAGGAATTGCAGCTCCCTTTTGGAAGGCTGGTAAGCTTCCTAAGTTATCGAACCATTTTTGGATAGTTGGCCTGGTTTCCAAGCTAACATTGGCATTAGCATGACTACGAATCCATGGCCAAATAAGAACATCTGCAATAGTCAATTTATCACCAACCACGTATCCAGTACCATTTCTTTTCAATTGAAATTCTAAGACATCGTACAATCTATTGGCTTCGTCTGTGTACCTTTTAATACCATATGGGACTTTCTCTGGAGCATATTTAACAAAATGATGAGCTTGACCTTGTTGTGGACCTAAACTTGCCATTTGGAAGAAAATCCATGACAATTCCTCATAATGTAAGTCATGACCTAATGGATAATGAAATTTGTTTTCTTTATCATACGTATCAGCAAGATAAATCAAAATAGCAGCAGATTCTGGAATTGATTTGATAACTTTACCATCTTTGCCAACAACCAACAACGTTGGAATCTTACTATTAGGATTGAAATTGACAAACCATTCTTCCTTATTCTCGTTTTTCTTTTGGAAATCGATTTGCTTATAATAATAATCCAAGCCTAATAATTCTAAGTAGATAGTGACTTTGAAACCATTAGGAGTTCCTGCAGTTAAAAGGGTTAAACCTTCTTTAAGAGAGTCAATTGATTCAATTTTAGTAGCTGTCATATTCTTTATATGTTGAATGGAAAATTTACCTCTAGAGTAGACTTCCCTTTATATATAATCTCTCCACAGTTTTTTTAAATTAATTTTCTTAAAAAGAGAGAAAAAAAATCTCGTGGCAAGATTACTAATTGTCAATCAAAAATTGTGAATATCTTTGCATTAACTCAGATATGTCTAATTCAATTGTGAGCAGTGTCCCTAGTAGGCTCCATCAATTATATACTACACACTTCTAGATATAGTATCATAATCTATGTAACCTTAACAGTTATATTTTTTTTTTAACTTTTTCCTTATCGCACTCGGATAAATGTACATCTGATATCCACCACAATTTTTATAAAAGATCTTGCCTGTTTCTTTTCTTTACAGCTTGAAATTATCTAAGAAATAACTTGATTTAGTTGCTTTCTCAACAATGCCTAATACCATATTAGAAGACCCAAGGAAACTTGTGTCTTCAGTGTCAGTGGTCGGTCCAGTTTCAGAGACTTCATCATTGTTGAAATATGATCAGAGACATTCTGATAGATCAAATTCTTATTCATCAACTTATGAGGTAGAGATCAATGAGTTACAATTCACCAAGTCAAGGGTGGAACATGATTCATATTATTTGTCCCCATCGTCTCATCAGCATAGACATCTAGGTGTTATATCCGTTTCAATGATGTTGGTGTCAAAGATGTTTGGATCAGGTATCTTTGCGACACCAGCAATTATATATAGAAATGTGGATGGATCGCCTGTGTTGTTTTTCCTCTGCTGGCTCATTGCAACCACTGTCGGGTACGGAGGTATGAGAGTATTTCTTGAATTGAGCACTTTGATTGATAAGAATGGAGGTTTGAAAACATATTTACAATTTCTCTATTATAAACCAAAAATGATGATGAATTGTATTGTCAGTATCTTGACTATATTATTTGGCTTTGCCGTCACTAATTCAATTATATTTGCCAAATATTCATTAGCTCTTTTTTCAATTGAAAATGAGAGTGTTGTGAACTACTTGGCATTACTGCTTATTCTGTTTGGTACTATCATGTATGGTAGCTCTGTGAAACACGCAATTGTATTGCAAAATTATATTGGAATTTTGAAATTTATCTTACTTCTCATCATGACAGTGTCAAGTTTGTACGTTATAATGCCGTCATCAATAACTGGTGTCGATTATAATGATAATTTGAAATTTGACAAATCGTTTTGGGAGATTGATTATGAAAATTTCTCCCTTACAAGATTTTCATCTCTGGTGTTAAAAGCAACATTTTCAATGGGTGGATACCAAGGGATAGCCATATTTACTGGGGAAGTGGTAAATCCTAAAAAGACATTGAAATTGGCTTGTCCAACTTCAATGCTGATTATATTTGGTTCATTCTTAATAATCAATTTAGCATATTTATCAGTGATAACAAGAGAAGAAATGATGCAAAGTGATGAACTAGTAGGAGCATTATTGTTTACCAAGATCTTTGGAAGCTCTTTAGGTTCTAAATTTTTAACTCTGAGTGTGGCATTTTCATGTCTAGGAAATGTATTGGTATCAATCTACGGGTTCGGGAGAGTCAATCAAGAATGTTTCAGAGAAGGTTTTTTACCATTTTCAAGAATACTTGCAGCAGACTGGCCCAAAAATGCTCCTTTACCAGGGTTACTAGTCTCATTTTTCATAAGTTTTTTAATATTAGTCTTCCCACCAAATGAAGACATGTATGATTTTATTATTAATTTGGATTCCTACCCTTCAAATTTTTTCAGTTTATTAATAGGTTTAGGAATTTTCATTATTCGGTGGAAATACTCTTATATAACTTCAAGCATTAGAGCACCCATATGGTCCACTGTGGTTTTTTGTTTTTTCATGGTATTTTTAATGGTCAGTCCGTTGATCGGATCTGGAGGAGATAAATTATATGCCTATTGTGGGATGACATGCTTGGTTGGATGTATTATTTATTGGTTTATTTATTTCAAATTTTTGCCATGGATCTTCGGGTATGATCTAGTAGAGTCAGAGATTGCATTGGATGGAGGACTGACTGTGAAACAATGGGAGAAAATTTATTATTAATTATTTAGATATATATAGAGAAAAGCATAGAGAACAGCTTTAATACAATAAAAGAAAAAAAAAAACACAGAATCGTCAAAAAAGAAAAAAAAAAAAAAAAAAATTTGATAACGGGAGTTAGATAAACCAAAGCTCCGAACGTGTTTACGAACTGATCAACATGAGTGAAGAGCCAAAGAAGAAGCGAAACTATTCTAGGAATGGTTGCAGAGATTGTAAGAAGAGGAAATTGAAGTGTGATGAGATCCATCCTTACTGTGGTCAATGTCAGTCTGCAAATAGAACTTGCATATATGAAAAATTGATCAAATTCAATAATTCGAGAATTTTCACAGTTAATTCCCATGGAGAGAAATTGGTAAACCTCAAAGATGATCCTGGTTCAAATGAAGATCCTAGTACTTTCAAGAAACCAAAGATTAGAAGTCCAAGAAACTTCAAAACTAATAAATTGGATAATAGTCAATTTCTACTTCAAAATGACTTAACAACACCATCATTTGACACCCAACACCACCCTGAATTGTATAATGAGTTACTCAATGATGCTTCGTCTTTAATAAATGATTTGAACGAGTTGATCAACTCTGACTCTCCATTTTTCATTCCAGATTCAACCACAACTGATATGCCTTTAGGTCAAGACTTCAATTACGATGATGATTTTCTTATACATGATCCAGTGATACCGAAACAACAGTTTTCAAATAATGATTTAAACGATTTTAAAATAAACAATGTCTTGGAAAATTCCGTGAGCCAAACAGATATTGTCAATATTTCCAATTTTTTCCAATTGAGTATTTCCTCGTCACATATTAATTATTTGAAGACTTTTGTCACAAATGTTCATATAAACTTAATGCCATTTTCCACTGCATATTTGCATAATGCTTTCATAAACAATATTTTAATTCAAGCTAAGAAATCACCTTATTTATTATCTGCTATATTGGCAATATCTGCGAGATATGAATACTATCAATTATTGAACAAAAATGATAAGAATAATAGTAATTTAAAGATACATGGGAAATTGAGATCATATTACTTATCAAGTTGTTTGAATTCATTAGATACAATACTTCAAAACAAAGATGAAATAGTTAGTAACATTGAAAGTTTGTTATTCACGACTTTGATTTTGGCATGTGATTTTTCATCTTCAACTGGATCAAACTGGAGAGCTCATTTAAGAGGTGCTAAGGATTTATTATTAAAATATTCAGCTTACACTTCTATAAATAACATAAGTTTGTTGATATCGAAAACAATTTTCAGTTCTATGGAAATGCTAGCTGCAATGACAGTTTCAATTGGTGGGACAATACATAACACAAAGGAATTAGACCAATTATTGAATGTGAGTGACTCGAATTATGGGAAATACTTGAGTTATTACGGTTTATCTTTGGATGCTAAATACTCGGAAACAGGAGACGAAGAAAATGAAATTATAGTGCCGCATACTTATAATATGTATTTTGGTCATAGTAATGAGGCAACAGAAGCTTTTAAAGAGATAATAATATCATTAGAAGCTATCAGAAGGGCCAAATCAGAGAATAATTTATCACTGGAGGATAAATTGGAAGATGGTAAGTTTCGATCAATGATTGATATAATAGATGGTAGGCCTCAATTATGTGCTCGACAAACGTTGAAAGTGTTTTCCTTATTACAAAAAGCTTCAAATGTTTATATTATTACTAAGGAGAAACCATTTTTAATACCTACTAGTTCTAAATATCACCCGGTTAATGCATCAAAGTCATCATTAGATTCCATTTCTGATAAGATCCCAGTTTCGTGTTATTTCCATAATCAATTTAATGATCATTGGTACTCATGGTATGATTTATGTCACCAAACATACGTGGATGCAGCAATGTTAAGGTTCTTATTAGCAGATAAGATTTTTGCAATGAGAAGTTCATCATCAACGGCACAGCATTTGGTGAAGCAAATCTTATCGAGTTTATTTTTCATAGAATTGGAAAATTACTCTGAAGAAGAAGAAAAAGAGCTTTGTGAATACTATGGAGTATTGGATGATGATGATAAATTAATAATCCGTTCTTTAACAGCTGGCAAGCAAGAGTCAGCTACAGAAGATGAAACAGATTCAAACAAACTTGAAATAATCAACAACACTGATGATGAAGACAATAGTTCTGCCTTGTCTTCAAGATCAAATTCACAGAAACCACAAGAAGTGCCACAAAAGGAAAGATTTGTCAAGAAGAAACTTCAAACCTCAAATTACATCAAGACTCAATTCGACCACCGTATAATCATGATCCAGTGGCCATTACTTATATGTGGAATATGTGCTTACAAACCCATCGACAAGTTGATAATTGAAACTTGTTTCGATCAAATGATCTCTTACGGGATCGGTAGTGCGGAGATTTCTTTGAATAAGATCAAGAAAAATTGGTTATTACATGGAATTAGTTATGGAGACAAGATCAGTGATAACTTGTTTTGGGATGATGGTGATAGTGTGCCTTTCAGTTAGGTTATATAGATATCAAAAGATTAAATTTTATTTGCTATCATCTTCTATCAGATAAATAAAAAAAAAAAAAAAAACTATGAAAAAAAAAAAAAGTTGAAAAAAAAAAAAATTAAATTAAGCATAAAATACATCATTAAAAATATAAGAATAAGAAAAGAAATTGTTCAGTAATATTGTGTATAGCATTTGGAAGATTCATGAACATCCATTTCATTTTTGAGCAGATTCAATTCTTCTTTAATCTGTTGAGCTAACAATGGAGTCAATTGATTACATGTAGCAATTTCTGGATGTCTGTCGTATTCTTCTTCATGATATGTATCAAATAATATTATTCTTGAACTAAATGCAACTTTTTTGCTAACGTTATTGTTATAATAACTCTTCAAGATTCTCTCGTTCAAATTCAATCTTGAAGGTGACGTTTGTAAATATTGTGAAGAATCAGTGGCTGGTAAAGCCATATACATTGAATGCAGCGTAGAGCTACTTGCAACCAAGTGATTAGTCTCTCCAAATTTTGGTCCTTTTAAACCACGAGCCGACATGGAAAATGGTCTTGAAGAATTGTCAAATTCATCTTGTGTTGGGATGTAACCATGAAGACTTGGCGATTTATCAGATGCCGAGTGATTATAATCATAATCATTGAAATCCTCATCAAAATCGTCTTCTTGCTTTATTCTCACAGAAAAATTATCATCATCATAATTTTCTTCATCTTCTTCATCCAGAGTGTTATCAGACTCTTGCTTTACAGGATTGAACCCGTCATCTTCAAAATCAAATTCGGCTTCTTCAGCTTTAATTTCAGGTATAACAAGATTTTCTTCTTCCTCTTCCTCTTTGATATAAGCAGGATAATCAAATGGATTTTGTAATCCTTGAGGTTGTTCTTCTTCATTGGACTCTGTCTTCATCAAATCTTCATCTTCATCCTCAAAGTCCTCATGTGATGGGACACTTGGTAAAGGTTTAAGGCTCTTAACAGGGGTCAATGTATCTTCATTCATTTCATAACTTTCGAAAGTATCAAAATCATAATCATCCGGGTTCAAATCAAAAGATAATTTGAAATCTTCGGTATCATCTTCATCTTCATCATCGTCACCAAAATCAATCATATTAGCAAACTCTTGTAAGTCATTATCATAATCCAAAGATTTTCTTTTCAAGATACTTGAAGGAGAAGAAAGCAAAGTGGAATTAGGCTCATGGATAGGAGAGTTTGGAGACCTTACAACTGTCATCCCATCGAGCAGCAGTGAATCTCTCAAAGAATTACCTGAACCAGACCGTATTGATCTCATTGACCTCGATCTTTCCAAAGTGGTTATACTTGTTACTTCATTGATATCTAATGATTTTGGGAACAATGCCTCACCAAGCAAATTTTGAATTTTGGAGCTTGTCTTATGATGCTGCAGTCTTTGTGCTGGACCTCTGTTACTCTTGACCCGAGGTGATGTTGTTGGAACTTCAGCTGTGTAATCATCAATATGGAAATCATCAAAATTCAATCTCAAACTTCCAACACTTATATCTCTTGGTAAAAGGTCTCTCGAATTCTTTGTTTCACTCAGCACATCTGTATTGTCGTCATCATCGTTATTGCTGTATGATTGTTTGATAGAATTGAAACTGGAATTGAATTCATCGTTGTCTGCTTCACTTTCTGCCATGACGGAGAAATTGTGATTAATTGATGAAACCATTGATGCAGAAAAACTAAGATCTTTGAACATATCGGGCTTAGCGTTATCTTCAAACTTATGATTTTCCAATACCGGAGATGGAACAAGAATCGAGTTTCTCTTATTGTGTCCTTTTGTCAAGTCTTGTTCTCTTATCACTTTCTCATCCACCAATGTATTAGTCGATGGTTTTTCTTTCAAAGGAGCCTTAGCTGGCTCTGCAGTATCAACCATCACTTCTTTCTCCGGAACGGCAAATGCACTTTTACGTTTGAAAGCTGAGAAAAATTTTGACTTGGATTTTGGTAAATGTGGCTCTTCAGCATTAGTCTTTATCAAAGACTCAAAATTTGAAAAACTCTTAGACTTAACATGAGAATCACGACTTGAGTATAAAGGAACATTAGGCGTTGATTTTGTCTCCAGTTTTTTTGGTCGTTCGTTTGTTGTAGCAGCTGCAGCAGTAGTGAGAAGATCATTTGAAGAAGCAGATTTCTTGGTCTTGAATAAACCAGTAAAACTTTTTCTTCTATTCTTCTTGATATTTTCTGTATCCACATGAGATTCGGTTTTTTTGTCTTGTTGCTGTTGATCTGGTCTTACAGGAACCGAGTCAATATGTCTGTCATTTTGAAGAGGTGGTTTCTGTAATGAGCTTGTTCTCTTAAAAGCAGGTTTTTCATCTTCATCATCATTTAACATGGATCTATATTGATATGACGTTTCAGTTGGAGTTACTGGCAATTGCTTCTCAAAAGTGGAGTACCGCTTACTTCCCAATATTTGAGGGGAAAGTAATCCTAATCCTTTGACAGGATCACTATTAATACCAGGGGAATATAAACCATGGTGATCATTTGTTTCTTCCTCATAATCCGCTTCCTTGTTGCTCAACAATCCTTCTTTTTCCACCAAGTCAACAACATCCGAACCAGCAGATTTTGCAGTATGAAATGATGAAACAGAAATTTCACTTTGGTTGTTATGTATGGTACGATGAGGTGGTTCGAACGCATCATATACAACTTCCTCTTCCTCCTCCTCATCATCAGCAGCAGACTCGGCTATTGTTTCGATTGGTGCTGTATGTGTCTTTTGATTTAAAATACTTTCCAAAGCACGCATACTTGGACTGTTTGTCATACCAAATTGAGAAGTTGGGGTTTCAATGTTGGTAGTAGAACTGTCAACTGGAGAGGATTCATATATTGTTGATATTGATTTATTCATCGACGAAAAATACACGTCCTGATTGAAATTTTTCATTGAAGGAGATTGTATGATGGATCTTCTGACAAAATTCGAATGGATCTTACCATTCAACTGACTATTTGCCAATGAAGGTCCTGAGTAGAACCCCAGTGTTAACAATTGTTCTTCTGAAGCATCTAATTTATTATTCACCGGAGATGAATTTGTAGTGCTTGTTTGAAAAGAAGATGAATTTGTAAAGGTGTTGAAGTCCTCATCTTCCTCAGTCATTCCTGTTGAATCTGATTTTATACTGTTGCTATAAAATTTCTTAGAATTATTGTAGCTGTGATGATACCCGTTAACTGTTGAGGTCATTGACAACTATTTGACGTTTTTTTTTTTTTTTCTTTGTTTGTTTGGAATAATCTGATTGTTTCAGTTCTCAGAATGATACTGTTTCTCTATTAATACCACTGTATGTGTGAGATTTTCGTGAATGCAATGAATGGAGTATTAAACTCAAATGTGATAGGTAATTACTACTTTGAAATTTGTTTTCCAGTTTCCTGTCTTGAAACTTTTATATCTGAAAAAGTAGCAAATAAGTAAAGGGATATAAATGCAATAATGCTATACTTCAAGTGGTCCTATATCAATTGAAAAGGATTCTTATTAAATGAAATATGAATATGAAATATATTTATCACACCAAAATTGTGATATATTTTTTTTTTCTAATATGAATTTTTTATTCTCTGTTATTAATTTCTCTGTTTGTCAAAAAAAAAAAAAAAATGCAAGGAAACGACGCGCTTGGAAATTTGGCGTTTTTCCCCTTTGTGCCTTTAGGAGAAAGACAGAAGAAAACGCTATGGAGAGAGGATAATAGCAGGTTAATATGATATGGTGGCCACCTCACCGAGTCTTATTGAAGTCAAGCGAAAGGTAAATCTCATGTGACCTATTAAAGATATGTCTTATTTACTTCCACTATCAAATTTTACACTCTCTGTCATATACATTTACTGCATCAAGCATTCACAGATTAGATTATATGTATGTCTATTCAGGTATTTACAATAAGGACCACTTCCTTGTAATTGACTAACTGTTATAATTATCTAGAATTTGGTGTTTGCAACAACAAGAAAGAAAAAAGAGGGAACAGAAAAATTTCCCAATTTGGGTATTTCTTTAGATTCTAGAATTGGCCTCTTTAATCTCATTCATCTAAACTCCTCTAAAGAGCAGAAGAAGAAACTGTTATAACAGAAATGCCTTTTTCAAAACTGACAATTCCATTACCTTTCATTAAGATGATAAACAAATGGCCCTTGTCCCACTTTGAAAAAGTCTAATGGCATTAAAGTGTAAACGGTTTTTTCCTAAGAAAAAAAAAAAAATCTCACCATTGTGATGAGATGCGGAAAATAATATGAAGACTTAATAGTAAACAAATGCTTATTCAAACTTGATGTTATTGGTCGAAATTTGTAAACACTGAAATGTTTTGTTCATTTATATAGGATTCTCACCTTTTGAGATGAGCTTTTAACTGGAGCACCATGTTTTTCTCATACGATATATACCTTCTGTTTCATACTTTTCTGTAGTATATATAAATGATAATGGATCTCTCTCTAAGAGTCTCTAATAGACCAAGACCCAAATGTCAGCATTAACAGAACAACAAATACAAATAATCAAAGCTTCAATTCCAGTTTTAGAATCTTCTGGCGTGGATTTAACTTTTGGAATGTATGATCATATGTTTCATACCCACCCTGAAGTATTACCATATTTCAACAGATCTCATCACTTGTCACGCAGACAACCAAAGATTTTGGCATATTCTTTATTGCTGTATGCTAAGAACATTGAAGATTTAACTCCATTAACTGAATTTGTTAATCATGTTGTCTCTAAACATGTAGGTTTACAAGTCAAGGCTGAACATTATCCAGTTGTTGGAGAGTGTATATTATATCAATTACACAAGATGTTAGGTGATGAAATTGCTACCCCTGAATTTTTAAAAGCTTGGGAAGTTGCATATACACAATTGGCAACGATCTTAATCGATGCTGAACTGGCATCTTACAAAGAAAATTTACAATTAGAAAATGGATGGTCAGATTTCAAGCCTTTTAAAGTTTCCAAGGTAGAACAAGAATCTAGTGATATTCGTTCAATTTGGTTCAAACCTGTTGATGGCAAATTGGTAACTCCTAAACCTGGCCAATATATTTGTATTAGATTAACACCACATCAAAATAATATTATAACTCAGAGGGAATATACATTATCCGAATTTTTCAACGGTGAATCTTATAAGATCAGTGTTAGACTTGACGCAAAAGGGGTCGCATCAAGCTATATCCATAACGATTTGCAATTAGGTGATGAAGTTCACTTAGCTCAACCAAATGGTGAATTAAGTTATCAAGTTGATGATGAAATTTCAAAATTGGTCTTGATCGCTGGTGGTATTGGTATCACACCAATGATCCCTATTTTGGAATTTGGATTAAGACAAGGTAAAAAAGTGGAATTGTATTGGTCTAATAAGACAGTTAAGTCATTACCATTTATGAAATATTTCAAATTATTACAAGAACAGTATGGCCAAAATCTTAAGTTATCGATTTTCATCACTGAAGATGAAGATACAAGTGACGATAAAATTTTCAGAAGAATTGCTGCAAAAGATTTAGCAACTGTTGATAAGAAAGATTCAATTTACTTAGTTGGTCCTCATAATTTTACTACATTTATCTTTGAATGCTTGGGGGCTAAAGGTATTGAATCAAGTCAAATACATACTGAAGAGTATGGCCCAATTACTGTTTAGTCCTGTGTATGTCGAATAAATAATATCTCCTTCTTAAACCACTACTACACACATTATTTATTATCATCTTCCAAATTCAATTGGTTGCCATTATAAACCAACCTATCATTTTTCTTTGGAAGATCATCTGCGATGGAAGCGATATCTATACTGCTACTGTTAATACTGAAGTTATTAGTTGAGTCTCCTAAATTCAAAGCTGGTCTCGGTGTAGATGATCTTGTTGGTTCTGCTGATCTTATCACTGGTGTCGAGTACTGTGATTGCTCTGCCTCAGAAATCAACGGACTAACCTCATTATTGATGTTCTCAGCTGTTGCTTCTGATTGATCAATCAGTGCGGATGTATCGGACACTGGTGCAGAAGAAGATGATGATGACAGAGGATGTTGAGAACTGAAAACTGGGAAGAAATAATTCTTAACAGAAGAAAACCAACTTTGTTGATTTGCCAAATTCTTGAATCCGTTTTTTTTCAAATCCAATGATGAACTACCGTAATGATCGCTTGGTTTAATAATGATCAATGATCTATTCAATTTCAAATCCCTCAAGGATTTATTCAATTCATCAATATCTGAATATGTTATTCTATCAATTGGCTTGAAAAAATAATAAGGAGTTGACTGATACTCGGGATAATTTTCATTGATGAAATCACGTACTGTTGATAATGTTGTTGTGTTTTTAAACGCTTTTTTCAAAGATTGCCCATTAAATAATTTTAATTGTATCAAATATTCTTCATCTTCATCATGTTGATTATGGCGGATGTTTTCCTTTAATACATTCTTAAAATTTTCAATCTCCTCTGCTGCATCCAACTGACTTCTTGATAATTTTCTCTCTTGTGCTTCTTTCTGCCTTTGAGTCTTATCCATCTCTAATAAATTCCTTATTCTTTCTCTTTCCTCTTTAGCTTGTCTCTGTTGTTTTTGTAATTCTTCTCTGTATTTTTGAGCAGCAATTTCAGCTGATTGCTCTTTTAAAGTGGAGTACTTCTTTGGTATTGGCTTAGACTCTTTCTTTGGTGTTTTCTTAATTGCAGTTGCTGTTGTTTGAGGTGGTGCAGTGTTGACTTCATTATTTGCGTTAGTTTCATCGCGTATAAGCTTATTTACTCTTTCATTAAAGGAGTCCAAAGTTAAATCATTTTCTTGCGAAATGATATCTAGTATTGCCCCATTTTGAATAGCATAGACACTTGGAATTTTCAAATTTGAAAAAACTTGCTTGAAAAATTCAAACTCCTGAGTATCCTTGATCAACTTTAACATAACAAATCGTGGCAGCAACTCCTTCAAAGTATCATTATTCATGATAAAATCATCACCAAATTTTGTAGAAATTGGAGATTCATCTGATAGATATATCAATAAGATCTTTCTCTGAGTTATAGAAGACTGTATAGCTTCATTAACCGAAGATATAAATAAATTATTATTATTACTCATCTCAAGAAAAACTGATAGCGGAATAGATGTTGATGGATGCGGTATCTTTAAGGTTCAGTTATTTGATAAGTAAAACTTGTTCTTTATCAGCTTGCAGTTTCGATAATTTTTTTTAATTTTTTTGTATTTTTAGTTTTTTTTTTTTTTACTTGTGATTTTTCTCTGAGTTTTTTTTTTATTTTTTCATATTATTATGTATTTATAATTTTAAAGTTTCAAGTAGTGTTTTTTCAGAAGTGATTTCGAGTTTTTTTGTCTATTAAACTAAATTACAGATTTAAGTGTTGATCTTTTAAGTAACTATGTTCATTGTTCGGTATAATTCGGTTTAAATAGCAATTGATGAGACTAAAGAGAAAAAAAAAAAAATTACTTAAATGGGGCTGTAGTAAAATATAGTTTCTGATAATCTGCTTTCTGTTCTTTCTTATTTGAAATACAATAAAACATACATAGCTAATTGGGTCAATGAGTATTGCATGATATAGGACAAGATAAAGAGACTTGTCTTATATGTGAGAGGACACTTTTAACACGACTTGTAGTTTATTAACAATTTCAATATCTCCTGTCTTCTTTTTTGTAAAATATAAAAAATATAAAAGTGAATTCAAATATCTAAAAAGCACTGACAATCATTAAAACAAATTTTTTTTGTCTAACTGGATCAATGATGTCTAAATGTGATGGATATACAAGCCTCCTATATTAGATGATAGTATACTGTTTAAATAAAGTTCCGACGCTCTTCAACGCATCTCATCAATGGGAAGAGATGAAAAATCCTTGCACAAAAAAAAAAAAAAAAAAAAAAAATTTCAAATAGTCTTATCTGAACAAACGGCGAACAAGAGGATGTCTTTCAAGAAAGAGAATGAAGTCGAGTTGAAAACTATAGATGTCACTGCACATGTTAACTCAAGCAGGAGGAGACCTTCATTACTCGTTGAACCACAACTCACAATAGAACCATACGACACACCTGACATCTTAACACAAACTACACATACCCAGTTAATAGCTACAAAGCCATTTGGAATAAATAATCCTCCTAGAAATAGATGGAGATTTATCAGTGTTTGCTTATGGAGTATACTTGGTGGTTGGAACGATGGTGCACCAGGTTGTTTATTACCATATATGGAACTGTATTATAATTTGAATTATGCAAAAGTTAGTTTGATTTGGATTGGTTCAGCGATGGGTTTTATACTTGTGGCTCTTACATCACATTATATCAATAAATTTTTGAATAATAGAATGATAATCACTTCTTCATGTGTATTAATGATTATCATGACACTGATGATATCTTCAGGAAGTGTCTTCCCAGTTATTGTAATTGCATTTTTCATTGGAGGAATTGGATCCGCAATGGGTCTTTCACAGTTAAATGTCATATTATCAAATTTTGAAAATTGTCCAAAATATCTTGGGATATTTCATGGAAGTTACGGCATTGGTCTGACATTATCACCTATTGTTGCCACATCACTGCTTTCTAACGGTTTGAAATGGCATTATTTTTATTTAATTGCCATGAGTTGTATGTGTATAAATATATTCAACGTATCAATGGCTTTTAAAAATATTGATAGTGATTTAAATGATTTCAATTTAAATAACCAAAAAGTTGTTGATGAAACAGGCGAAGACGCTTCAGGGAGAGTTAAATTGGCTTTAAGAAATTATAAGACTTGGCTGACTTCTTTATTTTTATTGTTTTATCAAGGTTTAGAAGTTGCACTTGGTGGGTTTATCGTGTCATATTTGATCGATTATAGATCTGGTGTCGAAAGTAAGATTGGTTATGTTGCTTCAGGTTATTGGGGAGGATTAACAGTTGGAAGAATCTTCTTAGTGCCAGTGACAGTGAAATATCTTGGTTTGAAAAAAGGTGGTTTCATCTTATCTATAATAGCCATGGTCTTCATCTTATTAACTTGGGTAGTTACAAATATTATACTGGAGGCTATTTTCATCTCCTTAGCAGGTGTCTTCATTGGTCCAACTTATCCACTCTTAATTCAAGTAACTGCCAAGATTTTACCAAGAAAGATTCAAATAATATCTCTTACTATAATGTCATCTTTTGGATCAAGTGGAGGTGCAATCTTCCCTTTTATCACTGGATTAATCTCTGATAGATTCGGATCATTTGTCGTGTTACCAGTTTCATTGATATTATACGCTTTAACAATGATTTGTTGGGTGCTATTACCAAACCCAGAGAAGAGTGCTAAACATTGGTGGGAAAGAGTTTGGTGATTAGGGTGTACCTGAAATTTGGTTGCTGCATTGAACTAATTTGTTTTTTTTGTTACTATTAGATGCACGAGGTCTTCCTTCAAAACAATAAAAATGCAATAGAAGGAAGTTCTTTTTGTTTGATAGATCTGCAACACAATAAAAAATGACCATGAAAAGGGCTGGTTTACTTTGTTGTTGCGAAATAACAAATAGTGCTGCAAACAGGCAATTTAAAGGGTTTTGAATTTTTTTTTTTTTTTTTTTTAATTCTAAACGATAAGAAATAATCACTTCTTCCTCTGCCCCTTTCAATTGAAGCAGCAGTATTCTAGTCCCGCCTCATTTCAGAATGAAAAGCACCCTCGGTTTCTTATTTGCAACTCAATGGTAGAGTTCTTTTAATATGGATCTATCTACTACAAAAAAAGTCGTGTTTGAATATATTAACTACAGATCAATCAAATTTGATAGATTATCAGTATATATATATATATATTAATCAGATAAGAGTTTCATCAATAAATCATTACGTCTTTTTTTCAAATTTCTAATATTTGAATCTGTGACCATTTTCCTTTTACTCAATTTAACAGGTATTTGAAATAAGATATTTTGAAAAATTTGACAAATTTTTGATTTTTCAAATTTATAATCTTTTATCAAAATTTTGAAAAAATTGATAAAGAAAACCAAGATATTAGCTTGTAAACTTGGTAATGTCTCTAATAGATACAGAACAATTTCTTCATTATTTGATTTGATCAATTCTTTATCTTTATAGAAATGATTTATCAATTTAATTGAAAATTCACAGGGCACAATTCCATTTGGTAAATTTTTCAAAATTAATAATAACATCTTACTAACAGATTTAATATTTTCAATCATCAATTGATTATCCAAGTATTGTAAATCCAAATTTTTTTCTTCATCCAAATCTCTTATCAATTTACAATCAATCTTGGTCATTTTTTGTAAATCTAATTCAAACATCCCTTGATAATTATGTTCACTTAAAAAATTAACCAATTGATATATGGGTTTGGGAATCCCACTGGTTCCATTATTCAATTCTAACAAATCTAACCCAAATATACTCTTACAACTTTTGAAAGAATAACTTATGAAGAAATCTTGGGCATTATGAACACGTAATATCGATGTATTATTATACTCTGAGACACCAATTGGCAAGATCCCAGTTATCTTAATTTCTTGCTCTTTGTTTGGTTCCAATTCACCTGACATTGGATCTATATTTATGATACCAGTAATATTATCATTATTTTCTAATAATAATATTTCCCATGATAAATTCGTGGCACCATTGTTTTTCAAAACAGTGGAAATTGTATTTGGTATAAGATAATGATTCTCACACTGTGGAAGATCTTGCCTCGAGATTTCAACCACTGGTCTTGATTCATTTTCCAATTTATCTTGTTCTTTTAAATGTTTAGAAATTATATCGGATTTTTGTGATATATTTATCAAATTTGTATTCAATTTAAAATCCGACACTATTGGTTTATGATCCGAAGCTTTTAAATCATAATTAGGAGCATATGAAACTTGTTTCAATGAATGATGTGGTGTATACAAGATCCTATCACAATACGATGGGATTCTATTGAAATCATAATCATCACTATTGTGTAAAAATTTATAAGTAGGTTTGAATTTCAAATCACCTTCTTTAAAATTTATCAAGACCTTATTGGCTTTTCTCTCTTGAGTTAAACCGTCCAATTCAATCATTGTTTCATAATCTTCTGATTCAAGACATTGCTGAATATGTGTTCTTTCCATAAAGATTCGATAATTCAAATCTCCACAGAAAAATGTGATTCCCTTACCATGATCATCTTCATCAATAGATTCTTCATCATATTCTTCTTCTTCTTCTTCAAAATCATCAACGTATTCATCATCCTTGTCATCGTCATTAATTTGCATGTCGTTCGTCATTTCGTTCAATTCGTCATAATATAAATATTTCTCATATTCATTATTGCTTACCCAATCTTCATTGATCAATTTCCCATTACCAACAATCTCAAATTTTCTTTGTATATCATATAACTCTTTACGACGATGATCTAACATTTCCCTACCATGCCCCGATACAAGATGACAATTAAAAATTTGTAAATCCAAACCTGGGAAATCACACATATCATCACCTCCTATATTGAAATTCATCACAATGGCCCCTTTATTTGCCCATATCCCCAATAAACCAGTGCCTATGGTACTCGTAGTGACAGAATTTATCTGATTAGCAAGTTCTTCCGTTGATAAGATCATCAATGTGAGACCCAATAATCTATTAGATTTCACTTTTTTATAATTAGAAGGTAAATAACTTAATAGTTTTTTCTCCCAACCAGCGACTCTCTCTGGGGATGAAGATAAATTTTTCGCATTTAATGGTATAGTTTCTTGGAAACATACTATAATCAAATCTGGGTTATCATTCAATAATTTACCAAAATCTTCATTTTCATTTTCATATATTGGATCACCATGTAAATTCCAAGACAAGATTCTAATATCCAATTCTTTTGAAACCATTAAAGAATCTCTTTGTGATGTCAATTTTTCTTTTAAAGATCCAATGATGCTATCATCTGCCTGCGATTTATTATCGACTATATCAAGACCTAATTGCCATTCTTTACAAAATTCATCAATTTCAAGTCTCTTGTCATCATCTTGAATTTCAACAGTACCAATTATAGTATCATCGATTTTGAATTGACAATTTCCTCGATCTTCCGTCTTTGTTAATTTATCTTCCGATAATAATGGTAAGATATTATAATCATCTTGGTCTCTTGCTTGTAAAGCATATTTAGGAATATCTTTTGGATTTTCCAATGAATTTGGAGGAAAATAGTGCAAGATCGAATGACTTGTTTCCAATTGCATTATAATTCAGGTTTCATCCAGTATCAGTTCATCAATATTGATAAGAATATTTTTAAATTATATACTTTGGCCCGTAATGTGTGTGTGTGTGTGTTTTTTTAAGGATACGTCTTCTTCCATATTAAGTAAAATTATGGAATTTTTGCACTTCTTTCGCATTTTGGTAGAGAGAGAGAGAGAGAGAACAAAAAAGGAAAGCGAATATAAGTGCTACGTAACCTTTTTTCATCATCCAAAAGAGATCTGTTAGAGAGAATTCGATAGCAGAGACAACCAATTCTCTAAAGAAGGTTTGATGATAGTTGAATAACAAATAAACAAATTAAGAACTAATTTTCTTTTTTTCCTGTAGAAAGAGCAGAAGTATGTGTGGTCCCTTAATAAGAAAACAACCAAAGAAGGGAAGGTAATTAAAGTGGATTTCAGATCTACAATTATCCGAAATACAGCGACCACCACCACTACCACCACCACCACCACCGAGGTTATAACAAAAAAAAAGAGGGAAAAATAACTCAATTGATTATATAGACCGAGAGAAAAGAAAAGAGAGTAAAACGGTTTTGCTGGGTGGGTGGTGCCTCATAACTGTGATATGAGGTAATCTTTTAAGGTTGTGTTACCGAAACAGGAGAATAAGATAAGAGAAGATGGACATCGGTGAGAGAGAAAGCACATAAACACAGAGTATTTTTTTACATCCCACTCTCTCTCTCTCTCTCCGGTGAAATTACTGAAAACGGACACACTGTGCGTGGTGAAGGGCAGAGTCGGTGTTACTGCCAAATTGGGTGAACAACACTCGAAATTCAAACCGAAAAACGGTTTCCTAAGAAGAAAGAATTTTTTTTTTTCCTGTTCTTCCCCTGAACATCTCCTATTGTACAATGATTACCAAATTTCTCATCACTTGACTTCTTTGAATTAAATTGAATTGTCTCTCTCTCTCTCTCTTTCTCTCTTGGCTTTCTTTTTTATGATGTAATATACGATCTTCAAAATTAGTGTGGAGTTATTGTTTTATTTATAACAGAGAGCGGTAAGAGGGTTAGGGTTATACCATATTTATTGGGGTAAAAGAGAGAAAAAAAAAAAACAAAAAACAAAAAATTACTTGTTTTAGGTAATGAAGATACTATTATAAACCGAATGCCATATAAACTCTTCATCTAAAAGAGATACTTAATACCACCGAGGAAATTGAACTAAAAAAAGATAAACCATCCATCCTTGGAAAACTAGTCAAAATATTCAGAATAAAAAAATAAAAACCGACGGTTCTTTTAATAAAGAAAAAAAAAAAAAATTTACTCAGAGCGATATCCGAGGGTAATAGTTCTTCTTGCCCTTTAAACTTCTGAACACACAAAAGATTACGTAACTTTAAGAAAAAAGATCTCTGAGTAGAACAAAATCCATTTGTCCATCAATAAGAGAGTCCCCAATCAAAGGTGTGGGAAGTTTCGGCAACAAATTCTAACCCTAGTAGATCCAATTAAATTTTAGTTAATTGAAATAACTTGGAAAGATTATCTATCCAGCCTTCTACTATGTAGGTAGGGTACATAATATAACAATAAGTGAGATAAATAATAGCTCGCAATAATTAAAGCAAAAAAAATTGACTGCCTAAAGCATAGTATATACTTCCTAAAAGAGTTAACCAGCCATTGGACAATTCAAAAAAACAAATAGAGGGAAAAAAAAAAATATCTCAATAAAGTAATAAAATAGAAGATCCGGAAATTGGACCGAAGGTGCCGACCACCAAGACCGGTTTTCTGCCAAAGAAAAAATTTAAAGTATCGGCAATTTGTGCGGTAAATAAAAAAAATTACTGGCTGCCTATTTTCCACTGCTGGGTTTGAAAAAAAAAAAACAAAACAACAAAAGAGGAGGATGAGGTTTGGTTTGGGCGGGCAAGAAGAAGAAGAAGAAGAAGATGAAGAAAAATTTTTCTCTTTGGCACATCACGGAAATAATTTTAGATTAGATAGAGATAGGATAAATGCAAACAAAGGTAAAAACAAAACAATGAGTTATTTTTTTTTTCTTTTTAGCAGAAAAAGGTTAATTGACAACAATTGGGAAATGTAATTGATATTGAAAAAGTATATAAATGAAAAGAGTTATCTCATTATCAATTTATTGTTTTCTTCTTCTTTTTTTTTTTTTCTCTTCTTCTTTTCTTTAGTTAGTTGATTTTTTGTTAATTATCCAACCATAATCTTTTTTCCAAAGCATTCTTTATATACATATAGAAAAAGAAAGATTTTGTATTAATATCATAATTAATTCAAAAAGTGAGTAGTATTATAATAGTCAATTGAGAAAGAAGTTATGTTTTGTAATTTCCTAATACCGCACTCGTGCACACAATATCAAATTACGTTCAAATGAGGGATTTTCCTTCTCTTTTGAGCGAGAGAAAAATTTTTTTTTTTTTTGTGTGTATGTGCGTTCAGAAAAAGGACAAATTTTTGAATTCCGGTCAACCAGGAACAGAACAGAACAGAAAAAAAAAAAAGACAAAAAGGGCAAGAAGAGAAAAAGGTTATGAAGCACTTTGTTTTTGTTTGTGTTTTCTTTGAACGTTCAAAGCAACATCTTTTTCTTTTTCTTGTCCAACTTTTTTTTTTTTTTTCATTTATAAATAATTTGCAATTTTTCAATTCCCATTTCTTCTTCTTTCATATTGTCAATTCATTTTTCTTAATTTAAAAAGGATATTTACTAACTTTTTTTTTTTGTGGGAAAGATGTCTGCAACTGAACCAACAAAGGAAAAAATCCCATCTCCACCATCTGATGATGAAGATGAAGATATTGATCAATTAATTTTGGATTTACAATCTGATAAAGGTGGTAATGAATTGGACTCTGATGCCGAATCTGAAGATGATGGTGCTTCATTTGTCCAAGTTCCAGAAGAATTATTACAAACCGACCCAAAATTCGGTTTGTCTTCTGATGATGTTACCAAGAGAAGAAAGAAGTATGGTGCCAATCAAATGGCTGAAGAAAAAGAAAACTTGATTATCAAGTTTTGTATGTTCTTTGTCGGTCCAATTCAATTCGTCATGGAACTGGCTGCTATCTTGGCTGCCGGTTTAGAAGATTGGGTTGATTTCGGTGTTATCTGTGGTTTATTACTGTTAAATGCTGCTGTTGGTTTTATCCAAGAATTCCAAGCCGGTTCTATCGTTGATGAATTAAAGAAAACTTTAGCTAATTCTGCTACTGTTATCAGAGATGGTCAATTGATCGAAGTCGGTGCCGTTGATGTTGTTCCAGGTGATATCTTGCAATTAGAAGATGGTGTTGTCATCCCAGCTGATGGTAGAATCGTCACTGAAGATTGTCTTTTACAAGTTGATCAATCTGCTATTACTGGTGAATCTTTAGCCGTTGAAAAGAAACATGCCGATGCTTGTTACTCTTCATCAACTGTTAAGAGAGGTGAAGCTTTCATGATTGTTACTGCCACTGGTGATAACACTTTTGTCGGTCGTGCTGCTGCTTTAGTTAACAAAGCTTCAGGTGGTACTGGTCATTTCACTGAAGTCTTGAACGGTATTGGTACTACTTTATTAGTCTTGGTTATCTTAACCTTATTGGTTGTCTGGACTGCTTCTTTCTACAGATCTAACAAAATTGTTAGAATCTTGAGATACACTTTAGCTATCACCATTGTCGGTGTCCCAGTCGGTTTACCTGCTGTCGTTACAACTACCATGGCTGTCGGTGCTGCTTACTTGGCCAAGAAACAAGCCATTGTCCAAAAATTAAGTGCCATTGAATCTTTAGCCGGTGTTGAAATCTTGTGTTCAGATAAGACAGGTACTTTAACCAAGAACAAGTTATCATTACACGAACCATACACTGTTGAAGGTGTTGAAGCTGATGACTTGATGTTGACTGCTTGTTTAGCTGCTTCAAGAAAGAAGAAGGGTTTAGATGCCATTGACAAAGCTTTCTTGAAATCTCTTATCTCTTATCCACGTGCCAAAGCTGCTTTAACCAAATATAAGGTTATTGAATTCCAACCTTTCGACCCTGTCTCAAAGAAGGTTACTGCTTATGTTGAATCTCCAGAAGGAGAAAGAATTATCTGTGTTAAAGGTGCTCCATTATTCGTCTTGAAAACCGTTGAAGAAGACCACCCAATTCCAGAAGATATCCATGATAACTATGAAAACAAGGTTGCTGAATTCGCCTCAAGAGGTTTCCGTTCATTAGGTGTTGCCAGAAAGAGAGGTGAAGGTCACTGGGAAATTTTGGGTATTATGCCATGTATGGATCCACCAAGAGATGATACTGCTAAGACTGTTGCTGAAGCTAAACGTTTAGGTTTAAGAGTTAAGATGTTAACTGGTGATGCCGTTGGTATTGCTAAGGAAACTTGTCGTCAATTAGGTTTAGGTACAAACATTTACAATGCTGAAAGATTAGGTTTATCCGGTGGTGGTGACATGGCTGGTTCTGAAATTGCTGATTTTGTTGAAAATGCCGATGGTTTTGCTGAAGTTTTCCCACAACATAAATATAACGTTGTTGAAATCTTACAACAAAGAGGTTACTTAGTTGCCATGACTGGTGACGGTGTTAACGATGCTCCATCTTTGAAGAAGGCTGATACCGGTATTGCCGTTGAAGGTGCTACCGATGCTGCCAGATCTGCTGCCGATATTGTCTTTTTAGCTCCAGGTTTAAGTGCTATTATTGATGCCTTGAAGACTTCAAGACAAATTTTCCACAGAATGTACTCTTATGTTGTTTACAGAATTGCTTTGTCATTACATTTGGAAATCTTTTTAGGTTTATGGATTGCTATCTTGAATCAATCTTTAAACATTGATTTAGTCGTCTTTATTGCTATCTTTGCCGATGTTGCCACTTTAGCTATTGCTTATGATAATGCTCCATTCGATCCAAGTCCAGTTAAATGGAACTTGCCAAGATTATGGGGTATGTCAATTGTCTTGGGTATAATCTTGGCTATTGGTACATGGATCACTTTAACCACTATGTTCATGAAGAAAGGTGGTATTATCCAAAACTTTGGTTCTATCGATGGTGTCTTATTCTTGCAAATTTCATTGACTGAAAATTGGTTAATTTTCGTTACCAGAGCTCAAGGTCCATTCTGGTCATCAATCCCATCATGGCAATTAAGTGGTGCTGTCTTCATCGTTGATATCATTGCCACTTGTTTCGCTTTATTCGGTTGGTGGTCACAAAACTGGAACGACATTGTCACTGTTGTTCGTGTCTGGGTTTGGTCATTCGGTGTCTTCTGTGTCATGGGTGGTACTTATGTCATGATGTCACAATCCGAATCATTCGACAGAGTTATGAATGGTAAACCAAGAAAAGAAGAAAAACCACAAAGATCAATTGAAGATTTCGTTTACGCTATGCAACGTGTCTCCACTCAACATGAAAAATCAACTTAAATTTAAAAAAAAATTATGATATCCCCCATTTGGAAATTTTGAAAGATTTCATTTATTTACCTTTTTTAATTAAGACAATTTGTCTTTTATAGAGAAGAAGGTATCTTAAGAGTTCTCTCATTTTCCATTTTTTTTTACCCACATTTATTATTAATTTTTTTTCATTTTTTATCTTGGATTGTTGTTGTTTTTCATCACACACTTTTCTCCCCCTCAAACATTTATAAGCTTAATATCTTTGTTTCATTTTTTAAAATAATCATTTGTAATTTGTTTTTGAATTTTTTATGAGAAAAGTTTGTGATTTGAAAGAACCACTCTGATCAAAAAAAATGGGAGAACGTTATTCGATAAAAAGGGTAAAAGGGTTTGACTGTTTTTTTTAATTTCAAGTTTGCATTTTTTACTATTTGTTTTATACCTATGTTGAGTTTATCTTTTTTTTTTTTTCTTCACTTTCTCTGAGAGTCCAATTTAAATTATTTTTGCCAGCTTTTGTTGCTTTATTTGTTAGTTTGCGTTTGTTTTGTTATTATCATCCATCAGCTTAATTTGTTTAATCAGCTAATTTGTTTGTTTAATGCTGTTTGAATTTATTTTGAAGAGATCATCATCTTTTTCCCATTATTATGTGAGTTTTTTGTTTCTCACTTTGTTTTCCCCCTTTTTTTCTTTTTATTATTTTTTTTTATTTTATTTTATGATGTTGTTTGATCTTCTTGGATCAACTCTCTCACATTTTTATTCCTTGAAATATCATTCAATATCACATATATATGTTAAAAGATTATAATAAGAAAAAAAAAATTTATATCCATTTTATTTATATATTAATTTTGTAATAGTAATCCATAATTATAAAAACCTATATGCTAAAAATCTAATATTGCAAAAAATTAAACCAATCATTAATATTTAAACTAGTTGGAGGAGCTCCAGGTGCCTCCGGTAACTCACCTAAAAATATACCATTATTATTAACATCACCTCCTGGGAAAGTTTGGTTATTGAATTGTTGCTGCTGCTGTTGTTGTTGTTGCTGTTGTTGTTGCTGCTGTTGTTGTTGCTGTTGTACTTGTTGTGGTCCTTCATCATTACTACTATTTCTAGTTAAATTCAATGCTGCATCAACATTACTATCAAATACTTCAAAATTGTAAAGTGGCAAATCGTAGAAATCCGCTACACTTCCGCTCATATCGCTTCCAGTGGTATTTGCAGCCATTGGATATTGTTGTTCAGTTGGTATTGGCGTTGCACTGGCACTGGTTCTGAGATTCGATAATGGAGACTGCTGTGGTATATTGACCTCAGCTGGACTATGGACACTACGAAGTAAATGTTGTCCTTCTGGACTATATTCCAGTTGTTGCAGATGACGATGTTGACGTGGTGTAGCAGTAGTAGTACTAATACCTGGGAACAATTGTGACGGTTGGAAATTTTCAATATTACTATCACCATTTTGTAATTGATTTTGTGTTTCAACAAAATTTTTTTCAATCTTATCATCCAATTTCTTCTTTGTAGTAAGCAAATTATTGATCACAATATTTCTCTTTGACTTATCATTTCTTAACGTGTCAGCCATTTGTAAACAGATGTAACCAACACCATATTGCTTACTGGCAACTAATAACAGTTTAGAGCAAATATCCAACAATTTTTTCAGAGTAGAACTAATTTTGGTATTCTTATTATCAATATGATAAATTAACATGATCAAAGCACTGAACAAGATTGAAATGATAAATGCTGGACAATTTTTCAAATCATCTTTATCCATTATATTTTTACATATGATGGCAATCATATGAGAACTTTGGAAAGTGATACCCCAAGATGGGTAATACTCTTCATCTGTTGGCCCTAAAGAACGTCTCAAGATATTTGTTCTATGAATCAATGATAATGTCACGTAATAATGTCCCATTATGATGGCACTTGGAAGATTTTGCTTTGATGGATCAGTCAATGAATATTGCAATTCCAGAGGCAAATTATTTAACCAATTAACCATCATCAAGTCACATTTTTTGATAAATGATAAATGATTTGGATCATATGTCTTTTCGGCTTGCACAGTGTATTTTTGCTTTAAGACAATTCCAATGATTTCACAAATCTTTATATAATTGATGAAATAATAACGTTGAACCAAAGGTAGATTATATTTCCCAGTTGGATCATCATCATCAAAATCTTCCAATTTAGCCATTGGAACATCACAATCTTCCAAATCAATAACAATACTTCTACCAAAAGCCAATGCAACAACACGATCACGACTGAATAACATCCACCAACATCTTCTCCATAATCTAGAATCACTCTCGGAGAGATGATTATTTGTCTTGTTGAAACCGTAACCTTGAGCAATAGTAATCAGTAATCTTGTCCAGTAGAAAACATTTTGAGTCACATCTTCTGGACCTTCCCAATACCAACCTATAATTAATAAAGTTTGAACTAATTCAATAGGTTTGATACTTACTCTTGCATCATAAAACAGCTTCGCACGTTGATACAAGATTTGAGAAATTGTATCAGTTGAATTATTTTCGTCGAGTAACAGTGGATTTGAAGTAAATCTGGACCCTGCCAATATGACACTGTATAATAACATGAGACAAGGAGGATTTGACAAGTTATTATAAAAAGTCAGCATGAAATCAGCACGATCCAATATTGGCATGAATGGATGAACATGATCGAAAAACGAGTCAATCAATTCTTGACAGATTTCGACACTTGGCAACGTGAAACAACCTTTCAACTCCAATATTTTCAAATCTATGTCTCCAACGGTACTAACAGAGTTATCTTCGGTGGATTTTTTGTAGTGCTTAGAAGATGATAACACTACTGAAGAGCCCAAGAATAACAAATCCGCTTTTCTGCCTTCAACCAATTTCTTGAAATCCGGAGACAGTTTCTTCAAATCAATCGAAGATAACAACTTATTTAAAGCATCGGTCTTGTCAATCTTAGGAATCTTGAGTCTTTCTTCCATGATCTCTTTCTTTGTTCTTCGTACCCTCTTTGCAGAAGGAACAATACATTCGCAGTTAAACGAAATACAATTAGAACATGGAACTTTCACTTGTGCATCACATCTAACTTTACGGTCATGACAAGTCTTACAAGCTCTGGATGATCTCGGACGTCTATATTTGACAGTGAATTTCTTATTGCTGGTACTGCTGCTGTTGTTGATACTTTGATCTTCATCCATATTACTGCTTGAGCCTGGAGATTGATCTTCTGTTTTCATCATTGCTTTTTTCTTCTTCTTCTTATTTATATATGTATGAGTGATTTAGTAAAATGAAATTAGATAAAAGTGATCCAGCTGAATTTATATAATTTTTGATGTCAGCTGGAATTCTTCAAATTTACTACAAAAGCTTGATGGTTTAGTGTCTCCGAAACGTCTTTCTTTTCGTTTTTTTTTTTTTTTTTTTTTTGCAAAACAAAATTTTAGGTAGGGCTACAACCTCGGTAATTAAAACTGCTATTACATTATATAGGAGGTAAGTACTCTAAAAAGAACTCCAATTCCAATCAGCAGGTAAACTTATACTTCCGCGAGTATTCGGATTCATCTCAAGTGAGGACCCGTTCCGGAGGTACTCATCTTCCTCATCTTCTTCCTCATCGTCATTATCTTGTTTCTTTTCATTTTTTAAAACTGGCACATTAAATATTGCTGGATTTGTTTGTCTTAATAAATTTTCATAATTTTCAAAACAGTGGTAACAAACTTTTGACAAGAATTTTTCATCTTTTGGTGGTTGTTGATTAAATTTGAAATTCTTGTTAAGTTTCTTATTCTTATTTGCTGGTTTTGTATCTATCAAGACAAAATTAGCATCTTTGTTAAGATAGATGTAATGATTAATACAATTTGTACAAAAAATATCTCCACATGACCTGCAATGGTGTTTTCTTCTAATTTTGCCAAAATTTGTAAAAATCTTATTACAATTGGTACATCTTAACAGCACAGTATCCAGTTTCCAATGTTCTCTTGTTGGTCCTGCTTCAAAATTACTTGAAGAATTGGAAAAAATTGAAGAAGCATCTGATGAACTTTGTGGTTGCAATGAGAGCTGCTGTTGAGTTGGTGGTGGCGGTGGTGGCGGCGGCGGAGATGATGGCTTTGAACTGATGAATTTCTCCAACATCTTGCCAATCTTATTCTGCTGTTGTTGACTTGGTGATGATGATAATGAAGATTGCTGTGAGATGGAAGGAATCATAGTTGTTGTAGTGACTCCGTTCCCAAAATTTAGATTATTATACTCTTTATAAAGTAACAAATCTTTTGAAATTTCATTATTAGAAGTTGTAGTCTTGTCGGAATTCAAAGATGAGTGCGAAGAGGTCATATCGGAATAATTATTGGCCAAATTTGGTCTTAACACCGCAGGCACATATAACGGTCTTTTCAACTTGTTAATACTTTGAGGGTCCTTATATCTTTCATCATCTTTTAAGCCTGATGCAGTTGGTATCACTGGGTTAGAATAAGAGTACTGTTGTGGTGGTTGTTGATGTAATAAATTTGAAGGGGCTGTTGTTGTTGTTGGAGCAGGTGGTGGCGTATGAATATTGAAAGTGGGTACCGTGGCAGAAGCAGGTTGTGAAAACAGTTTTGGTGCTTCTGATGTAGTTAATAATGTAGCTGGTCTAAATTGTTGCAGTGAAAGCTTATGCTGATTTTCTAAATTCTCTGATTTTGAAGTTAAATTTGTGTCACTCTTAATATTATCTGTCCTTGTGCGTATGAGATGACGATTTTCTAGTATTGGTTGCTGTTGTTTTACTTCATTGAACAAACTATTAGTCTCACTAGGCTTGGTAAAATCTTGTTGTGGCAATGAATCACTGTTGTTTTCCAGTAATATCTGGGATTTTGTAGGTAAATCCAACAATTCACCTTTCAATAAAGGTGATGGAGACACTGGTCTTCTTCTCTCATATTGACTCATTACATTCTTGCTCTCTCTTCTCATAGGTCTTAACATCAATCCATCACTTTCAGTGGATGCATTTTGCATTTCTGAAGATACACTAGTCAAATTGTTTAATATACTTGTTTCAACTAATTCTGGATTTGAATCCAACCTTGGTTGCCTTGTCAAAGATGCAAATGTAGATAAGTCAATATTATCTTGCTCCACCGTATTATTGTTATGGTTATGGTTTGTGACATCCTTTTGTTGTTCTTCTGGATTTTCGTCATCATTAATATTACTGGGATGGCTGACGTTTGAGCCTACAAGTGATAATTTTTTCAAAGCATTCAACGTGAGAGTATCACTTCTATTCATATCTTGTTCATCCTGCTCGTCATAAAAATCATCAGGGTGGTTGAACTCCTGTTGTTGTTGTGGCAGAAGTTGTTGTACCCTATCAGAAGATGAAGGACGAGGAGGAGGTTGTTGAAAAGTGTTCAATGAAAGAGATGACTGGAAAGATTGTTGAGGTATTGTCTGTTTGGCGAAACTAAACTCATCCAAAGATGAGTCTCTCCTGGGCTGATTGGGCTGCTCTCCACTCATACTGTTAAGAGCCTATCTCTATCTATCTATATTTTTTTTGATCTCTCCTTCTTCCTCTCTTTGCAAAGTTTTGTTCACTTTTTTTTGGGCAAAAAATTTTCCTATCAAAAAAAAAAAAAAAAAAAAAAAAAGAAAAATAACAAAGGAAAAAAAAAAACAGTGACTCTGAAGCAACGCAGCAGAGCAGAGATGGGATTACATGTTGAATATTTCACGTTTCATTTCATTCTTTTAAAAACATTATATATGGAATAACTAATTGTCTAATGCACACAAGGCAGCACCAACACCACTACCATCTTTGGCGATATTGATATGGACTCTTCTTTCACCTTCGTTACCAATTTCAGTCAATGATAATGCATCTCTAATCATTGCTCTGAAACCAGGGTAAAATTCAACTAAGGAACCATCAACACCGATATCAACTTCCTTATTATGACCTTCTAATTCTTTGCTCATCAATAATAAACCGGCAAATGGGATCAGGGCCAAATATGCGGCTCTCTTTGCAATAGCTCTTGTTAATTGTTGGATGATAAGTCTTTCTTCAAAAGTTGTTGGTAATCTTAAAGCGTTCAACAAAGCTAATTCAGTGGCTTTTAATTCTGTAGAGTCATCAATTTCAATATATGACAAGACTTCACTATCCAATTTCCACAGTTGTCTTAATCTATGAGGTAATCTTTCGTAATCTGGGTATTGTTGTAAGACTAAACCTTCTTGGAAAAGATCAACCAAGACATTTCTCAATATTTCACCCAAGAACATTCCACTAACTCTTTTTTCAAACATGTGGAAACCAGGGTTTGAAGTCTCCTTATCAATGGCAACATCATATTTAGTAGTTGGTAACATTTTCAAGTGGTTATCGAATGAACCCCATTCAGTGTTAATAACCATATGTGTCTTACCTTTAGCTTTTAATTCTTCAACAACTTTGGCAGGCAATTTCTTGATATTTTCCAATTTTTCAGCATAAGCACCGTTAGTACCGGTACCAAAGATAGCACCAACTAAAGTCTTACCTTGTTGACCACCTGCAACGGCACCTGCAGAGTAAGCTCTTGATAACAAGGTTCCTACAGTATCGTTTGCTAAAGCAGCAACCAAGACAGGAATCTTATCAGCATCTAAATGTTTTTGTAAGAGGCCAACAATATCTTGACCCACAGTGTCCTTGATGTTGAAACCTTTTGTCCAACGCATTAAAGTACCAGTGTTTAATGAAGTTTGATCAACTGGGAAACTGAAAGTGAAACCCAATTGTAAACGTTCACCACTCTTGACTTTTTCATCTTCAGAATGATGATGCTCGATAAAAGTACCAACTTTCTTTGCCAAGTAACTGAATAACTCATCAGAAGTCGAGGCACTCATCAAATCAACTGGAATTGGATTTTTCTCTTGCTTAATGATAAAAGTGTGATCACCTTTTAATTCAACAGAGCAAACTCTGAAATTGGTACCACCTAAATCAGCAGCAAGTAAGACACCACGTTCTCTACCATTTGGAATAGTGGTGACATAAGTTGGGATCATTGGTAATCCATAAACATCATTATCAGGTTCTAAACCTTTCTTTGCATTAGCAATGAAAAGTTCAACACCTTCATTCAAAGTTTCTTTAGAAACAGTGAATTCCTTAACGAGTTCGTCCACTCTTGCTTGTAATTTTTGAGTTGGAGCCATATTTTTTTTAATTTATTTATTTATTAATTTAATCAATTGTTATATAATACTTTACGAGTTAGAGAAATATTCAGACAAGTGAATGAATATTTATAAATTGAATATTGGCATCGGGTGATGAAAAAAAAAAAGCAGAAAAAAAAAATGTTGGACGGAAAAAACCACAGCAGCAGTAATAATACATGCAAAAATAACATCAGATTATGGGGCAGTTAACCCCATGGGGAATCCATGGATAAATTATAATTTTACACTCGAGGTCATCTGTGTTTATCCTCTTTTATTACTATTACAATTTATCATTCGTGTAGCGTCTCTCTGTATAATAATAAAGTGTGTTTTGGCACACGCATCTTCAGTCAGCATTTCCATCCAGATGCTTACAGTTGCTACAATATTTAAAATACACGACCTCTTCCCCCACACACCTTCAAAAACAGAAGTAACAATTAGAAAAATGTAACAACAACAGCTGATGTTTACTATCATGTCCTATGGCAGAAAGATGTCAGTTGTGTGGTCTCAGAAGATCTCTCTCTTCTCTCACTCGACGTTAAAATGCACACAACGAGAATCAAAAAAAAAAAAAAAGCCGAGCATTTTTTTTTTTTTTTCCTACCGGAAATTTCCCTTTTTACGGGGGTAGAAATCATGAGATTACATTTCTCATCATGGATAAATTAACTGGAACAATTCACGCACAAAGCTTGCATGACATTTTCCGGTACATGATTTTGAGTTAGATATGTGGGGTTGAGTCTGTAGTTTACCATCTAACAGGTGGGGATCTCCTGTGGCCGTTCCTAAATTAAAGACATCATTTTTTGCTCTTTATTTACTACAAACGAATCTATTTAATCTAATAAATGGGGATTTTTACACACAAACACATACTCAAGCACATTTATAAAGCCATACTTAACCATTCCCAATTATTATTATTATTATTACTGCCATTATTTTTCTTTTCATTTTGATCATCATCATTATTATTATTGTTACTATTTTTACCTCTCATATCGTCTTCTTCATCAGCATTAGAATTGATCAAATCTTCATAAAGATTTCCTTCAACTCCGTGTGACTCCGTTGCTCCCGTATAGTTATGATTTGCATCCAGTTGTTGGTTTAAATTCATATCCAAATCCACCACATCATCATCTTTTAAATTCGTGAATCCAAAAGAATCAATATCCATTTCATCATGTTGTAAATGATTAAGATCCGCCAAATTGAACTCATGAGGATTTAAATCTTCGTATTGTAATGATGAAGAAGGTGATACCGTATTTGGCATAGTGGAAACTTGTGACTGTTGTTGTTGTTGTTGCTTCCTTACTGTTGGTTTCTTGCCTGATTTTTTCAGTGACTCGTTGAATTGAATTGGAGTTGGATTCAAATTATCACCATCGGTTTTCTTCTTATTATTAGCTACTGCTATTAAAGATGTCGGCGTAGTCCCAGTGGTCTTCTTACCACCTTGAGAGTTATTAACTCCTCTTTGTCTCTTCTTAATAACATCTGTTTTCAACTTCAATGGTCTCACTGTTCCATGCAATTTTAAAAACAAACCACACGCATTACAAAGAGGTTGCCCCTCAGCATTACGTCTCCACAACGGTGTCTTTGTCGTCTTACAATTTGAACAAACAGTTGTGGCATTAGTATCAGCAGATGCCGTCGTAGGAACAGATTGTGATAATTGCGAAATACCAGAATCTGAAGGTGATTCCCTCTTCACCGCTGATACCGACATCCTCTTTGCGGCAACCAGTTTAGACTTCGTTTGCTTCTTCTTAGGTTGCTTGTCTTCATCCATCACAGTATTTGGTTCAAATTTCAAACTCTGGGCATAATCCATCAATATATCATCATTCATCCTATTATTACTAGATGAAATAGAATGCTGATGTTGGTACCTCTTTTGTTGTTGTTGTTGATTAAAGTTAAACAAATCGTTCACCCCAATAGCACTGTTCAGTTTATGTAATCCACCTCTCATTGGAATATTTGTAGCAGAGAACTTCCTATTTTTACCATTATTCCCATAAAAACTCTCAAAATAGCCCCCATTATCTTTATCAAACACGGGTGTCTGTGTAGCAGAGGAGACTGACCCTGTTGGAGGTGAATAAATTTCATTATTATAATTACTAGCCTGTGATGAGATCGATCCAAGATGGGTAAATGAATGTGAAGGTTGCAAAACCGGTGGTTGATGAGCCCCGCCTCCACCTGTTAATGTTGATGCTGATGTCGAAATTTTGAAACCCGATATTGGGCTGTCCATTTCATCAACATTACCTTGATGTTGATGATGGTATGGCATATTCTGTATATCTAAATGCAAATCATGTGGGTTATTATGAGGTGTCGCATCACTATCGTAGTTCAATGAAGTTGGTAAACTTGCAGGACCAAAATCAAAACTGCCACTGATTCCAGGAAATGATTCCAGCTCAAAACTATATCCACTATTCGAAAGATCATCTTGAGGTTGTTGTTGTTGTTGATGGTGTTGTTGTTTCTGTCTTAATGAAGCTGCCGCCAATGAGGCACTCAATTTACTTGTTCTATTAATTGGCTGATGTTGACGTTGAGGGTTGTTCAAATTCAAGAAATCGTCATTCAAATTGTTTGTATTTTGCCCCATATTTGTTGTTGCTAACGGAGAAAATTCCAGTGGTCTCTTCTTCGTTATTGAATTACTTCTTCTTGGAGATGAAGAATCAGATGGGACTGCACTACCAGCAGTACCATTACTATAACCTTCCTGTCCAATTTTCTTGATATGTGCAACATAATCAAATTCATCACTCGTTGGATCAGAATTATCTTTATAATTCATCTTTGTAGGCATTGATTTCGTGGATGACGTTTCAAAATCTTTGAAATATGGTTTCTTGTCCTTTAATGGGTATTGTGGCCACCCTGAAACATTATGATCCAGCAATTGTTGTTGTTGTTGTTGTTGTTGGTGATTATACATATACATATGATTATCTGAACCAGCAGATTGTCTTTTTTCTTGCAGATAACTTGTGCCTCTTCCCGATAAAGTCCCAGGAGCACTCGTCGTTATTCCGGTACTTGCCTGTGTTGGAGTAGTTGTAGATTCATAGATCGAGATTCTGCTTGTAAGTCTATTATTATTTTTCTTCATATTGATCGACATCATTCGCCATGTTAAGTTCTCCATTCTTGATTTGTATGGAAGGGATGTCTTCAGCTTGGAGTACATCTTCCATAATGACTCTGCCGATGTTTTTTCATCTTCAAATAGTGATTCCGGAAGATTTCCTTGATGTGGTTGTTGTTCCATATTTTATTATTATTTTGCCTTATCTCTATTCTATTATATCTCTTTTATATACTTCATTCGACTTAAATTCGTTCTTTAAAACACCCTTTTTGTGCAACTATCCAATAAACTCTTATAAAACACCTGAGATGAAGCTTATTATTTTTATCAGTACTATGACTGGAATCAAAGACTTTATTTGATTATGATACAGATTATTAAATGCAAAAAGAAAAGCAGGAAACTCAAAACACAGACTCTTTTATAAGATGAACGTCTATAACTTAACAATAATCAGAAACTTGGAAATGAAATGAAATATCAAATAAATGTTTTAAAGTAAAAAAAGCTACTAATTTAAAAAAGTGAAAGCTTCCAAAATGAAAATACTGTTCGATATTTTTTCTTCTGCTTTGGATTTTTTTATTTTTTTTTCCCTTAATTAAATTTTTTTTTGGCTACCGATTTTTTGGCTTTTTAAGGTTTTTTTTAAAGATTTTCCACAATAACTTTCTAACAGAGGTATATCTTATTGGATGATTTAAAACCTTGTTCTTGTTGATGAGTTGTTGTTCGGTTTTCGTTCAGCAACGGTTGTATTACTTCCAATACAGTCACTATGTATATTGGAGCAACAACAATAGACAAGAAAGTAGCATAACTGTCGTATTACCTAATTGGGACTGATAAGCTGAAACGGCTGCTTCTGATTGGCTGGATAAATATCGCCAGCCAAACTGCCACGCCCGCATAGCTCTCAAAACTACGTAATCAAGGGCTGGCGGTTCTATCAGTACAAGCACCTCGAGAAAGACCGAATATGTGCCTAATAGTGTAATTTTAAGCTTTTTATGTATATGAAAAAATAGGTCGACCTCTTTGATTTATAATATATGAGAAAAAAAAATCTAAAAAAGAACTGAAAATAAAAGATATAAAGTAAAGAGGGAAAGCATCTTGTTGTCAACAAGTTCTAGCAATAATGGTCAACATTATTTACCTAAGGGTTGGCCAACTCTGGATTTCATCCAACTCCAAGCTTCAGCATCGGCTTCAGCATTAGCATCCCTTTTACCTAATGGTTGTCCAACTCTGGAAGTCATCCAGCTCCAAGCAACTGCATCAGCTTCAGCATCTGCGTCAGCAATAGCATCCCTTTTACCTAATGGTTGTCCGACTCTCGAAGTCATCCATGACCAAGCAACTGCATCAGCTTCAGCATCTGCGTCAGCATTAGCATCTCTTTTACCTAATGGCTGACCAACTCTAGATTTCATCCAGCTCCAAGCTTCAGCATCGGCTTCAGCATTTGCATCTCTCTTACCTAATGGTTGACCAACTCTCGAAGTCATCCATGACCAGGCAACTGCATCTGCCTCAGCATCGGCTTCAGCATTAGCATCCCTTTTACCTAATGGTTGTCCGACTCTCGAAGTCATCCATGACCAAGCAACTGCATCAGCTTCAGCATCAGCGTCAGCATTTGCATCTCTCTTACCTAATGGCTGACCAACTCTAGATTTCATCCAACTCCATGCCTCTGCATTTGGTTCAGCTTCTGCAACAGCATCAGCTTCTGGGTTGGCTAATGGGGCAGCGAGTGATAATGAAGTAAGAGCTGATAATAAGATGATATTTGAAAATTTCATTGTTGTAATTGATTTATAATTAAGGAGTTCAATAAAGAATAGTTGATTTATTGAATGGAGTATGAGGAATTTCAAAAGAGAAAATCAAAGCACTTATATATCTCTTCCTTTGAATGGAAAAGTTTATGTAACATGCATTGTTAAAAATGTTTCAAGTTATATATATATACTTGAACTTAAAATTGAACAGATCAAAATATGATACTATTTATGCTGATATACAAAACAGGGCATTTCTTGAAACAATCGATGGCTTATCAATCAGCATAAAATTGGGGAAGATAAGGGCCCAGTCTCGATCCGAGAGAGATTGCCATCCTCCTTTTCAAATTTCCAAGAGTACTTGTCTATTTTCGGAAATTAATCTTTGTTGAAAGGTACGTCCCTCATTAAATTATCATAATCAAGGGTTTTCAATGAGGAAATCAGTTATACTGTTGCCACAAAAACTTCATGACCCTTGAACAGTTTTTCCATATGCCTTTTTTTGCAACATTGGAGCTTTTCAAGATGTTTGAATGTGGAGATCTGTATCTGTTCCCCTTTGTCTCCCCAAAAAGGAAATTTTCAGTTTTCCCTGCAAAACTAAGTTAAAGTTATTGAAGATCAAAAGGGGGCAGTTAACAATGATTATAACTTTCTAATTTACGATGCAACAATGAAACCTGAGCTAGATTGGCTTCTTCAAACTTATGCAATTAAGTGTTTTAGCTCCATAAGGCTTTGCACAATCTAACGTTTTCAATAATCAAGCCAAAGGAGAATTGAGACACTTCTTTAACTTTAAGTGTGCTGAATTGTAACAGTGTGGGCTCTTTGGTTCACCAAAGAGGCAATAAATGACTAAATTACTTTAGAATATATGCCTCATAATAGTCCAGAGGTCGGTAAACGATTTCGATATCATGTAGCAGCTTATACAAAGAGATTATAGTTCCTTTTGAGAAATGATTTGGTAATCAGGTTACTGTTTTTCACCTAGTTCTTGGCTATGATCTAGTATTATCCAAACTGTTGAAGAGATACAAATGCAACCTAATTAGATATTTTAAATTTTTTTATTTAAAATTCGTTACTCGAATGAAATATCTAATTTTTGAAACTCTACACACTTGAAGGTAATGGTCTATGTTTGAAAACCACTTTCTTATCTATAATATTAACCATTTCAATCTTTTGATTATTTGACTGCAGCAGCTTGTCATCTTCGTCTAGCACAGGAAATTTCAACAACCCAAATGGTGGCTCTATCTTCTCTACTACTCCCACCAATCTCTGAGAAGTACCAATAAATAAAGTCAGCTTTTTGTCTTCTATCTCTATTCTTCCAAAACGTATCAGTTTATTTATGTCATCAAGTGAGATGATTTCGTGATCTGAGGTGATTTTAGTTGGTAAGTTCAACGTTCCTTGGATTTCTAATATTGCCAAACCATCGGCAGTGGGTATAAACTGTGGTAGACTCTCAGATGGTGACTGGATTTTCTCTGATACCGTTGAGTAATCGACTTCTATGGATGGCATTATTGTGATGGACTTTTCGTGTTTTGATGTGATTTTTTTTTTTTTTTTTTTCAGATACGTTTTTTTTTTTTGTTTAAAAAACTTTGATAAATCCTATTATCTATGGAAAGAAGGCAATATTAATAAGAAATTTATAAGTAACAATGTCTTGGATACCATTTATGAAAAAAGATAAAAAGACCACAAATATAATTGAAGGTTTTGAAAAAGACTTGAAGAAAATATCTTTAAGTATCAAGGAATTGAATCTTAAAACTAAAAATACTTCTAAGCAACTGATCAATGTCAAGACCAAATTTCTTCTTTACACAGCAACAATTTACATCAGTTATTTAACTTATATACTAGTGATAGTGGGATTCCATAATTCTTCAACAGTTCATTTAATTCTGTGTATCATGGTACCTTTTGCCATGAGTTTTGTCAAGAGTCTTATCAATATCATTTATAACAAGAGAATAAATTCCTATGAACTTAGAATTGAGTTGCTAAAAGAGCAACACCAGGAAAAGATTGAAGAGTTGAAAGATGCTACAAATTTTAACAAGACACAGGACTTGTTATTGAAATTCGATGAAAATGGTGAAGATTTGGAAGCTAAGAGGAAACAACAGGAAGAATTTTTTAAGCAATTAGAATTGGCTCCTCCAGGGAATGATCTGCTGTTTCAACAGCAAAAACCCCAGTCTTATAAAGTCACTGCTTTGGATAGATTGTTGAATGTTGTGATAGGAGAGGATGAATACGCAGCAAATAAGAGGTATGCTTTAATTTGTGAGAAATGCTATCTGCATAATGGGTTAGCACCACCGGGACAATTGGCTGAAACTGTGAAATATATCTGTCCAAATTGTGGCACTTTAAACAATGAAAGTGCTGCTTCTAAGGAAGAAGAAGAGTCAATACTGGAAGTGGAGGGAAGTACCGGGGTAGAGGCAAAGGAAAAATAGTTAATTTATATATATATGAATCAAAAAATCACAACTTCTTATTATATTGGAAATATTATACTTATTCTCTATGAACTGTTTGAGGTTTCTGGTGACTGAAATCGTGTTCCTCTATTTTATCATCATCGGAAACATCATCTTCACCAGGTCTCTTAATAATAGTTAAATCTTTATGGAATCTTTCAGGACCAACCAATACAACTAAACACATATAGCCCAAGACACAACCCATGAAGATAGCCATAACTTTGGCGTAATCATACGAGGCACTTGTATGTGCCGTGGCTTTCAAAGGGAATCTTTCACCCAAGGTAGATTCAATAGTGGATGAAGCAGATGAAGCCAAGTTACCAAGTTGGTAAACGAGTCCACTTGTGAAAGTACGATATTCAGCAGGACATAATTCCAATAACATGATTGGCAGGATTCCCCAAGCACCCATAATGGCAAATTGAAGGAAAAAAGTACCACCAATGGTACCACTTTCAGTGTCGAGGAAAAAAGATGGGTATAAGAAGGCACCAGCAACGATACAACAAATAATTAAAGTCAATCTTCTACCACAAATTTCCGATAATTGACCAAAAAATATACCACCCAGCATTGCACCCAAGTTAATGACAACCATGATAACTGTCCTGGCATCTGCAGAATAACCTTTTTGGGCACTCAACATAGTTGGATACAAATCTTGTGAACCATGAGACATGAAATTGAAACCAGACATTAAGAAAACAAGATAGAGCAAGATCAACCAGTGAGTCTTCAGTACTTGTTTTGCAGCAGTCCATGCCGTGATTTTCAAATGAGCTTCTTCTTCAGTCAAAGATTCATTATGCAATTTTTTCAATTGCTGTGCTCTTACAAAATTTGGTGATTCAGGTAACATTAATCTCCATGCAATAAGAATTACAGGTAACCCGGCACTGAACCAAAACAATGATCTCCAACCTTCTCCATGGTAAGTGTCTTGGAAAGCTCTGTAAAAAACAATAGCCAATAAGTAACCGAAATTGTAACCTGGAAGGAAGAAACCACTTAACACGGATTTCAGTTCACCTTGAATATTTTCCAATGAAGTGGCAGCTGCGGTACCATACATACCACCCATAGCAATACCAAATAATGCTCTCACTCCTAAAAACAGTTTTAAAGTCTTAACGAAACCAGAACCAATTTCTAACACTATAAAACAAACACAACATGCAATAAATGGCCATTTTCTTCCATATCTATCTGATGCTAACCCAAATATGATGGCACCAACAGATCTCAACATGAGCACCAATGTGATTCCCCAAGTGACATCGGTAACAGAGACATTAAGTGACTTGGCAATAGCAGATGCAGAAGCTGAGACACAAAAAAAATCCATAGAATCAATACTCCATGCTAACCAACCAAGTAAATAAAAACTCCAATCTTGTGCAGTTAAAGTTTTCAAAGGTGGTATTGGGTTAAATTGTCTTAGCGAAACATAATGTAATGTGAAAAGTGATGGGATTCTGGTTAAAAAATACTTGTTTATAGCATGTAGGGATAAATCTGGTGTTTCATCTCCATAATCGATATAACGGTAGTCATTTGATTTAGTATCATCAAATTCCTGTGATGACTGAGATTCAACATCCCTGTCAAGGTTATTATTATTAGTATTTGACATTTTTCAAAGCTGATATTTTATATAGATGTCTTAATGATGGCAAGGGGGAAAAAAAGGGTCCATAACCGGAGGTATTTATACAAAGATTTGAATACGGTCAGCCAGGTTGTCATGTTTGATGAAATATGCAAGAATTTTTATTGGGGGCCTCTTTTCAAAGAGCAATATCGAAGCAAAATTAAAGTTTTTTTTTTTTTCTTAGCTCGATAAGCAAGAAAGCAAAAAAAAAAAATTAAATTGTGGGGAAATGCCTCCTCTGCTACTCCTCCTCTCTCGCTCCTCCAAAGTTAAAACAGTGAGCTCTCTCAGAGAGCCATAAAAAAAGCTTATAACTCTTGCTTTAATTAACTTTCAAATCAAAAAGCTGGCTTGGAGCTAGCCTAGACCTGGTGACAAATCCAATTTGAAGATAGCTACGAAACCAACCAACAAAAAAAAAAAATCAAAAAAAAGTTCATTCTGTCCGAAATTTCTTCTGATCATTTCTTTTTTAGAATAAGTTAAAGATAAAACCCTGTACTAAAATTGGGAATTACGGAAATCATGTTCCAAATTAGAAATTGAAGATCAAAGATCTGGGCAAGATCTCCACTTCCTATCGCAAAGTAGGCAGTTCTACAATTTTTTAGTTTTGCATTTCAATAGGCGTATTTGAAAATTATTTTTTAAAAGCTATATAGATACTTATGAAGATAATTCGACAATAGCATTAACCATATCACCATCATGAGCTCTTAAAGCCTTGACAGCTTTTGATCTTGAAACGTTAGCTTGTTCCATGATTAACTCGATATCAGCTGAGTCCAAACCGGATTCATCGACTGGTTCGTTGTCATCTTCGACTTCAGCAACTTGATGTTCTCTCAACAGAGCACTAGCTTCTAAATCAGCAGTGATTGAAGCTGGATCTTTTGGAGCTGGGCCATCATCTTCACCTTGAGCAGCAGCAGCAGCTTGAGCAGCTTCTTGAGCAGCTTGAGCTTCAGCGTAACGTTTGTTCATGTCTTCAACTTGACATTCACCGAAAACAACGTAAGCACCACCAGCTGATTTGTAAACTTCTGGCTTGTCAATGGCAAAGATTAAGTTACCTTTCTTCTTGAAAGTGACTCTTGAAATACCAGCAACTTTCTTAAGACCTAATTTCAAGATCAGTTGTTTAGCTTTCTTTTCATTCTTAGATAAGATGCTGACTGGAGCACCTTCTGGGATTTGTTCGGTAGCAGACATTGTATGTATATTTTATGTTATAGTAATGAGTACTAAACTTTTCACCTTCTTTTTTTCTTTTCGACGAAACTGAAAATTTTTTGTTTTCTTTGAGTTTTTTTTTTACCCTGCTTTTGTATGTTATTTACACGACCCCCCCATCTCTTCGGTTCGGCTCTAGCCAGCACTCTAAAAGCGAGGAATTTGCAAAGAGGAAAGTATAGAAAGAGCAGCGATGAAGGAGAATGGGTTTTACTTGATATGTTGCTTCTTAGTACTCTCATATACTTTTCGCACCTGAGAGATCGGATTCGGCTGAGTTTTTTGTTGATACCATGACTAAGAGAGGGTACCAATTAGCAAATCGGTTAAAGATAACACATAATACATCCTAGTCGAAGGTAAACAAAAATACATTCTTCTTTCAAAAACTATCTAGTCAGACACTGCCGCAGCTAGTCAAGGTCCCCTTTTCTCTATCAAAGTCATCTTTTAATCACACTCTCTGGTCCATGGAAAGAAACTGGTTTTTACGGAAGTAAAAAGAGGAAAAAAAAAAAATTAAAAAGAATGCGAAAAGCAAAAAAAATTAAAAAAATTTATCACATTTAAATTGTAAATAAAACCATCACTTCAGCCTTTCTTCTCACTGCCCTTTTTTTTTTTAATAACTTCTTCTAGTTGTTGTTGTTGTTTATTGTAATCCATTTCAGTTCATCTTTGTGTCTTTCTCCCATTTTACATATAATACGCAACTACCATGAAGAAGATAGATATTGATTCAGTGAAAAGAATATTCCAAAATAAGAAAATTCTAGAGAAACAACTGCAAATTACTGAGAATTATAGAAAGATTTATGTGAATTATGATTTACCGGATGATTTGAAATACCCAAATTCAAATGTTCCTTTAATAACTTATCCAAGAAATAAAATTAGAACCACAAAATATACTCCAGTTTCTTTTATACCGAAGAATTTGTTTTACCAATTTTCTAATATAGCCAATACCTATTTCTTGTTCATTGTTATTCTTGGTGCCTTCCAGATCTTTGGTGTCCCAAATCCGGCTTTGTCAGCTGTTCCATTGATTGTTATTGTTGTTATAACACTGATAAAAGATGGTTTTGAAGATTATAGAAGAGCAATAAGTGATTTGGATTTGAATAACTCTCCAATCCATTTACTTTACGGCTTACCAAATCACAATATAAATGAAGATAAAATTGGTCTTTGGAGACGGTTTAAGAAGAAGTTGACAAGACTTCTCTTTTCAAGTGTGCAAAAAAAATTGATGAGTAGAGAATTTGAAGAAGTGGAAGATCAAAATAGCTTAAGAAGAACTTCCACAGTTATCTCAGATAATGCCAGATTCTCAACTGACACAAGAAAAACTAATCGTCATCACCAGATCTCAAATGCCCCATTGATCAATCGTGACCTTGAGATCCCTCAAAATTTGAAATTTAAAAACAAAAATTGGAAAGATATTCATGTTGGTGATTTTATTCGTGTAAGAAATAACGAGGAAGTTCCAGCTGATATCATCATCATTTCAACTTCGGATTTAGAAGCAGGTACATGTTTTATAGAGACAAAGAATCTTGATGGTGAAACAAATTTGAAAACTAAGAAAGCTTTGGATTCAGGAGAAGGTATCAAACACGCAAATGATTTAGCATTATCACAATTCTGGGTAGAAGTTGAACAACCAAACTCACATTTGTACGCATTTAAAGGTGTTGCTCATTTCCAACATGATGAAGAAGAACAAACAGAACCAATCACAAACGACAATGTCTTGTTAAGAGGTTGTTCTTTGAGAAACACGAAATGGGTATTGGGTTTAGTCATTTACACAGGACCAGAGACTAAGATCATGTTGAACAGTGGAATCACCCCAACAAAGAGATCCAAGATTGCCAAAGAATTGAATTTATCTGTTGTGATCAACTTCGTATTGTTATTCGTTATGTGTTTTATTAGTGGTCTTATCAATGGTCTATTCTACGATAAGAAACACACTTCCAGATTGTATTTCGAATACAAAGCTTATGGTTCTACTTCTGCAATTAATGGTGTTATTGCATTCTTCGTTGCCATCATTATTTACCAGTCTTTGGTTCCTATTTCGCTTTATATCTCTATTGAAATCATCAAGACTGTACAGGCTATATTTATCTATGCAGATGCCAAGATGTACTATGAAAAATTGGATTACCCATGTACACCAAAGACATGGAATATATCTGATGATTTAGGGCAAATTGAATACATTTTCAGTGATAAGACCGGAACTTTGACCCAAAACGTGATGGAATTCAAAAAATGTACCATTAATGGAAAATCTTATGGTAATTGTTATACAGAACTGAGAATGGGTATGGATAAGAGAGAAGGAATTGATGTTATTGCCAGAGCTCAAGAAATGAAAGAAATCATTGATAAGGAAAAATCTGAAATGTGCGATTTGATCGAAAAAAATTTCAACAATGATCAATTTGATAGAGATGATTTAACTTTGGTAAGTACAGAATATGTCCGTGATATCTTGGACCATACAGAACAAGGAAGGAAAAATGAAGAATTCATGATGGCCATTGCTCTTTGTCACACAGTAATCACTGAAGAAGATCCACAAAACCCGGAACGTATTCTTTTCAAAGCAGAATCTCCAGATGAAGCTGCTTTAGTTAGTGTTGCTCGTGATTTAGGTTTTGTATTTATCGAAAGAAATAGAAACACTTTGGTATTACAAAAATATGGCGAACCAAGAATTGAGATCAGTTTATTATGTGTTATTCCATTCAGTTCTGCTAGAAAGAGAATGTCATGTATTGTCAGTATCAATGGTGCCCCATTGCTTATCACAAAAGGTGCCGATAATGTCATCTATGAAAGATTATCGAAATCTTGTTCAAGAGACGTAATTACAAAGACTGCATTACATTTGGAAGAATTTGCCAAAGAAGGTTTAAGAACATTGTGTATTGCTCAAAAATCATTGGATCCAACGTTTACCAACGGTTGGTTGAAAAGATATAACAATGCTCAATCTTCGATCGATGACGATAGAGATGAGTTGATCGAGCAAGTTGTTGGCGAAGTTGAGTATGATTTGATCTTGCTCGGTGGTACTGCCATTGAAGATCGTTTACAAGATATGGTACCTGAATCCATTAGAATATTGGGTAATGCTGGTATCAAATTATGGGTCTTAACTGGTGATAAAGTGGAAACAGCAATCAATATTGGGTTTTCATGTAACTTGTTAGATAACAGTATGAATTTATTAGTCATCAAATTTTCTGACGATGATGAAGATGCAGAGAAAGTTGAATCTGTTGATGATTTGTTAACCAGATATTTGAAAGAAGAATTCAATTTGGACGGAACGGACGAAGAATTAATCGAAGCTCAAAATGAACATTCAACACCAACTTCTAATTGTGGTATCATTATTGATGGTGCTTCATTGACAGAAATTTTCAAAGACTCAAATAAAGAATTACAGAAAAAATTCCTATTGCTTTGCAAAAATTGTAAATCTGTGCTTTGTTGCCGTGTTTCACCTTCTCAAAAAGCACTGGTTGTTAAATTGGTGAAAGATGAATTAAAAGTTATGACTTTAGCCATTGGAGACGGTGCCAATGATGTTGCCATGATCCAACTGGCCAACGTTGGTGTTGGTATAGCCGGTGAAGAAGGTAGACAAGCCGTTATGTCTTCGGATTACGCTATTGCACAATTCAGATTCTTGACTCGTCTTGTATTAGTCCATGGTAGATGGTCATACAAGAGATTAGCAGAAATGATCCCATGTTTCTTTTATAAGAACGTTACTTTCACATTCACATTATTTTGGTACGGTATTTTCAACAATTTTGACGGGTCATACTTGTTTGAATATACATACTTGATGTTTTACAACTTGGCATTCACCTCGTTGCCTATTATTTTCTTAGCCATCTTAGATCAAGATGTCAGCGATACTGTGTCGTTACTTGTACCACAATTATACAGAAGTGGTATTCTTGGTTTAGAATGGTCTCAATATAAATTCGTTTACTATATGGCTGATGGTCTTTATCAATCTTTTATTTCATTTTTCTTCCCTTACTTTATGTATCGTAAGGGAAATTTCTTGAATCATAATGGTTTATTATTAGATCATAGATTTTGGATGGGATTAGTCGTTGCTCATATCGCTGTGGTTTCAAACAATCTTTACGTCTTATTACAACAGAAAAGATGGGATTGGTTAAGTGCCTTAATTGTGGCATTGTCAATCTTGGTGATTTTTTTCTGGACAGGTGTTTGGTCTGCTGGGACTATAAGTCAAGAGTTTTACAAAAGTGGTGCACAAATCTTGGGAAGTTTGATGTTTTGGTGTTGTTTCTTTGTTGGAGTATTGGCTTGTCTTATGCCTAGATTCATTTGGGATACAATTAAGAGATTGTATTTCCCAAAAGATATCGATATCATCAGAGAACTTGTTATTACTGGAAAATTCTCAGATTACCCAGATGGATACGATCCAACCAATTTTGAAGACGTTGAAAAACACCGTAACTTGATGACAGTTATTCAAAGAGAAACAGATGTGGAAAAACAAGAGTTTGAAAATTCTGATACTTCTTCTTCTCAAAAGCAAACTTCAAACCAAGAAAAACAAGAAGAAGAAGAAGAGGGAGAAATTTCATCTCCTCTTCCACCTCAAAGAGCTGGTACTGGTCACAGTTTTGGAGAAGCAACTGATACAACACCAAGACGTAAGAACTCTGTCGTGAATAGAATCAGATCATTATCCAAATCAATGAAACCTCCAAATTTCCATGTCCGTTTCAATAACTCACACCATGATGACTCAAAGAACTCCCAACTGTTAATAGATGCTGCCAATAATGCTGGGGTGGACATTGCCGATATAGACACTATTAGAAAACTGATGATTTCAGGTGGACAATTGGGTAGAGGCTCATTAGAAAGAATAAGAACTACTCATGAGGTATCAGGTATAACACTGGCCGAGTCCTTATTAGAGAGATATAGCACTAGAGGTAGTACGACTAGATAGTTTTTTTGAATTTCTGTTTCTTTTTTAGATTTATACGACACTTTATTGATACTCATTGGTTTATAGATAAGATATATTCAGTTTTGTAAGTGTGTGTGCGTGTGTGTGTACCCCTATTACAACTTCCGATGATGAGGTAAGCAGAAGGGGATCTTACTAGCCATAATACCCGATGAGCTTTAATTTAAGCCGTCTGCTTTTGGCAAGTAGATTATTGTTTGTGAGAAAAGTGATTTCGGATAATGAGTTTTTATGCGTTGAAAAATTTCGCTGAAGAGATACGGATAAAAAATTAACGTGAGCCGAAAAGGTGATAAGCTTAAGTAGGAACGATAAGATTAAAAGCTCATCGATCCGTTTGAAAGTATATAAATATCAGCTATTCTCTTCCCAGTTGGAAAACAATAACACCAGTATAATAGAATACAAACAAAACCAAGACAAATACAAATATGTCAACAGCGTTAAAAGGATTAGCCAAATTTAAAAAGCACCAATTAACATTCGGTCCTTCTCCAATCACCAGAATGGAAAGATTATCCAAGACATTGGGAGGTAAAGTTAACATATATGCCAAGAGAGAAGACTGTAACTCTGGATTAGCTTTCGGTGGTAACAAGACTAGAAAATTAGAGTACTTGATTCCAGAAGCCATTGAAGGTGGTTATGATACTTTGGTATCGATTGGTGGTATTCAGTCCAATCAAACAAGACAAGTTGCAGCAGTAGCAGCCCACTTGGGTTTCGACTGTGTATTGGTGCAAGAAGACTGGGTTGATTATAAAGATACTATTTATGACAGAGTAGGTAATATTGAGTTATCAAGGATCATGGGTGCTGATGTAAGATTAGATGAAAATAAATTCGACATTGGTATTAGACAATCTTGGAAAGATGCCATGGCTGATTGTGAAGCCCGTGGTAAGAAACCTTATCCAATACCAGCTGGTTGCTCTGAACATCCATATGGTGGTTTGGGTTTTGTTGGTTTTGTTGATGAAGTTATTGAACAAGAAAAACAATTAGGTTTAAAGTTCGATAAGATTGTTGTTTGTGCCGTTACTGGATCTACAATGGCTGGTATCGTTGCTGGTTTTGCCAGATTTGGTAGACAAAGAGATGTGATTGGTATTGATGCCTCTTTCACTCCAGAAAAGACTCATGCTCAAGTATTAAGAATTGCTCAAAATACAGGTAAATTAATCGATTTAGAACACGAACTTACCGCTGAAGATGTCATCTTGGATACTAGATTTGCATACCCTGCATACGGTCTTCCAAATGAAGGTACTTTAGAAGCTATCAAATTATGCGGTTCCACCGAAGGTGTATTGACTGATCCTGTATACGAAGGTAAATCCATGCAAGGTATGATCCACGGTATCAGAAATGATGAGTTTGAAGAAGGAGCTAATGTCTTATACGTTCATTTAGGTGGTGCCCCTGCATTATCTGCTTACTCTGCATTATTCAAATAGATTTAATTAATTCATATTTAACCTTGCTTCCCTAGCTAAACTTCTGGCTTCTTCTAAATCATGACTATTACCATGTTGTAAATCACTTGAAAGTTTGTAAGCCAAATCCCAGTTCCCATTTTTGGCTTCGAATTTAGCTAACCATAATTTCAGCTTCGATGTATCATCATTCACACTATCATTTATCTCTTCTTGAACACACATTTGCATGTACAGTTGTGCCTGTTTTAAATCTTTTATTGACTCATATAATAACCCCAATTTGTACAATACTGTAGAGTCTTTGTCCAAACTTAATGCCTTTTCATAACTCTTGATAGAATCAGAATATTTCTTCAATTTTTCAAAAGTAGTTCCCAACAGGTACCACATTCTCTTATCAGTGGGCCTGATAGAACAAGCTCGTTGATAGTAATACAAAGAGTACAAATGCATATCCAAGAACTCAAACAGTTGACCCAAACCATACCATGCACGGTAATCTTTGTTATTGATATCTATAGCCCTTCTATAACTTTCTATAGCTGCATGTGAATTTTTCAATTCAATCATTTCGTGACCTAATAAAGTTAAAGCACTACTATAAGCAGGATTGAGGGCCAATGCACGTCTATAATACATGATCGAGTTCTCATGTTGGAACCGCAAAGAATAGTAATTGGCTATAATGCAACATGTCTCTGGACGAAATTTATCTATTGAAGATGAAAATTGGGCCAAAAATGATAATTTTGATTTTTTTTCCATCACATAAAGTATATTAGAATAAGTATCCATATCGTCTAGTCTCAAAGGATCCTGGACCAAGATGTCATCAAATATCTGTTCTGCAGTTAAATAGTCAAGAGCATGATAGGACATAAGTGCTTTTTGAATTTTCAAAAATGAGAAATTCGGGAATAACGTTAACAAATAATCCAAATCATTATACAATTCCAGTGATTGTTGGAAAAATTCTTGATTTATAACAATCTTATAAAATAACAACATTATCTTGCTTGCCTTATTTGAATTAAATTTAACATTTCTCTGTAATTTATTATATATTGCCATGGCATCATCAAAAGCAGAACAAGAGGTTATCATTTCCATCCAACATGACCAATTAAAAGGGTATAGTATAAGTGATTGGAAAAGACATTCTTGTGCCAATTCGAAATTTTTCTCCTTAATCAAAACTATCCCATTCAAATAATATAAGAAAGGATCTTTTAAATCTTTGAAAGATTCTAGCTCCTTCAAGATATTCGCATAGCTATTGGATATTGTCAATTCGTGGGTACCACCAAATATGTTTTCATTTTCCTCTTGTAAAGTCTTGTCAGTGTTCAACACTTGAGAATATAATCTCATGAAAATCGCCTTTCTTGAAGTACAATCTGATAATAGCCTCAGACATCTTTGGAATTCTTTACAATTGAAATATTGAGATGCCAACTGCAATTTATCAAGTTCCACTATATCCATATCACCATTATTAATGCTATCTAAACATTTTTGCTGCTGATACTGCACAAATTTATTTTGATAGATCAGCTTCTCTTCTTTAGACTTGATAGCAGTCAATCCTGTAAGAGCTTCTGAAGACCATTTGGAAGACTGGTACAATTGCAATTCGGATAACTTTTCAGTGGAATCCCTCAATGCGAATGAAAGCTCTATATATTCTTCTAAATCCATTTTCCAACTGATTGAATTGATCTGATTTTGTTTTTGTTTTTGTTTTTGTTTTTTTTTGTTTTTTTGGTGTATTGAAATTTTTTATATTGGATTCACTTTCCATCTACCTCTATATCACATCGCATAGATGGGCAGTTCTAGATGTATTCAATGGATCTAATTCGGAGAATCTCATTGGTCTTCATGTCCCTTTCTCGCAGGAAAACTTATAAGCTGAAGACAACAACTTTCCCTGTATATGAGGAAAGCTACAAAGAATTATCAATGGCTGACGAGAGAGTTAAGGCCACTACTGGAATGCTAAGAATATAAACTACACACTACTATAAATGACATCCTTTCCTTTGATCTCTTATAAGACACTCTTAACTTCATTTCTACATCGAATTTTACCAAAAGAAAGAAGAAAAAACAAATTGAAAAAAAAAAAAAAAATGTTATAAGAAAAATTCACAACAGATAACTGAAGATGACGATAGATGAGAATATATTGAATAAGCTTATCGTTCCTGAGAAGTTGAAGTCTGTGTTGGAAGAGTCATATGGAACTGTTGATGAAGTGAGACAATTCTTGAAACAAATCTATGAAGATAATCAATCACCAAAGCAGGCAGATTTACTGAGACTTGAGAAGAAGTTGATATTGGAGAATTTTAATATAAAGAAACAGTCTGATATCTACTATCAGGATTTGAAATATTATCAGGAAAAATTTATTTCCAATAGGACTCTTGATATAAACAAGTCATTGTATAAAGAAGAATACAGTATTAAATTGAATAAAAATATACAAGAATTGAATGAACTATCAAAATCGTCGATGGGTTTGATAGGGCAAATTCCAGATTTACAATTGGAATTTGTTAAAGACATAACTAATTATGATAAGTTAGATATTGAGTCATTATATTCGAGGGACAAAATATTGGAGAAAATTGCCCATCTTGATTCAACTATTGAAAATACAGAATATGATGACACTTTTAAGAAAGATTTGAAAAATTTACAAGAAATAATTCAACAGGAGAAATTGCAGCGTTTCAGGTTGTATATTTTGAATAAGTCATTGTATACAAATCGTTATAAGAAATTGAAAGAATTGGATTCCAAATGGTCTACAAGATTGGATGAGATGATTAAGATGGAATCCACAATATCGAAATTCAATGAGAAATTGAATGGTATCAAGGATAATGACACTGAAAAGGAGGAAGATGATATGATATTGCTGGGACTGGATAATAATGATGATGATGATGACGAAGAAGAAGAAGAAGAAGAAGTACATATCAGTGAAGAAGAGGAAGAAGAGGAAGATATACACGATGAAGAAGAACAAGATAAGCAAGATGAAGTTGAAGAGCAGAGTTATACTGAAGAAGAAGAAGAAGAAGAAGAGTCAAAGAAAAGATCAGTTGAACAAGAGCAAGAACAAGAACAAGATTTAAAGAGACAAAAGAAAGAAGATGAGATGGAAATTGATGAGCAACAACAGGATAATGATCATCTAAGTGATCTTGATGATATTGAGTTGGAAAAATGATCAGTGGAATTTTGTATACTATTAAGCATTTTTTGTGTTGAAAGAAATTAATATAGACAAAAAAAATTTTTTTAAATGAATATTATAGGGATATGACTTCCAAATAGAGAAAACCTTCTGTGTGTTTCTGATCTGTTGTCTTTGTTATGATATATAAATATATATAAACCATTTGTTAAAAGAGTAATCATCATTATCTCATCATCGGAGTGCGTACTCTTAGGTACACATAGAAAAGTGCCAAAAAAAAAAAAAAATCAAAACCGGATGGGATCACATACAAATAATAATAACAGAAAACCCTAGCACTGATACCAAATATAAATAAACATCTTCTTCAAAATCAAGCTTCTTTCGTTGTTGTTGTTGTTGCAGCCGGTGGTTCATTTCCACTTGTTAAATATTTTAAAGCATTTGGAATACTTTCTTCTTTTACTTTTATTCTCCAATCCATGATTCTGTAAATTTGATAACCGGCAACACCACCTAAGAAGAAATTGACACTTGCTAATAAATAATTTTTTGGCTTGATGACAAATGACCATCTAGTCCATATAGCACCTGTAGCAAATAAAGCCATTTGTTGTGTACCGGATAATTTCTCAACCGGTCTTCCCAAATCATTGGCACCGGCTATAACTAAAGACCACTATTCAATGTTAGTATTTTTGTATAAAAGCTTATAATGAATATAACTCACTTTTAAAACTGGGGCCTGATTTAGAATGGTTAGTATTAGATGGATCGATAAATATATATATATACATATACATACCCAAAAATGAACAGTTTTTGGACCTGTCTCTGAATTTAAAAAACGTGTGAAGACTGCTGACATTGATTGATAGAATTAAATTGTATTCGATATAAGAATAGATCCCACAAACTTCCTTTTTGTTTTAAAGTTTTATTCCAATTGAAAATAATTTTTTTTTTTTTTGTTGTGACCTTCACGGTTTTGAATAAGCCGAAGAAGGTTGTGTGTGGAATATCAAATAACAGTACATCACCTTCACAAGAAGCCCTTCTCTTGTTGATGAAATAGAACATAGTCGCATATCACATCACATCTCTCTCTCTCCTAGCTACTGATGAAATTGATTTTTGGAAAGTCTAATATTTATCACCACCCCCTCAAGCCAAATAAAAAAAAAACATCTATTGCGTACCTGACATAATTTCTCTCAAATTCTGGAACTGTCCGATTTCAATCTGATAACACTTTATGAGTATCATGAACAGCATATAATAACTAGTCTTTGATACCAGAACTTCTTCTTGGATCTTGAATTCATAAACATTAGCTAAGTCACTAAAGATACAAAAAACACACACAAAACAAAAAAAAAAAAAAAAAAACTTTTCTACGCCTCATGATTTAGGGACTTCTCATAGTCAACATATATGATTCAAAATTAACAACGACTAATACACAACATGTAAAATTTGCTTTTCCCAGGGAAATCAGCTTCGCTTTCCATCGTGCCCTCTTTTACTTTGGATCCATTTTTTTTCTCCCCAGTCTATAGTGCTTTTAAAGTTTTATTTGTTTGTGTTTTTTTGGTTACCTTTTTTTAAGGCGGAGATTCCTGTAGTTTACATACAGACAGATGAGACTGAGCATCTTAAACTTGGCTGGAATTTTTATTCTTTAGAATATTCCTACTGTGTCTAATGTAATTCGAACTATCGTACTAGGAATATAACCTTGCTGTATCTCTATTCTGCCTATTGACATAATTCTAACCGTTGTACAGTCGCTGATATATATATATATACTGAGATCTCACTTATTTTTGAAAAATTTTTTAGTACCCATATATCATTAGCCGTTGATAATCCAATATGAAATATTCAGGCATTTTAATCAGTACAAGTGAGTCGCATTGCTAACTAATTGTTGTACTCTCAACGAATTCAATCAACTAACTCAAATTCTAGTCTTATCATTGGCCTCAGTAGTTGTTGCCGGAAATGGTGGCCTAGGTGGTGGTCCAGGTACTGCAACCCAAACATGTGTCACCGTTTATGATACCGTCCTTGTTACCCCATCACCTGTAACTGTTACAGTTACTAAAGGAGTTGACGATACAACCATGACCGAAGAATAAGACATTTCTTTGCCTACAATGCTTTACTTGAAAGATATTTCACATTTTTAAATTCGGTGTACTTTTTTTTTTACTACATATCACATTGTTTCAGTTCTATTATAATAATAACAAAAGATTAAGCATGATAACTACTTCAATGCTACTTTTTTTGAAACTAATTCTTGTACTTTCCTTATTACTATCTAGTCTCTCGTTAAATCATACTGGTGTAAGACATATATATCATGATATTTTTGTGTTTTTTTTCCCCTTAATGTATGTATGTACATTTAAATAGGGCGGCTTTTTCCCTTTTCTACAAGCTCATCACCCACTAAACACCCATAGAAGGCACATACCAGAGTGCCTAAGGTATGGTACAAAGTATCTTATGGCTCTAACAGAGAAATAAATATATATGTCTAACAATCCCATTTGTTTCTCGATATTTATCAACTTCAACTGAACCCGTCTTCCAAAAGATCATATAATGTTATCTTTCAAAGCTTTAATTAGCTTATGTACGTCTGCTTAAAAGAAAAAAAAAAATTTAAACTTAGCGAATTTCTTTTACTAACAAATCTCAGTTTCAATCTACATCAGTGTTGCTGCTGCTAGTACACAAATTTGCACGGAATTCACAAATCAATGTTCATCCTTGGATTTTTCATTCGCTTCAAATAGTTGGCACAGTAGACCTTATGCTTCAATCACTTATGATAGTGTCTACTACGACAGTTCAGTTGGAGCATGGGCTGTAACCATCGATTTTCAATCTCCAGCATTGGCTCAGTATACAACAAAAGATATCCGTACACTTAAAGTTATTGGTGTTAATGGTCCACAAGGTACTTCAATCATTTACGATAGTAATAATGGTCCATATACCCAAGTCAATCCAGGTTATTGGCAATGGCAAGTTTATTTCTACGGGCAAGGTACAGATTGTATCTCTACAGGAAAATATCAAATCCAATTTGATCTTAATTCGCAGATTTCCTATAGTGGTATCACTTATAGTTCAAGTTTTGATTATACTATTGATTGCAGCAATTACGATAACCAAGGGCATTCTCAAAGTGATGCTCCTACATATTGTTGGAGCAAATCTTGTTCAAGTTCAAGTTCAAGTTCCAGTTCCAGTTCAAGTTCAAGTTCAAGTTCAAGTTCAACTACAACTACAACTACTCAACAATCTTGTGTCACAGAATTATTTACAGTATCAGTCACCCCAGATCCAGTCACTACCTATATAACAGTTGGTGCTGAAGATGCAACTACAGACTATAAATAATTTTAATCTTTTTTTTTTTTCCCCAAATTTGAGTTTCCCAGTGTCATTAAATAATATAGAATATGAATTAAAATAAAATCAAGTATACATAAAATTGTAGATCTAAATCACTCTAAGAATTAATGGTTATGAACTCTATCGATATCTGATAGTGTCAGACAACCCTTTTATGGCATGGGCAGCCCTATAAGCCTTTTTTAACGAGACGCATTTTTTTTTTCGCCCACTTGCAGCGAACCCATATTAAGGCGGGGGCCTCAGTCCGTAATTCTATTAATGTTTCTGTACACCCCAGATTAGGGAATTCCCTATCAAGTCTTTATTCTTTAGTGTCGTTGAGTATTAAACAATAGACGCCTTAATCTTTGTGGTCTACAATTAACATTTCTATTGTATAAAAAATTTGAATTCTGTAATATCACAATTGGGGGAGACAAAAAAAAAATAGTGAGTCGTTTGAGGTCCAGTTATATAAGTGTATAGAATTCCCTTGGATATGGATTTGAAACAGTAGAAAACTAATCAAGAAGGTGTCAAAGGTATCCCCAAGCTTTTTTTGTTTCTCTTTTCAATAGTCCTCCTTATCCCATCCTAGCACACGATGCAGTTTTCAATTTCTCTTTTGATCATTGGATGTATGTATTAATTTGGTCCCAAGCCCAGATTTAGTCAGTTGAAAAATACTAACTAGGAGAATTATAGTGCTCTCTTTGGTCAATTTCACCAACGCTCACAACAATAAGCCTCCAGGAACAACCACAACTACAACAACTCCTACTCCAAAATGTACAACTTTTTCAAATGTACCACAATGTGATTGTAATGCGAAAAACATATTCAAAGGTTTCAGTATCTTCCCTGAATCTGATATCACTTATAACAGTGTGACATATAACCCAACCACTAAGTTATATGATCTTACTTTCACTTTTGAAGCTCCATTCTTTGCTGCGATTACCACCAACTACTTGACTTCTGTTAAGATTACTGGTATTCAAGGTCCATCAACATCAGTAACTTTATTCCAAAAAGGTTCTTCCAAGAATCTTATCACAAACACCAACAAATGGACTGCCACAATCTCTGTAACAGGTACTGGCACAGACTGTATTTCACCAGGTCCATTCGTCATTGAATATGATTGGGATAAATCTGTTAAATCTTGTGGTCACTGGAATAATCTGTTCAGTTACGAAATGGATTTCAAGATCAACTGTAACTCTAAAGAGAACAGTGCTGCTTTGAAATGTTGGAAACCAACTTGTCCAAACCCACCATCAACTACTTCATCTTCATCAAGTTCTTCATCAAGTTCTTCATCTAGTTCATCATCAAGTTCATCTAGTTCTTCATCAAGTTCATCAAGTTCTTCTTCAAGCTCTTCATCAAGTTCAAGTTCAAGCTCTTCATCATCATCAAGCTCAAGCTCTTCTTCCTCTTCATCAAGTTCAAGCTCAAGCTCATCATCCTCTTCTTCAACATCCTCTACTCCAACTGTTATCACTGACTCAACATCATCTTCATCAACTCCTTCAACATCATCTACTCCATCTGTTGTCACTGATTCAACTTCATCTACACCAACTCCTCCATCTTCTGACACCTCGTCAACTGCTCCTCCACCAACTTCTGATACTACATCATCAACTGCTCCACCACCAACTTCTGATACTACATCATCAACTGCTCCACCACCAACTTCAGACACAACTTCATCAGCACCAACTGCTCCACCAACTTCAGACACTACTCCATCAGTTGTTCCTCCATCATCAGCCCCACCATCATACTCAGGATCATGTGTTATTATTACTGAATATGTAACAATCACACCTCCACTTGTCACTTATACCGTCACTGGATTCAATGATCCTTACTTGTACGACTATTATTAAATGAAAAATAAACCAGAGAACAATGACTATTGACTCTTTCAGAGATATTTATATATAAACAGCTTCTATACCTATTTTTTCTTCTTATCCCTTCTTCGCCGCCAACTTTTCTTTTCTTCTTTAGCTGTGTTTCAGCAGCTTAAAAACTTTATTAGCCCATCACAATTTTTTTATAATCTCATTTGTAGAGCCATAAATTGTTCTTTATTTCGAATGAAAACAGTGAATCTACAGCCAGTTCTGGTCCTTTCTTAATATTCCTTATGAGTTGATCTCTCAAATCCTAATTCTTCATACCAACTCATGTTTGCCCTTCATGCTGGACACACAGTTTCAAGCTTAGCATAATAATCATGTCGCTTTATACAAAATATAATCTTGTTACAAATTCAAGAAGTCTACAAAACGCACTTCCAAAAAAATGAAAAAAAAATATATATAAAAAAGTTGAAACCTCTCTTTTGATAATATATCAACCATAACCAATGTCACTAGAATGGCTATTGAAGTCTATAGATATATCACAGTATGAAAACGGTGCTACCAAGATTAGTGGTCAAGACTTGGAGGTGATTCAGTCAGAGGTATTTTCTACACAAACATTAATTAATAATCTCAATGGCTCATCACTGGATATTTCATGTTTGATACTCGAGACGTTGACTTTGGATGACGATACAATAATAGATATAATTACCGCCATCTCGAATATTATAGTGCCCAAAAAAGTTGACGTGCAATGGGAGAATGCTAATGGGTTTCTCAAAAATTTCAAACATGATGTGTTTTTCATATTAAGATTACTTTCCAAGATCTTTGATTCAGCTTTGATTGATTCAGAGACTCGATATAAGTTGAATAACGCCTTGTCGTACTACCATTTGGAAAGTGTTCCTTGGTCCAATACAAAACTACTGCAAATATCTACAAGTTGTTTATCTAAATCAACAGTCATTGAAAATGATTTATTGTCAAATTTGACTCAAAAACTGGTTGAATTGAAAAAAATCAACAAGTTCAATACCAATTTACAAAAAAGAAATGAACTTTTCAAAAATATCAACCCTAATATTGGGTTTTTCAAGACTTCTTCATTTGAATTAGATCAATGGAAATCACAAAATATTAAACTCTTATCAACATTGCATTATTTGATTTCACAAAGCTGTCAAGAATTTACAGTTATCATACCTTTGTTGTTGAATTTCATAGAGGATCATGAAGTTGATATAAAGATAATAAGTTGTGACTTACTCCATAAAGTCTTACAATCGACTGATTCACTCTCAAGGTATAGAGAGATCTTTATTGAATCACTTGAAAAATGTTTGTTATATTTACCATCTTTGACACCAACAGACAAATCTTTAAAAATTTTAAGCATTTCCTATGATTCATTGTTAATCATTTACCAAGAATCACCTTCTGATATTGTGAACTTGATCCAAGATAACGTGTTGACTTCAATACTGTCTATGAGAGATAAATCGTTTGAAATATTGGAATTTTTATTAAAATTATTATTAAAGTTAATACCAATAGTTAAATTTAAAATAATAACCACATTGTCAAGTCTTAATCTGCAAATTTTAAACATCTTGATAGATCCATATTTGTTATCGTACCAAGAATTACTAGTTACTGATATTGAAGTCTTGTTACAAGTCGCCAAATATTGTTGGCCCGTGATCAATAAATATAAATACGATTATTTGAGTGGTATTGTGCTATGCGGTAAGAGATTAGAAACGGGGAAACATGATAAAGTGATGATGCAATTAAGAGATCTCGTAACTGTATTATCATCATGCTGTGAAAATTTTGACTCAGACATAACATCGTTGATTGACAAAGATACGAATTTGAAATTTCTTAAATAAAATTTATATTAATATATGTATATATACAAGTACCTTATTTTTGTGCATTTTGTAATTGCTCGACAATTTTGATATTGACATCTAAAAATCTATTCAAACAGTTATTTAAACATGTTTCTTCATTACCAATTAATTGACCAGTTGAGATTGGTGTAGTGACACATTTCTTAAAACACATATCTGTGAAGGTATGGATAGAAGTTTGAACTTTAGCTTTGGAATTTTCACTGTTGATGTATTCCATTAATTCCTTCTTGGAGTTGTCATCAAGCTGACTGAGTTGCAGAGCATCTAAACTGGACATCTTTCTTATATACTGATAGAAGTTGGTGATATTTCTACAATTTTTTTTTTTTTGTTCAAAAAAAAATTTTTTTTTTTCTCTTCATTTTGTTCAGATGCTTAAAGTATGGGGGGAAATATGCTATATACAAGTTATCTTTCAATTCTTCAAGATCTTATCTTTCAAGTTTGACAACAAGAGTTTGTTATCTATTTTACCTCCACTTAATTTCATGCACTGCCCAAGTAAGAAATTTATAGAATTGAGTTTTTCACCTTTTTGAATCAGCAAGACAATTGCTTCATTTTCGGTTATGACTTGTTCAACAACCAGGTCTATCTGTGACTGGTCTATCTGGGCTAAACCAATATCGAATTCGTCAATTAACAGTTTTAAAGGTTTGGAAATATCCTGTTGGTTATTTAATAAGTGTAATAATAACATCTTCGCATTATTATTTGAGATTTTCTTATTATAAACCAATTCAATCAATTCCGATAATTTCAGTACTGGCATCACGTCTTCAGTAAATTGTAAATTTAATTTTGTCAATGAACCTTGTAATTCATGACAGCACCAGTTTATTGCTAATCTTGTGTCCACTTTTTGCGCTTTCAAAATTTCAAATAACAGCAAATAATAGTTCATCAACGATTCATCTTGTAACAAGATCATTGCATCTCTTAATTTACAATTATAAGGTTCACTCATCAATTTGTTCAAGATATTGTTTGGTAACTCACCGATCAAACTTGTTACCTTTGGAATCATGTCTTGCAAATCCAAATTAATTGGAGGTAACTCTGGGTCAGGCATGTATCTGTAATCTGTAGTGTCTTCTTTATTCCTCAATATCAGTGTCTTTTCACCATCCCAACCTCTTGTCTCTCTTGTTATTTTACCTCCTGATTTCACCACTTCAACTTGCCTCATATACTCATATTTGACAGCATTGATAATCGAAGAAGTATTAGGTAAATTTTTCAATTCAATTCTTTCTTCATCATTAACGTTTAAATTTACATCTATTCTCATAGCTCCTGTCTCTAAATCACCGGTACAAATTTTTAAATTTTTCAAAATTAATTGAAACTTCTTGATAAACGATTTAATCTGTTTCAAATTCTCAAAATCAGGTTTCGTGACAATCTCAATCAAAGGCATATTAGTTCTGTTCAAATCAATCTCTGTGATACCTTTATTCTTATAAATCGATCTCCCAGTATCTTGTTCTATTTGTAATTGTTCAAACCTTATCTCTTTACTTAACTCATCAATGTCATCAAATTTTCTTTCCAACTTCAAAGCTCCTCCTTTGGCAATTGGATTATAATGTTGTGTTATTTGATACCCCATTGGTTGATCTCCATAAAAATAATGTTTTCTATCAAATGTCGAAGCACAATTCACTTGCGAGTGTAGCACAATCAGTAACTTCAAAGTATATAATATCAGTTCAGGATTCAAAATAGGTTGTGTCCCCGGTAATGAAGCATCGAAATATGAGATCTTGGTATTTGGACTATCGTTCAACGTTGTAGTTGTAGGTGATAATGAGAATAATTTATACTGTGTATTGAGTTGAGTATGGATCTCAAGACCACATTTCAACTTGTAATTCGGATCGAGCTTGAAACTCTTACCGAGAAGTTGTCTCGTTAAAGAGAAGTATCGTATATGCCTCATATTCAATGTCTATCTCGTAGAATACAATTTTTTCAATTTTTTTGACTTTTTTTTTAAATTTTTCTTCTACTAACAAAGCACAAATATAATTTATAGGTAAAACAATAAAATAACTAAAACACAAATAACGTCAGAAAAGGATATAAAATATAAAAGATAAAGAGCACATTTCATCAAAATAATAATAATAAAAAAAAAAAGCAAGACAGAAAAATACAAACTTGAACACCTTTAGAGCCTACTCATCACTAAATTTTCTCTTCGTTGGACTTGGTTTCACTTTAGAAGCAATAGTATTCAACGTGCTAATCAACCCATCTGTTGCACTTCTATTATTTTGTAACAGATGTGGTCTCTTGACTACTTTCAAAGTTTCTTCACTGTTTGTCTTACGAACGGAATCTATCGCATTATTATTTGCCCATCTTCCGAAATCTTCGCCATGGATATCTGTGATATTTCCACTAATTGTTTGAGCTTGCAATTGTTGCTGTTGCTGTTGTTCTTGTTGATCCGAAGGAGGAGGTGAATTAAGGAGTGAATTTGATTGTGAACCATTCTTACTAGCTAATGTACTACTTTCAACTTTGGCGAAATTCGATTGTCTCTTACCACCATGTTGTTGATGCTTACTCAATTCTTTCAATTGATTAACGTTATGAATACATTTGGAAATTGTTTGAACCAAGAGATTTGGTTTCAATGGTTTCGACAAGTATTCATCCATTTGAGCTTTCATACATCTTTCTCTATCACCCAACATGGCGTGAGCAGTTAATGCAATAATAGGAGTTCTAAAAGCCAAAGAGTCAACTGGATTAATCTTCTTCTCATATTCTCTAATCTTACCAGTGGCTTCAAAACCTCCCATGATAGGCATTTGAACATCCATAAGAATAACATCATATTTTTCCCTTTGTACAGCTTCCAAAGCTTCTAACCCGTTCTCGACAACTTCAATTGTATGACCATGTTTCTCCAAGATCCTAACAGCTAATTTTTGATTAACCAAATTATCTTCCGCTAATAAGATCTTATAGGATATTGAACCATCTGCATTTGTTGGTGCAGCTCTTGATTCCAATGCCGGTTTCAAAATTGATGCCAAATCAGTAATAGAACATGGTGTGTTACCATAAGATGTGATACCCAAGTCAAGACATAATCTCATATTCAAACCTGGAATAGAAGGATGTAACAACACTAATGGAATATATTTGATTTCAGGTAATGTTCTTAATTGTTTTGCTGTATCTAAAGAATCAACAATGATGATGTCATATTTAACAGGTTCAACGAAATTTGCCTCAACGATATCTCTAACAACAGTTGGTTGTAATTGTAAATTAGCAATATTTTGTTTAATTTCTAATGCACTTCTATCGTCATGTTCGGTACTGATGAATAATGTGTAATGTTCTTTAAAAGGTAACAAGACTTCTAATTGTCTAGATAATTCAATCTTTGCAGGACTAACCAGAATGGTGAAATAAAATTGTGAACCTTCGCCATAATTGGACAGGACCCAAATTTCACCACCCATTAATTGGATCAATTGTTTTGAAATGGATAAACCTAAACCGGTACCACCGAATTTTCTTGTTGTAGAACCATCTGCTTGGCAGAAAGTGTCAAAGATTAGACCTAATTTATCCTTTTCAATACCAATCCCGGTATCACTAACACAGAATTCCAACAAGAGTTTTTCCACATTTGCCGAGACCTTAGATGATTTCTTAACACTGACAGTGACTTTACCCTTTGTAGTGAATTTAATAGCATTACCTGCTAAATTCAATATAACTTGTCTTAATCTAAAAGAATCACCAACCAAGTTATCAGGGAATGAATTATCAGCTTGATAAACCAAATCCAATTGTTTTTCAATTGCCTTAACTGCCAATGTCTTTAAAGCACCAAATACAGTACCTCTTAAACTGAAATCTATCTGTTCCACAGTCATTCTATTGGCTTCAATCTTGGAGATATCTAATATATCATCAATGATGGTCAATAACGAATTCAGCAAATTATGAACAATGCTTAACATTTCACGTTGATATTGAGTCAATTCTGTGTCAAGTGTTAATTGAGTCATACCGATAATACCATTCATCGGAGTTCTAATTTCATGTGACATGTTGGCCAAGAATTCAGATTTAGCACTATTGGCCAATTCAGCAGCTTCTCTTGCCTGTGTATTTCTTTGAATCGATTCTCTTAAATTCAACACCATCTGGTTAATCTTGGTTTTTAAAGCATCCATTTCACCACTGGCTTCAACTGTGATAAATCTTGTGAAATCACCATCGGTGGCAGCTGCGGTAATTTGAGCAAAAGCTCTAACTTGTGAGGTCAAATTAGTAGCCATGGTATTGACATTTTCTGTCACAGCCTTCCAAGCACCATCTACATCTTTAACGTTTGCTTGAACACCTAATTTACCTTCAACACCAGTTTCTCTGGCAACTTTAGTGACTTCTTCAGCAAAGACTTGCAAAGAGTCAACCATCTTGTTTATAGTATTTTTCAATTGTAAAATTTCACCTTGGGCATCAACATCAATCTTTTGTGACAAATCACCATGGGCAACAGCAGTAGTGACCGTTGCAATGGAACGCACTTGATTGGTTAAATTAGCAGCCATAAGATTGACATTTTCAGTGACTTCTTTCCAAGCACCTTCAACATCTTGTACAATGGCTTCACCACCTAATCTACCAAACACACCGGTTTCTCTAGCAACTTGAGTAACTTCTTCTGCAAATGTTTGTAATCTATCCACCATCTGATTGATGGTTAATTTCAAATCTAAGATTTCACCTTTACAATCGGCTGTAACTTTCTTTGACAAGTCACCTCGCAGAACAGCAGTTGTCACATTAGCAATATTACGCACTTGTTGTGTTAAATTTGCAGCCATAGCATTGACGTTATCTGTTAATTCTTTCCAAATACCTTCGACACCGTTGATCTTGGCTTGACCTCCCAATAAACCCAACACACCTACTTCACGTGAGACTCTGGTGACTTCAAATGCAAACATTCTCAATTGGTCAACCATAGTATTGATGGTTTTTTGTAATTCCAAGATTTCACCTTGAGCATGGACATTAATTTTTCTTGATAAATCACCAGAGGCAACAGCTCTTGTCACATCAGCAATCTCTCTAACTTGGTTTGTCAAATTTAAAGCCATAATATTAACATTATCAGTAAGAGATCTCCAGATACCCACAGTACCATCGTTTTTCAGTTGACCACCCAATTCACCATGTGCCACTTCAGTAGCCACTTTTGTCACTTCATTGGCAAAAGTTTGTAATTGGTCCATCATAGTATTTATAGTGATTTTAACTTTTAAAATTTCTGGATCACTTTCAACTTCATGGATTTGAACTTTCTTCGATAAATCCCCCATAGCAACACTTATCACCACAGTACCAATCTCATTCAAAGCTTTCTGGAAGGCTTTATTGGCATTTTTTGAAGTTATTAGTTGATTATTGAGGTTTGTTATTTCACCATCTTTTGAAGAGATTAATTCCAATATCTCCAGTCTGATTGAATCCTGTTTCTCATGAAATAATACAGGATCATTCAAGACTGTGAGTAATTCAGCAGAAGATGACATGATTGATATGTTAATTAGAAACCCCAAGGATAAAACGTAATTTTTTGAATTCAACACCAAAAAAAAAAAATTAACAAAGAAAAAAAAAAAATTTACAACAAAAACAACACACACACTAAATGCGCAAAGAAACAAAAATTATATTTATAGAAGGGGGATCTGGATGAAAAACAATAAGCAAATAGTAAATATTATGACTTTTAAACTACTGCTTTTAATAGAATATATAGGATTATTATTATATTCTTTATTATATAGTTATCTATCTATATTTGTTTTTGTTGTTGTTGTAATGTTTTTATTTTATTTTATTTTTTTTTTTCTTTCTTTGCTTCTTTTGGGTATGAGATCATCGGTATGGAATTTTCTATTTTACTAGTCTCTCTTATGAAAGTGAAAGGGGCACACATATCAAATTCACCCTCTTCAGACTCTTATACGATAGTCTAAGCATATTCAAAGATTTCCGTCCTCTTAGCTGTGATCTTGAATATCTTGAAATGACACATCTCTGTAAAATGCTTCATATACGCAAGCCCCTGAATTGATCTCTATTATTTTTTTTTTTCTTTTTTGGTTTTTTGTTTTGTTTCAGTTTGTATCAGATCGACGATTTACTTTACCTTCCCATCTGCTGCGGTAAGATATATATGTATATAAAAGTAAACATAATACCATGTCTTGTATTTATCTAACAGATCTATGTCTTTTATCCAATCTCTTTCGACACATTTCGTTGATATGATGCAATGAAATAAGTAGTAGTGTATTTTGCAACCAAAAAAGTGGCAAAGAGGAAACTTGACCGTAAATACACTATGCTCATGTCTATATATCATATACGGACTCTGTCTATGCTATGCATCATATATTATAAATGTCTTTAGCAGCCTCTTAATTTCCAACAAATTTCCTTTTCTCTCAGAGATCATGATTAGTTTCCTCTTAGCTTTACTGTTTCCTCTCATCTCAGCTGCTCCAACTGACCATTTCACTGTCAATACACTATCCCCTAATTACTCATTCAATCTCCATGATCACTTGGTTAGTGTTACTGGAGCACAAGAACAAGTGCTGATTATTGATCATGAGATTTACAATAATACAAGTTTCTATAAAATGGATTATCCAATCTTAGTTATGAACGAGGAGACCAATAATTGGAGATTCATATCGAGACCTGTAGCAGCTTCTGGATGGAGAGATTTCTTCTATGGTGATGCCGACAAAGAAACTCCTAAAGATAAAAACCCACCAACGCACGAGGAGACTAGATTCGAAATCCAAGGAAGCTCTTCTTTACCTTATTTATTGATGCCTAAGATTCCAGCTAGTGCATGTGTAGACACTACTCATGGAAGTGGTGGATCAGTTGGGAAGACAATTTCATTCACGTTTAATTCTGGTGTATCGGGGACTTTTGGTTTAGCCGATAGTATACTAAATTTTCTCAAAGTTAGTCTGACAGTGGGTGTCTCTAGTTCAATTGGATTACAATTTAGTGTCACTTGTTCAGCCAATGCTGGGGAAAGTGTCCAAATTTTCTTGTCTCCTTGGGCACTAAGACTGACTACGAGTTATAGAGAAATAATTGAATATCAAAATGGTGTAAGAGCTGAAAGTAATTCGTGGTCAGAATTTTTTTCGAGTGAATGGGGGATCAATGTTCCTCCAGAGACTTATTGTGTTACTTCTTCAAAACTGGCATGTACAATCCCGGGGTTAGATGGCTCAGTACATCTCGAAAGACTTATTCACGTCTGATTTATATTTTAGTATATTTTAATATTATAATTTTTGTCCAATATTAACATGAATCAGTTTGACTTGTGTATAAGTTTTCAAACCATATTCACCTAACTCTCTTCCAAACCCACTCATTTTAACACCACCAAATGGAACATGGATATCTGAATCATTTGATGAATTGATCCAACACATACCTGCTTCAATTTCATCACATACTTTGAACAGTGTAGAATTATCCTTTGTGAATACAGCAGCGCCTAATCCATAATCATTATCATTTGCATTTAAAATCAGTTCTTCAACTGATGAAACTTTGATACAAGCAACAACTGGACCAAAAATTTCTTCTCTAACAATTCTCATCTTATTATTACAATCGGCGAAAATTGTTGGTTCTACAAAATGACCTTTTGTCAAAGGCAGAGAGCCACCTAACAATAACTTGGCACCTTCTTTCTTACCAATTTCAATATATTCCAAGATCTTACTTTGATGTGTCTTAGATACTTGTGGTCCAACGACAACATCTTCATCGAATGGGGAACCTTGTTTATATTCATCTTTGACATGTTGGACTAATAATTTCAAAAATTCATCATAGACCTGCTCATGGATATAAATTCTTGAAGTGGAAGTACAAATTTGACCCATATTACTAAAGATTCCAACAGCACACCATTTAACAGCTTGTTCCAAGTCACAATCTTCCAAGACGATTGCCGGTGATTTACCACCACATTCCAATGTAACAGTTTTCATATTATCTGAACATAATCTTTGAATTATCTTACCTGTTGTGGTGGATCCAGTGAATGCAATTTTTCTAATCTTTGTATTCTTACATAATTGCAGACCAGCATCTTTACCATACCCACTAATAAAATTGACAACACCTGGTGGGAATCCAGCTTCCAAGACCAATTTGGCAAAATATAGGATACTCAATGGCGTGTCTTCTGCACTTTTCAAAATCAAACAATTTCCTGCTGCCAATGCTGGAGCAATTTTCCAAATCAGCATCAGTAATGGATAATTCCATGGAACAATTTGACCAACAACACCAATTGGTTCATTCTTAGTGACACAAAATTTATCATTATTAATCGGGATATATTGACCATGATTCTTATCACACCATCCAGCATAATATTTCAAGACACTACAACATTCATCGATATCATATACAGAATTCTGTTCCACTGGTTTACCGGAATCCATACTTTCAATTTCGGCCAACAATTGACGATTCTCTAAAGTCAATTCATATAATTTATGTAATAAATCACCACGAGCAACCCCATCTGTTTTTTTCCAAGTCTTGTGAAACGTTTCGTATGCTATATCAGCTGCTTGATCAACTAATTGTGAATCAGCAATTTGTACTTCACAAATTAATTCCCCAGTTGCAGGATTACTTGAAGATAATGTTCCTGAACCTTTGATAAACTCGTTATTAATAAATAAACCTGTTGGTTGTGAATATTTCTTACCATTTGGTAAGGTGATCTCCTTCTCTAATGACATTTCCACTCAATGGTTGCAATATTTGACTTTCCCACGATGTTTGATCTTTTATATTTGTCAACGAAAAATTATATACATATTTTCTTAGCGGGTCTTTTCAAAATATAGAAAAATTCCGGCGCAAATTTCCGACTGACTTTGACTAAAAGAAAAAATCTATGCGGATAAAGAAACTGATGGTTTGATAACAGCTGGTGTTAAAAGAACATCTTGCAAACCCAAAAGTCTTCTAAGGTCCCTCTTTAGTTGATCTCATAAGAAGGGCTGTATTTTTTCAGTATAATTAAAAACATGCATAATGTCGAAATTTTATGTACCAATTTTTCTAAGCAGAGGTGTCTCTCACAGTTGTTTTGTTATCGCCATCCCCTCCTCAGGACCCTTTATCGAGTGTTATCGATCAATTAGCTCTTTGATCTGAGAAACAGGATAGTATGCAGTTTTGACGGACGAAAAGAGTATCCGACGGCACCACAATTAAGTCCGGTTATGTCTTAGTGTCATCAGGGAATTTCCCCGAAGCAAAAAAAGGAGATAAAAGGGCCCAAGGGCTCGTTGTTGAAGCTTTTCTTCGTTCGAGAAAGAGAATTGCGAAATTCGGGGAGAGATTCCTTTTACCAAAATTGTAGGGAATTGAAAGTCATTAATTTGCAGAAGCTTAATCTTTAATTGGGGCATCGCGTAGTGGTGAATTTTGATTTGCTGATAAAAAAAAAAAAAAAAGTTTTCGTTAGCTCCCTTTTTGCTGCACGGCTCTTTAAAAAAAAAACCAACCCACTTATCTTAACCTGTAGAGCAACAGACGACGGACCACCAGTGTGGGTTGGAGTTATTGTATTTGTGGGCCTAGCACTCAAGTTGTACACGATACATCTAAAACAATCTAGCCGTTTCTTATCAAACAACAAAGGGATCTGACCGACCCTGCAGTCCCTAGATTGTATATAAAGATATATTGATGATAGAAATTACGAGTGACTGTTGATAAGAATAACTTTAATTGAAAGGGCTTAGTGAAAATAAAAAGAAACAAGGCTTAATTTAGGGTATAAGTTTTTGCTTATCGTTGTTTGGGCAGGAGAAAAAAAAAAGTGGTGGGATAAGATAAGGAAAAAAAAAAAAAAAAGTTCAGGCACTTTGCACTGATGCTCTGCATAATTTTCGGGTTACATTGACATTTCAATACCAAGAGATTTATTATTTTTTGGAAATGCGAAATATGCATTTTGTGTGCCATAGTGAATTTGCTCGAAGCTTATTTTACTTCGCACTTGAAAGCTTGGCCACCTTACGGCTCCCACTTTTATTTTCCAATTTCGAACTGACATCTTTTATTTATCAAATATGGATATTTCAACTATCACCACTGGGGACCATCTGATCCCATGGATGTATAATTTGCTTCTGGAGAAAGCTTAGTTTAATTTATTTTGCTTTCTTGCTTTGGTTGTATGGTGCAACTAAATAGTTATCTTTATCTTTAATATTATGTATTGCTGCAAGCAGCCAGTTATATTGTTTTGTTGCGTGATATATGCAACCATGGCTCTTTTCTTTTTGAATCCCAGTATCTGTTATCGGTTTCCCCCCAAAATTGATCTTTGGATCCGGCAATTTTCGATAAGATATATAATTTTGACGATCTCCCCCCTAAAAAAAATTTCTTAATTTCAATGAACTAGTACTATACTCTTTGATTCCTAAAATTTGTGTCCCATTATAATGTCAGTTGAAGAGAAGAAACTTAATACTAAAGAAGGCAGCTTCAACGAAAAAGTTGAAGTTGTCGATGATCATAATATTGATTTTTATGGTTCATTTGATGAAAGATTTATCGCAAGATTGTTATACAAGACCGGTCACAGTGCTGATGACAGCATCTCTGACTTGCCAAAAGATACCGAATATATGTTAGCAAAGATCCATGAGATGGAAGTCGATGAAGCCGTAGAAATCTTGGAAGAAGCCATTGTTTACCACAATGATGACCCAAATTTCCCAAAAGACGATTACGATGAAATGCTCACTTTGGTAGCCGAGAGGAAACCAGAAGATCCAGAATGGGATTTCGAATTAAGAATGTTAGCTTCATTGATTGCTCATCATTCTCCTTATCCTGAAGTTAGAGCTGTTACTGATCCATATGATGAAGATTTACCAATTGAAACTTTCAGATCTTACACAATTGCCATTATTTGGTTAATTATTGGAAGTGGTGTTAACGAATTCTTCTCCCACAGATATCCTGCTATTACTTTAAGTACCTCGGTTGCCCAAATGTTCTTATATCCTTCAGGTAAATTATGGGAATTCATTTTCCCTGATTGGGGTTTCACCTTCATGGGTAAACGTCATTCTATTAACCCTGGTCCATGGAATTATAAAGAACAAATGTTTGCTACAATTCTTTACTCAGTTACAAGTGTTGGTGTCTATGTTAGTTATAACATTGTCACACAAAAGATGTTTTACAAAAATGAATGGTTAACTTTCGGATTCCAAGTCTTGTTGACTTTATCAACTCAATTCATGGGTTTCAGTTTTGCCGGTATCTTGAGAAAATTCGTTATTTACCCAGTCAAATCTGTCTGGCCAACTGTGCTTCCAACTCTTGCCTTAAACAGAGCCTTATTGAAAGGTGAAAAAAAGGAAACTATCCATGGTTGGAGAGTCACCAAATATAAATTTTTCTTCATCACATTTGGTGCCATGTTTTTGTATTTCTGGTTACCAGACTATTTGTTCCAAGCATTGAGTTACTTCAATTGGATCAACTGGATTGCTCCAAACAATTTCAACTTGGGTGTCATTTGTGGACAAGTCATTGGTCTTGGTTTCAATCCAATCCCAACTTTTGATTGGAATAATGCTTCTTTCTTGTATCCTTTAACCGTCCCATTTTACAGTACTGCCAATCAAGTTGTCGGTAGTTTAATCGGGTTTTTCTGTATTGTTGGTGTTTATTACTCAAATTACAAGTGGACAGCATATATGCCTCCAAATGATAATGGTATTTACACAAACACTGCCGAAAGTTATGATGTTACTCAAATCTTGACTAATGGTTTATTAGACATGGAAAAATATAAAGCTTATTCACCACCTTTCTACACTGCAGGTAATTTGATCGTTTATGGTTCATTCTTTGCTATTTACCCATTCTCATTCATTTACACTTGTTTTATCGAAAGATCAGCTATTCTCATGTCTTTGAAACAACTGCTGAAAATTGTTAAGAACTGGAACAGATCAAATTTCGAAGATTTCAAAGATCCACACTCTAGAATGATGGCACGTCATCCAGAAGTCCCAGATTGGTGGTTCTTGATCATCTTGGTCATCTCCATCGTCTTAGGTATCTTATGTGTTGAATTATATCCAACTAACACTCCAGTTTGGGGTATCTTCTTCACCATCGGTATCAATTTCGTATTCTTGATCCCATTAACCATGATCTGTGCTATCACTGGTTACTCATTGGGTTTGAACGTTCTTGTTGAATTGATTATCGGTTATGCCTTACCAGGTAACGGTATTGCATTAATGACTTTAAAAGCTTTAGGTTACAACATTGATGGTCAAGCTTCAAACTATATCTCAGATCAAAAATTGGCTCATTATGCTAAGATCCCACCAAGAGCCATTTTCAGAGGTCAATTAATTGCCAGTTTTATCCAATGTTTCGTCTTCTTAGGTGTTGTCAATTGGTCTATGTCAAACATCAAAGATTTCTGCTCAGCAACACAACCTCAAAAATTCACTTGTCCAAATGAAAGAACATACTACGCAGCCTCAGTATTCTGGGGTGTTATTGGACCAAAGAGAGTCTTCAATGAGTTATACCCAATTATGCAATACGCTTTCTTAATTGGATTCCTCTTAGCTCTCTTATTCATCGGTATCAAATACTTCTGGCCAAGAGTTATGAACAACCATTTCCAACCAACAATTATCATTGGTGGTTTCATGAATTTTGCTCCATATAACTTGATGTTCGTTACACCTGGTCTTTACATTTCATTTGCCTTCATGTACTATGTTAGACGTCATTACTTGGCTTGGTTCGAGAAGTATAATTATGTGTTGGCATCAGCTTTAGATGCAGGTGTTGCCTTCAGTGCCATCATTATCTTCTTTGCAGTTCAATATCACGATAAGAGTATTAACTGGTGGGGAAACACAGTTTCCTTCTCTGGTGTTGAAGGAAGTGAAGGACAAGTTGCTTTGAAAGATGTCACTCTTTTACCTAATGGAATGTTTGGTCCTTCCACTTGGAATTGATTTTATTTCTTATATTTTTTTTTTTTGCCTTCTCTTGAATATGACTTCTTTTTTATACTTAGTTAATTGAAAAAAAAAAAGAAAAACTTTCGTTTTTAAATATTAAAAGGGATATATATCTCTAGCCACACATGTGTGGCTAGGGTAGGTGGTGGCTACATACTTGTTTAAAAAGCATTAGCTATGATATACTCTATTTTAAAACGTATAGACATGGAAATGATGTACATAAAAACTGGAAAAAAATTATATATGAATTACTTATTTTTGGAAATTTTTTATTATTTTATTTAAATTATTTACCTATTTTTTTGGTTGTTGGAATGTGATTTTTCTATTCTTGACTGCAGACCATTTGAATTTCTTAACCCAGACACTTAATAAGTATAAGGATGAGACAACAATGATGGCTTTCAAACCCAATCTTTTTCTTTCGTCATGTTCAGGTTCAGCAGCCCAGTTCAAAAACACTGTGACATCTTTGGCCATTTGTGATGTAGTGGCTTCGGTACCATCTTCGTATTCAACTAAACCATCGAATAAGACTCTACCCATAGCAATTGAACCACCTGGGAAATATGGGTTATAGTTTGATCCCGGAGGTAAGACAACACCGGCAGGTGGGTCATCTGGGTAACCAGTTAATAATGAAAAGATGTAATCACAAGCACCATGTCTGGCCTTGACGATTAATGATAAATCTGGAGGTAAAGCACCTTGGTTGGCAGCTCTTGCGGCTTGTTCATTGGCATATGGACCTGGGATATAATCGGCCAATTTACCTGGTCTCTTTCTTGGGTTACCTTGGTCATCTGGTTCGTCATCGTATTCAAATTCTTCACACATTTCTCTAACTTCTGAATTTGTATGAGAGACACCAATAAGAGTTCTCCAAGCGATTCTATCCAAAGAATGACATGCTGCACATACTTCTCTATAAACTTGGAAACCTCTTCTAATTGAAGCATGGTTGAAAGTATCCAACATACCATTATGTTCCCAGCCATATTCAGGTGGATGCAAACCATGTTCAGCAGCAGTCATGGCTTCTGCTGATTGAGTGTCTTTGTATAAAGCATATGAGGCAGTTAAACCAGTAGCTGTGACACCACCAATGATGAATCTACGTAAAAGTGGTGATACATCAGCTTGCTTTGTGGATGTAGAAAAAGCTCTCTAGTTGAGTTGTTAGTAAATAATTCATTAGCAAAACAGGGATTGAATAAATAAAAAGCACACATACAGCTTGAGATTTAATAGCAGAACCAGCTCTAAACATGATGATGATAATAGCTAGTCAATGAATATTAGATGTTAAAGGTTATTTACAATTGGAAAAATTGAAGGAATTGACAAAAAAAATTTATTGGGAAAAGAGAAAAAAAAAAAAAACTTTTGGATGAAAATTGTAACCAGTGAGAGCTTTTGTTATTCTAAACTTTTTTAATAAGTAAAATTTTCATTATAATATATTCGTGTACAAATAACTCAAAAAAGTAATATTTATTTGTAAAAAAAAATCAACAGCTTCTGATTGGCTGATTGGGATATTGGTATTATAGTACACTACTACTATACTTTGCTTATTACACTACCTTCTGCTATAACCAACTATGGTGAGGCTGTTTGATAAACTGGTCTAGCACTTTCATTGTATCTATAGATCTCTGTTTCTGCTTATACTTCTTCTTCATCTTCTCAACAACACTTTCTTCTTCTTTCTTCTCTTCTTCTTTCTCCTCTTCTTCTATCTTCGGTACAGCATCTTCTATCTTAGGTACTTCTATCACACTTTGCTTCGATAATTTCTTATCATCGAATACGTCATGTGCTGATCTAACTTTAACTTCAATTTCATCTTTTTCCAATTCATCGTCAAAACTTATTTTGATTTTTTTCTTCTTCTGTTTTTTACTCAACGGTTCATCCACTTGTGGTCTCTTACCTTTGTCAACTTCCAAGTCATCAAAATACTTGATAACAACTTCACATTTCGTGATCTTTGTCGGATATAAAGGCTCCCCATCTTCCTGCAACTCACTCTCGCTGATTTTCAATACATTGAAAATCGTGTTATCAGTGATTTTCCCAAATAAAGTGGTGTTCCCATTCAAATGATCACACTCTCCCGAAGTTGTGATGAAAAATTGGTTATTATTGGAATCCTTCACATTGGGCAATTTGCAATTCCCCACCAATCCACGTCTATTGAATTTCAATCTCTGATGCAATTCTGTCTTGAAATTGTCCCTCGTTTTTGAAGGTGATGACACTTGTACTATAAAATTGGGTATTATCTTATCAAATGTACAATCTTTATAAACATTTTCCAAACAATTTTTAATAAAATTACGACATGTTATTGGTGTCTCTTTAGCCCATAACTCTATTGATATTGGACCTTTACTGGTATGTATCACTACTTTTGCTGTAGTTGGTGGTTCAAATGAACTCATCTCTCTTAGTGTTTGAAATAATTTTTTTCAATTTCACTTTTTTTTTCTTGTTTTTACCTAGAGCCTACAACTTGATAATAAATAAAATAGATAAATAGATAAATATGTAAATAATAAATAAAATAAATAAATAAATAGGCAAATAAATAATCAGTTATTCAAACCGAAAAGACTAAACTCTTTAGTTGTATTGACGTACTCTCTCAACTTATCAATATCTTCTTTTGAATAAACAGTTCTGTTAAGAGTTTGTGAATCGTAAAAGATATGTGGTTTAACATATCTGTACAAGAATTCGTTCAATTCGTCAGCTTCCATGCCGAGGTCTTGGAAACCTTTGACACCTTCACTCAATTCATGATTGATATGAACTCTGGTCAATTGATCAGTGTTGAAATGTTGTTGAGATGAAATATATTGTCTAATGATGGCAAGGTATTTGACTGCAATTTCTGGTAATGGTAAATAATATCCAGCTGCTACTGGGTAATAACCTCTTTGGCCAATATGAATAATATGTTTAATCATTTCTCTTAATTCCAGCTTTGACCATTTTTGACTTCCTGTTAACTCATAAGTCTCACCCAGTGTGGCATCATTGTAACCAATTTTTTCCAATGCTTCAGCAACTTGTAATCCGTGACTTGGGTAAACTTCTTTTTGGAAAATGACGTTTCCTCCCCATACTTGTATATCTAATAATTCATTGAGAAATGGTGAATTTCTTCCATACATTGGTCCAGGTCTAACAATTGTGGCATCTGGAATAATATCTCTAACGACTTGCTCACCAATTCCCTTTGTCGCATAGAAAACTGATTCACTGTTTGGATCAGCATTGTAAGATGAGACATGGATATATCTTGGAACTCCCGCATCTTTGGTAACTTGAGCAATTCTTCTAGCCAGTTCAACATTAACATCAGCCATAGTGAAATTCTTACTATTGTAATCACATCCAATCAAATTGAAAACAATATCGGACTTGGCAACACTGTTATAAAGACTCTCAACATTTCTGATATCAATTTCGACAAAATTAACTACACCTAAATCACCGTTCACTTTCAATTGTCTCTTTGCAGTCCCATTTCTAAAAGGTGCCACTGTGATGGTCCCGTGCTTCAGTAACTTTGCTGTCAATAAACGTCCCAAGAACCCAGTAGAGCCGAATACGGTAGCTGTGTAACCAGTTCTTGATGAACGTCCACCTTGACCCACTGCTGTAATCACTTTACCATTTTTAGTGATGTTGACATCACTTTTCAATGGGAATCTTGAAATAGATCTTATAAAATTAGATGACACGGGGCTGGAATGTCTGATTGACGTCGAAGAGTACCTGAGCATCGTGTGTAAAGTTGATGATAGACTACCGTTGTTGGAACTTTTATTACAATTGTTTTTTTTTTTACTCTCAATAATTTTTTTTTTTTCTCCAGTCATTTTTTTTTTTTTTTGGCATTTTCAACTACTTTTCACTACAGTGTATTATTATACGAATGCTTAACTATCTATTATGTATACATGCATGAGATCTAAGTGGTCCATAATCTAGCAGTACCATCTGCACCAGCACTGAATAACCAAGCTTCTCTTGGGTGCCAAATCAAATCAAGAACACCCAAACTGTGGGTGATCTTGTGACCGGTCAATTTCTTTAATGGAACCAATAATGGATTCGTCATCAAATCATCGTAAACCATACCATGGAAAACATGGATAGAACCATCATCTGACGCGGATGAGAATAATGGCAAACCACCTTTGTGGAAATTGATTGATCTAACGGCCTTCTCGTGGTATCTTAAAGTCTTGTAAGGAGTAGCACTTAAATCTAAATCGTGCCATAAGACTCTCTTATCGTATGAAGAAGCAACCAAGTTATCACCACGAGGATGGATATCAATGGAAGATAACCATCTAGCACCTGGCATCAATTTCTTAACCAATACTTGTTGCGATAAATCGTATATTCTGACATAACGTTGTGAACATACAAATAATTGAGGTTTGAAAGGATGAAATTTGGCATCCATAATAATACCTTTGGCTTTTTTGAAAGGAGATTGTGAAATATGTTTTGATAATTGATGGATTAATACTGATGTACTAGAAGATTCTGGTGATACTGTGACGAAATAATCACCTTTTCTGTGCCACGATAATTTCTTGATCGATTTCTTACATTGAACAATACAAGTAATACCCAATTGTGATTGTTCCTTTGAAGGTTTCAACCATTTGGTGGCATCTTTCTTGACAGCAGTTGGCTTATCATCCTCCTCTTCATCACTTTCGGCCTTGTTAATATCACTTTTCTTTGTTTGTCCATGTACATCATAACCATACCCATTCTCAACTTTTAATCTACCATTGTTTTCAATATCGTAACCGAAAATAGGTGGTACAAGAAGATAAATCAATTCACCACATGTTACAGCCAATAAACCAACTTCTTGTAATGGATTCCATTCTAAATCTTCAATATGATCTTCAGGGTTTTCTTCAACATCAACCAAATTAATTTTGTAAACTTCTCTTCCTGTTAAAATTTCCCATACTCTAACAGTACCATCATCAGAACCTGTGGCCAACCACAAACCTGATGGATCAATTGATAAAGTTCTTATCTTGCCCTTGTGACCCTCATATATAGTAGAGCAACGGATTGGGAAAGGCCTTAAATCTCTTGGAGATGGTAATTCAGGAATCAATGATTCTGGATCAATGTTCAACTTGTTCTTTCTCACTCTTGGAGCCAAATAAAGATCAAGACATCTCTCAAATTTCTCTCTTATATTGTCAGAATAACCTGGAACTTTTCTTAAAGCACCATATTTTTCAGGAATAAAATTTCTTTCTCTTTCAGATGGCTCTTTAGACAAGAATTCTTCTCTCTCTTTATCATCCAAAAGGTATTCTTCAGGTGGATTATAACTCTCTTCATTTGTTGGTGGTGGTAATTTTGGTGCTCTCAATGTCATGATATGATCAATATGATCATTATTATTATCTGCCCATAAATCGAAATTCAATTCATCTTCTTCTTTTTGCTCTTTAACCTTATCTGCTGGAATAATTCTACCTTCTCTTATAGCTCTAACTATCTTCATTATTCTCTTAGCTTCATGCTTGGATGGAACAAATCTTCTCTTTGGTTCAGGTACAGCTGTTAAAGGCATAACTTCCGTTTTACTTGTGAACCATTCAATAGTTGGTTCATATGGATTAGTTGATTCATCAGTTTGCTCTTGTCTTTGAATCTTAGCAATCAACTTCAATTCTTCTTCTGTCAAATTCAATGATGAACCAGTGTTTTGATCTAATAACCCAGTCCAACCTTCTGGTAAATCGATAGATTCCAATAATTGATCTAATGCAGAACCTTTTGCCGGTCTCATAATTCTCTTACCATTTATATCATACCCAATATGTGGCATCTCTTCGTACGCTGAAATTGGAATATTTCCAATTGTATTTGTTTGCTCTTGGTCACTGTCGTCTGAATCATAAACTGGTTCAATTTCGGGTCTTAGTATTCTAGGTTTACCATCTGAGTATTTGGTGCGAATTCCTTCTTCTTCATCATCATCAGAATCTGTCTTAGATGACAAAGTTCTAATTTTCACATTTGATAAACGATCGGTTATTGAGTTAGAGACCTCACTAGGCTCATCTTCAAAATCTTCACTGTTCAAGTCACTCAGATCTTCATCTTCTTCTCCTAATAATTCATTGAACTCAGCATCAGAGTCTTCTTCTGAGTCACCTTCTTCGGCACTTTCGTAAACAGTTTCACCTTCTGGTTCATCTTCGGAGTCAGACTCATCATTTATTATACTCTTGAAATCAAGCTCATCATCTTCAGAAGATGATGATACTGCATCCTGGTCTTCAGTTTCTTGTTCCACTGCTTTTCTCTTTTTCAGATCAATCTGTTGCTTCTTTGGAGACACTTGTGCCTTCACAGGGCTTTTTCCTTTTGCAGAAGCTCTAGCCATGGTTGAAAGAATACAATGATTAAGTTCTAAACCTCTATATTCACTTTTGAAAATTTTCAGTAAAAAAAAAAAAAAAAAAAAAAAAAAAATTTTTTCTTTCTCATCTCTCAAGTACAAAATTGGTGACATATGAACTACTGATCGATCCCTTATCAAACATACTATATGAGAAAATATTACAAATACATTTAAAGAAGAAATTAAATTAAATTAAGTTACTTAAACTATTCATGAGTTGGCATACTTGTAGCACTCAACTCTTTCTCGACATCATTAGTTCTCCACAATGTGGTTATTGTTTTTGGTTTGGTCAAGAATGTTAAACCAGCCTTACCGTAAAAATTCAAATCACCCAAAAAGGAACCTCTACTTCCAGTGAATGAAAACATTGGTAATGGGACAGGAATTGGAACATTAATACCGACTTGACCAACATCTATACTCTTGACGAATTTTTGTTGGAAAGGACCAGATTTGGTGAAAAGAGAAGTTCCATTTCCGTATTTATTATCGTTGATTATCTTGATAGCTTCATCTAAAGTGTCAACATTAATAACACTTAAAACTGGTGCGAAAACTTCTTTATCGTAACAGGTCATTCCTGGTTTAACATCTGTTAAAATGGTTGGACCCAAGAAATAACCATTTTCATAACCTTCAGGTCTATAGCCTCTACCATCTAACAGTAACTTGGCACCTTGTTTTACAGATTCTTCGATAATATTTTCTGCGTTCGCTAAAGAAGCCTTAGAGATTAAAGGGCCCAACTCTGAGCTTTCATCAAATCCTGAACCAACTTTCAAAGTCTTTGCATCAGCAACGACATCATTGATCCATTCTTTTGATTTTCCGACACATACCAAGACAGAAATGGCCATACATCTTTGCCCAGCGGCACCAAATGAAGCACCATTGATCAGTTTGACAAATTGTTGCTTATCAGCATCAGGTAATACGACCAAATGGTTTTTCGCACCCAAGTTAGCTTGTACTCTTTTACCGTGTTTAGTGGCAGTCTCATAGATATATGTACCGGCTTTATCACCACCTACAAAAGTTATAGCCTTGACTCTTGGATCAGTAATAATCTTGTTAACGGTTGGGGCCTTTCCATGAACTATATTCACAACTCCTGGAGGAGCACCAGCTTTTTCAGCCAATTCGGCAATGATCATCAGTGCACCTGGAGCTCTCTCTGATGGTTTTATCACTGTAGTATTACCAGTTGCAATAACTAAAGGTAGTGTCCAAAGTGGGATCATCGCAGGGAAGTTAAAGGGGCAAATGGAGCCAATTACACCCAAAGGCTCTCTAACCATCTTTGTCTCCATATTTTCGGCAACTTCAATAGTGCTACCAGCAGTATCTTGAGGAATTGAACAGGCCAGTTCTGCAACTTGTAAACCCCTCAAGACATCACCTTTAGCATCCAGAAATGTCTTCCCTTGTTCCAATACAATAGATGCCGCAATTCTGTCCCAATTCTCTCTCAATAATTGTACAAATTTGAAAGCAACTTGCTGTCTCTTGATAACAGATGTCAATTTCCAAGTGTTGAAGGCATTGTTAGCAGATTCAATGGCTTCTTCTAATTCTTGCTCAGTTGATTGTGGTACTTTGCTAACCACAAAATCAGTGGTTGGATCGTGAATATCAAACCATTCACTGGAATCTGATTTGATGAATTTATTATTGACAAAAGCTGGAGTTAAGTAAGGCTCATCAGATCTCTTAGTATGACTAGTTGGAAAAGATGTAGCCGTTGAAGTTAGCTTCAAAGTTGAGTAGAAGCTTCTGTAAAACTTCTGTGTAGATAAAGTAGTTCTGAACTGTCTCTTAACAAACATCCTTGATTGGTTTATAACTTATAACCAAAGGTGAAAAGGAATCACATAGTCTATTTATACTTCACAGTGATTATCGGTTCTCCAACTCCGCACTTTTTTTTATTTTTTTCGTCTTTTTGAATTTTTCATGATTGAATTTTTTTTTGCTTTTTGTTATCAGTCCCTTTGAGAAGGAAGCGAGGAGGGGTGGAAGGAGGAGCAAGCCCACACTTGGTATCAAAATACGTGGAATAATAGCCTAATTTAAAAAAAAATTCCCTATCTCTTGGGAAAAGATCAATTTCTATTAGTGATTATATAAGATATATAACTTTATTCAAGCCATTGCTTGTGGAAGTCTCTTAGACTCTTCATGATCTTCAGAAATTTCTGGTTCTCCGTAGTTTCTGAAAGTATTGTAATGATAATTTACATTATCATAGAAATGAGGTCTATCATAAGGGGTTAATTCTAAACCGTTTTGTAATCTATGAGGTAAATCTGGGTTAGAAGTATAATACCTTGAAAAACCGAATAAAGTTCTATCATTTTTGGACATATCTTGTTTCAATAAAGCATATCCCTTTTCTTTATCACCAAGATAGTTCCCAGCTCTGATAATGGCACCTGATTTGAAAATTTGGTAAATCCATTCATTAGATTTATTTTCCCAAGTTGATTTCTGTGTGTCTTCAGCCCCACTGACTCTTGGTTCAATAATAGAAAGGTAGGCAATTTTCCTCTTTTCCAACTCTGAAACCAAATAACCTATTTGTGCAATTGGATGAACATCTTCATCTTCACCTTTCATCCCTTGATATGTAGTCCAAGGTGAAACTCTAACACCAATTTTCTCGGCACCAATATCTGACACTAACAGATCAACAATTTCTAAAGTGATTCTGGCTCTATTTTCAATAGATCCACCGTAATTATCAGTTCTTTGATTAGATGAAGGTTGCAAAAACTGATCAATTAGATAACCATGAGCTGCATGAATTTCAACGAAATCAAAACCTGCTTTGTTAATAGAATTTTTGGCAGCTCGAATAAAATTTTGTTTCAGTTCTTCAATTTCATCTAATGTCATTTCTCTTAATGGATATTCAGCTGTCTTTGCAGCTTTTTCACTTGCCTCATCACAGTAAATAGCAGATGCTGAAGTATAAGGTTTCCCTAAAACTTTCAGCTCAGATGGAACACCTACTCTTCCTAAGTCGAATATTTGAATTGACGCAGCTGCTCCATTTTCATGGATCTTATCAACAATTTTCTTCCAATTCTTTGTCTGCTCTTCAGTGTAAATCCCTGGTGCATAAACAAAGCTTTTGACATTTTGTGAGACAAATGTACCTTCAACAGTGATTAAACCACCATATTTTGAACGACGATCATAATGTTCATACATAAGATCACTTGGAACTCCATCCAATGTTGACCTCATTCTCGATGTTGGTGCAAAAACCACACGGTGAGGTAATAAGACATTTCCAACTTTAATTGGTTCAAATAATTTGGTGCTTCCTAATTTATGATTCTCTGTACTCTTTGTCATCTTGTTTCTGTTGATTTTATCTCTTCAAGCTTGAGAATGTTTCGTGCTCTTATATAAGCCCTAACCTGGGACCCTTCATTTGTCAGCCATATCATTAATAAGCATTATACGAGATGGCTTATTGTCTTCATCATCGTATTAATGTAAAATGCTTGTCTCTTTCGACATCTGTTGTATTTATGAATATGTCTTTAGTCCGTTAAAATTCTATAAATCCGTTATTTATCGGTAAGAAAGGGTCTATATCCGAAAAACATGGAATCTAAATTTTCACTCAATTTTTTGAGGTACAGCTGTATATATATGCAAGTAGATATCCACACAAAAGGGAAACACATCTTGATGGAATCAAATAACTATCAACTTGAGTATCTAAAGAACTCGCTTATTATCTCCTCTTTATGCTTTCGTAATCTTATCTTTGCTGTTCCATAAAAGGAAACAATGGAATGGGGAAAGGCCAAAAAAAAGCACTCCAAAAAATTAGGTTTGCCGATTTTTTCAGTATCTCACCCTTAACGTTTTCCGGTTGATATAAAATCGAGAGTCTTACCATGTTCAATAACTTTCTTGTTACCCCATATTAAACAATGTGTTTCCAAGATTACCTGCAAAAAATTCCTACAATTGATGTCAATGAAAGAGTTGATAAAGATTATAGTTCTCTTGTCAAGCCATGGCAATTGCCAAAACTGAAAAATATCTGTTTTTATAATGCCAATTTGGTTGATACTTTAAATGGAGGTATACTTTCAAATGTGAATGTCTTGGTTTCAGATGGTAAGATTTTACATATAATGAGATCAAATTCGATGATGATTCCTGAATCTTTCCAAACAATTGACTGTACGGGCAAATATATTTGTCCCGGTTTAATCGATAATCATGTTCACATTACCACTGTACAAGGTGAAACGGACATACATGCATTAATGACTCTTCCTCAAAATACTGCTATGATGCGTGTTGCTGCAAATGCAAAAGCTATCTTGATGCGTGGTTTCACCACGATCCGTGATTGTGGGGGTGCTGAACATTATATCCGTGATGCCATCGATGATGGAGTGTTTCCGGGACCAAGAATGATTTTAGCTGGTAAGGCATTATCTCAAACAGGTGGACATGGTGATTTAAGACTGGGTGACTTACCTTCAGATGCCAGTGAAAGTTGTTCATGTCATTTAAGTAATATTGGAGTTATATGTGATGGGGTTCCAGAATGTTTGAAACTGGCCAGAGAGAATTTACGTCGTGGCACAGATTTCATCAAGCTTATGGGTGGTGGTGGAGTCGCTTCACCAAGTGATCGTATTACGAATTTGCAATTCAGCGAAGAAGAGATACAACTGATTGTCAAAGTTGCCCAATCATATGGAACTTATGCCACTGCTCATTGTTACACTGCTCTGGCAATTAAACATTGTATATTGAATGGGGTTCGTGGTATCGAGCATGGGAACTTGATCGACGATGAAGCTGCTAGACTTATGAGCGAATTAGGTTGTTATTTGACTCCAACTTTAGTCACTTATAAGATCATGGCAAGTGATCAATTTTCGCAATTTACACCACCAGCTGTGAAAGCGAAAAACATTCAAGTCTTGGAGAAAGGTTTAGAAAGTGTCTTAATTGCTAAGAGAAACAATGTTAAGATTTGTTATGGATCAGACTTGTTGGGTGCTTTAAATGGGTATCAAACACAAGAATTTTTCATCAGGAGTAAAATTTTGGGTGCCGATGAGATTTTGAAAAGTGCCACTGTCACTCCAGCAGAATGTAATAGCCTAAGTGATAAATTTGGACAAATCAAGGCAGGATTCACTGCCGATTTACTCGTGTTAGATAAAGATCCACTACTGGATATTACAATCTTGGATGAGCCTGAGAAAAATTTAAAACTTATTATGAAAGGTGGGCTAATTTATAAGAATGAAATTAACAATTTAATCGATATCAAGTGTTGAATATTACATCTTTTATAATATATATAATTATGTTATTTTTATTTATATCTTTTTTTGTCTTCTACAAAATACTTTTTAATCATCAATGATGGGAAAAAAACGAATAAATTAGAAAACTTACACCTTCAATAATTACCCCAAATATAATAAAACCAATTAAATCGAAATAGATTAGATGTAACCGATTTTGTTAGCAATATCCAAAGCATCGTAATCAGCAGTTAATCTAACATAAGCTTTCTTGGTACCGTTTGGTCTAACTAAAGTGTTAACACTTAAGACTTCAACTTCGTATAAATCCTTAACAGCAGATTTGATTTGGTATTTGTTTGATTTTAAGTCAACTTGGAAAACTAAAGTGTTACCATCTTCAACCTTCTTGATAGCAGTTTCTGAAGTGATTGGTGATTGGATAACTTTGTATGAATCCAATCTGTTGTAGTGTGGAACTGATTTGGTGTATTTTGGTGATCTGGCTAATTTCAAAGTTTTTGGTAAACGGAATGTTGTTGAAGTTCTAACCTTTAAGGCTTTCTTACCGTTTGAACCTTTTAAAACAGTCTTCTTAGCAGCTGAAGCTTTGGCTATAATATCTTGTTAGTATTCTTGTCCAGTAATTCATTTGCAATGAATGAGTATTTAAAATTAATTCAGTCTTTTCCCTTTATTCTCTTCTTTTGATTATCTTTCTCTTTCTACAATTTCCATCAACTTGAAGATTTTTTACGATGTAATATAAACCCATGAATGATCAAATAGTTGCTGAATTCTCATGATAACCTCTTTTAAAACTTCATCATTACAATATATAACATAATCACTTACTAGTTGGAGCCATTTTTGATATGTTTCTTTAATTGATTATATGGATATCAAAGCTATAATAAAAAAAGAAAATTTTAATAAAACTAGACAAGAAGAGAAAAAAGTTTTTCATGAAAAAAAAAAAAAAAATTTGGTAAAAAAAAAAAAAGGCTGAAAAGGGATATTTGTGAATTACATGAACGACTATTTTTAAGTATGTAATTTTTTTTGTCTTAGTGTAATTGAAAAAAAAAGAATAAAGGAAGAATTAAAGAACAGGGGCTGCTGCGCACATGATTTTTGTAACAGTCACATGAGTTCTTAGGGTTAAAAACCCTAGAATTTGGTCACATGATCTACTTTTCTTTATATTAAAAATACTTAAATCTAATCTTTTTCACAAATCAAAACTATATACATCATCATTAAATATGTCTAAAAAAAAAAAGATAGAAAGTATCTTTCAATGCATTGTAATTACCCATATGGTATATCAAATCAAAGACGTCTTGGTTTTGGAGATCTAACACCACCGAATTTGATCTTTGTCTTATCACTAACTCTTGAGATATATGGTCTTATAGCATTACCTGGTTTACCTAATAAGGCATCTTCAAAAGCTTTTCTACCTTTACCGAAATCTTGGAAAACTAGTTCAATATTTTTACCGAGATAATTTTTATCTTCCATTATTTGGAATAATCTTGCAGATGCTTTATGAGCTGCCTCGTATTCTCCTCTCTGCCATTTTCTGAAACCAACACTACCAGCAGATATTGAAACTAAAGTCTTTTCAGGCAAATTGATGTAATATAATACTTTTTCATTAAATGATAAATTTGAATTATTTGTTTCAAAATTTAAATCTTCAACTACCGAAGTCAATGTCATTATTGTATTGTTTTTAGTGAAATTACAATGTAGTATATATTTAACAATTTCTTCTCTTACTTTTTTCCTTTGTTGTTGTACTGGTGCTAATTGGTCATTCTCCTGTTGTTGTTGTTTTTGTAAATTTGACAATGAGCCAAAAGTTGGTGCTTGTTGTTGTTGTAATAAAGTGGTAGATGCGAATGCTCTCTTCATCAATAATGAGGGAGAGACCACTTGTGGTCTTATCACTTTGAACATAGATCTATATGAAATCATTATTATCTCTCTTCACTATACTGTTTTTGATGAATGATTTTTTTTTTTTTTTCTAACATTATTTTCCTTGTGTTTTTCAGTTTTTCCAAATTGGCAGATATTCACGTGTCATTATTCCCAATTTGGTTATTTGATATCGGATGCAGCATCGCATAGATTATAAGATATTTTGACACATCACACCCATCCTGTAAAGTAGATACATCAGCTGCTGGTTAAGATATTTGCTTCATATAATTGCAATTGCTACTTCTAATGCACTCTGTATCCGCATTTATTTATCTCTTTAACAAATTCCACCTTATCATCATCTAGAATCCTAGTAATATATATTAAAACTCACCCACGATAAAAGATAATCCGAAATAAATTTTCCCTGTTGCTATCATCATTTACAATTGCGTGTGAGTTTGAAACACCCACATTTTACATATATACTACAAACATATCTACACTCTCTTATTCTTATATCTTATATTATAATAATTACTCTCCAACTTATAATATATATGACAGAATTAGGTAAAAAAAGCTAATTCAACTATACAGAAACAGAAAAAAAAAAAAAAAAAAAAAAAAAAACAGACCAGCAACAAAAACAAACAGCCAAAAAAAAAAAAAAAAAATAAAAAAAAATCAACAACAAGAGAAAAACTTAAAAAAACACACACCAAAAAAACAAAAAAATATAGATTAATCTTTAAATTAGAGATAAAAAGATCCTTATTAAACTCAATTGCAATTCATCATTTATAATACCAATCCATCTTCATTTATTTTTTTTATAATATAATATTTGAATATTGAGTTCACACTTTTTTTTTTTTTTTGTTCCTTCTTGTCATTTTGATCTCATAATAGAGTAATATGGATAGACATACAAATTCTTCAACCCTTGTTCAACGTGAATTCAAGGTTCAAGAAGTGATTGAAAATACCACTAATAAATCAAGACCCATGGTAATTAAAGAATATAAGAAGATTGGAGAAGGGGCATTTGGGAGTGTTTATCAGGCTGAGTTAAGGATATATTTAGAAAACAATTATGATCCAAAGGATAATTGGTTAGGACCATTTGCTATAAAGAAAGTTCCTGCACAAACTGAATACAAGAGTCGAGAATTGGAATTATTAAGAGTGACAAATCATCCGAATATTGTTCAATTGAAATTTTTCTATAATTATCCAAATGAGAAAGATGGCAAAATTTATCAACATCTTGTAATGGAAGCGCTTCCTTCCACTTTGCAACTGGAAATCAAAAAATCAAAAGATCGTAAAGAACAATTACCAATCAAGAGTTATAGTATGCAATTGGCAAATGGATTAGCATATTTACATCATTATTCAATTGCTCATCGTGATTTAAAACCTTCAAATATATTGATTGATCCAACAAGAAAAATATTGAAAATTTGTGATTTTGGAAGTGCTAAGAAATTAGATTCTAATGCGATAAGTGTTGCATATATTTGTTCTAGATATTATAGAGCTCCAGAATTGATTGTTGGTTGTCAAACTTATACCACAAGTATAGATATATGGGGGTTTGGATGCATATTAGGTGAAATGGTAATATGTAAACCAATTTTCCAAGGTCAAGATCCATATGATCAATTGAAAGAGATAATTAAACTTCTAGGTCCTTATTCACATGATTTTATGAATAAATATATAACACAAGAACTGGCAAGAGAAATATCAAAATTCAGTAATGCAAGAAAGACAAGATCATTCGCAAGAATGTTTGGAGCCATTGATGATGATGGTGTCGATTTATTAAGAAATGTCTTAAGATATGAACCTGAAAAGAGATTAACTGCAGTGGAAATCTTGAAAGATAGATTTTACGACGAGTTTAGATCTTGATTCTTTCTATTTTTTTTTTTTTTTTCCATCGTTTGAGATTTGAGAACTGTTATTCATTGAATGAAATGAAGTCTCACGAGTTATGATTATTGTTATTACTTTTTTATTCAAGTATATAAATTTGTGTTTTTCCCTTTTTTTTAAATTTAGTGTTAGTCATCATCCTTTTTGCTTTTACTTTATTATATATATTTATATATATATTTTTTTTACTTCATCACTACTTCCTTTTGCTTTCTACTCTTTTTATTACTATTTTTTTTTTTTTTTTGCATACAATTTGAATATATAATTATATAAATAATAGCATATACTATCACACCTCTTTTATTCTTGCTGTTGTAAGAAAATATCATCGATATATTTGAAATAGTAAGCAAGTAATCCTCCACTGATAAATACACTTATACCTCCAATGACATAACATACCCATAATAACCCCATTTCTGATAATTTTCCAGTGAAGATTGGTCCAATACATCTTGCCAGTGTCTTACCAACGTTGACTATACCCATTGATTTTGTCAATTCTTCATTCGGGATCAATGTAGTTAACAAGATTTGTCTTGGGACTACATCCATTGTCATCAATATTGAATAAATGATAAGACTTGTTGCTGCTAAATAAAATTGGAAATTCAAGATTGGAATCAAGATGAAAAATAATCCAGAAGGCGTTTGGGTTAATAATGTGGCTTTTATAGGACCATACCTCTTTGCGAAAAACCCTGATGGAATTGATGATATTGAAATTGATAAATTTGTTATAAAGAATAAAGTGCCCAATGCAGATGCTGTGATTTGGAAAACTGTCTTGAAATAATAAACTACCCATGCGGATGTCATGAATCCATAACCACCACTATCGATCATGAAAATGGCCAATAGTTTGATCAAAATCTTATGAGTACTAAATGACAAACCTGACCAAGCTTTTCCAATATCGTCTTGTTCATTTTCAGAAAGAAGTATCTCTTCTTCATCTTGATCTTGTCTTTGTGTAACTTCACAATTATCAGTTAAGAACACAAAGAGTAACAATTTTGTGGAAGCCAATATTGAGTATAACCAAAATGTGAATTTATAACATTTAGAAATTTCCCATTGCCAATTATGTTCTAAAAATTGCACAATAAATCCACATATAATAGAACCTATTGCGGAACCAAATGTTCCTAACATACCATAAATGGCGAAAACCTCGGTTCTATGTTGAATTGGAGTGATATGAGCAATAGAAGCTTCTTCCACCGATTTGAAAGGACCCGATTCTTCACCCGATGGAGAAATAATTCCAATGATAGCAGCCATCAAGAGTATTACGAAATTGGAATTTAAAGCAAATATAGCACCACTGCAAGTCATCGATATAGCACCAATAATCATGACATTTCTTCTTCCAATTATATCACAATACCAAGTTAACCAATAAGAGATAAAAGTGTCTCCGATCAACGTCAATGTCATGAATAAACCAATCTCTGTCTCAGAGATAGATAAGGATTTCAAGTATAAAGTTAATACTTGGTTTGTGATCCCATACGACATCATTCTAAGAAAAATTGAGATCCAAAAAATCCAATGATCTCTAGTAGCAAGATCTACGGTTTCTTTTAAATGCATATTTACGAAATTATTTACAATACTATATATATTAGAGAATGTTTAATGTATAAGCAAGATATAAGCAAAAAAAAAAATAAAAAAAGGGGAATTTGGTGCCTTTTTATATTGAGAAAAATTGACTTTTTTATTTTTAATTTATTTTTTTGTTTTTCTGGAGTTATTACTAAATATAGTCACTATATAGTTTATAAGGCTAATGAGTAATTGAAACTGTCTTCTTCAATATTTTGAACAACCCATAATACGATACAACTTAACATGACACAACCGTTACAAACAATGTTCCCAACACCCATCCAGACTGTAGGTAACTCATTAAATCCTTTCACTAAATATTTCAATATTAATACAATAAAACTTCCACTGAAACCAAGCAGTAGTAAACTGAAACCTAAAAACAAAATTAATCTTGCATGCCATCTTGTCAGGTCATCTTGTCCATAACTGCCACCATCTGTATTGATCAAATTTGATTTTTCTATGGAATTTACAATTAACATCCCAATTGACGACGACACAAAAGGCAACCAATCGATAAATGAGACATGTGCCACGGAGGCATTCACTGTCTTGGAGAAAATTGCAATATCAATAAGAACCCAAAACCCAATTGCATACTACGTTAGTTAGTAAAATTGCCTCTCTCATTATCTTATATTATACATACTAATGCACCAGATAAATATATTCCAACAGATTTCAATGTCTGTGATTGCGGAAGCTTGAAAAGATTGAATTTAAATAATTTATGTTGTGAATTTAATTGATCCATATTGTATTCTTCAATGTAATTTGTTGTTTTTTAATTTAAATTTTTCTTTTTCAACTCAAAAAAATTGCCATTTTTTCTTAAAGCTTATCACTTTTTTACTCTGCAATCTTCACCTAATCTGTTATAAGAGAAAATTGAAATCTATTCAAATTGAATTATTTAAAATATCTCTACTATAACTACATGTCGATCACTTGTTAATGTATAGTCCGATTTATCGTATTACTATCAGATCTTGAATTAAATCAATCTATATACCCATCTTTTTTGATATCAATTATCATCATAATAAGCTTTTTTCGTCCTTTGTTCTTTCCATTACATGCAAACATCATAATAAGAATTTTTTTTTGGTTTTGCTTTTTAAAACCTTTCAATTTGTTCGTCAATGGCATCTATAACTCTTTGGTTATTTGGTTGATCAACTGTCAAGAATTTAGGTAATTTGAATAATTCGTTCAAATCAACAACACCATTGAAAACTAAAGTACCCAGTACAAGTAAGATGAACCCAGTAAATTGTGAGAATTTGAAACTTTCCCAACCAATGTAAATAGATATTATCCATACTAACAAAGTACGACACGTATCTATAGTTGATCTTGCAGTGGCACTTAATTTATTAGTGATTGAGATTCCGAAAAAATTGAAAGAGCCAATTGATATCATAATGGCGACAGATGTATAAAGAATGATTTTGGATGAGAACATTTCATTAAACGCATTAACGATATCCAATGGGCCATCTTGACCTTTTAAAGTTCTTCCATATATTAAATGACCAAAGATCATGATGATAAAAGTGATAATACCACCAAATGTTCCTTCAAAGGCAACTAATTTTAAAGGAACAACATTATACTTGGATATAATAAATTCTTCAACTACAAATTGAGCAGCAATGAATATTTCGGCAATTAAGATTAACAAAGTTCCAAAAATGACTTGTTCTGGTGACTTGTCTCCCTCTTGTGTATTGGATGAACCACTTAATCCAACAATAACAACACCTAAAGATACAGTGAATAATGAAAGCCATTCAATTCTTGTAATCTTCTTACTCAAAAAAATCATCGACATACCAGCAACAAATAACACTACTGAGCCTCTTGTCATTTGATATATACTAACTGGTGTATAAATCAAACCAAGGTTCATCAATGTGGTACCAGTGATATCACAACATGCCGGAATAGCTAACAAGAATGAGCTTTTAAAATTGATATCTGGTTTACCATCTATCAGCAGATATTCATTTGTTCTTTTTGAGAAAATTTTTAACAAAAAGAGAACAACCCATGAAAGACTCTCACCTAGAAACATTTGTAAAGTTTGTAAGACAGGTTGTTCAAAATCTTTTTTCAACTCTGGATCATCACAATGTGAAACACATTGCATGTCTTGATATTTTGTGAAAATTGAATTAAGACATCCGGTTATTATAGTACCTGACACCAAGATAATTAACTGAATTGCAAAGTTAGCTTTATTCATCTTTATCCTATCAACTAAAATTAACTTACAAGCAAAGAATGAGAATTTATAGATCTCATTTTGATATTGAATTTGTTTCAATTTGAAACCGTTTTAGTATTATTTTTTTTTTCTCATTTGTTCAATTTTTCTCCTTTCCAAAAAAAATCTACATGATAAGATAAACTCTTCAGAATACATTTTAGATTAATTTAATTTCGTTTATACATATCTCAAGCCTCAATTTTAAGTGTATCTCTCACACTATTTGAGACTTCTTCTTCAATAACATTTCCAAGTGAATCATATCTCAACTCTTCTTCTTCTTCCTCACTTTTAATAATGTTTCCTAATTTGTCATATACTCTCTCATCATCTGAAGATTCAATAACATTTCCCAATTTGTCATATCTCACTTCTCTCTCATCATCTGAAGATTCAATAATATTTCCTAATTTGTCATATCTCATTTCATCTTCCGATTCTATGATATTACCTAAAGAATCATACTTCACTTCTTTCTCATCATCTATGACATTACCTAAAGAATCATACTTCACCTCTTTCTCCACATCATCTTCTTCTTCAGAATCTTCGTCATTTTCCAAGATCCACAGATCTTTTATCTTAGCCTCATTTCTTCTCTCTTGTTTTTCCTTCTCTGCTTCATCAATCCATTTATCTTGTTCTCTTTGAATGGAATCAGAATCTGTACAGTTTTGATACCTCTCCAAGAGTTCTTTATTAATCTTTAAGAAAGTAAGCCCCCAATTGAATTTCTCCAATATCATCTCGGCCCATTCCCATTTCCCCACTATGGCAAAGCAAGCAGCTAAGGCTTCAACACAGTTCAACTTCCATGGCCTTCCATAATTCACAGGGTTCGCGGCCAAGAGATATGGTAATAATCTCTCATACTTACCACCAATCTTATTAAATGGGATCTCACCTAATCTTGCCCAAGAACATTCAACCACTGCTGCACCATTCAGTTCAACAATCTCCAAATCATTTGGACACACAAAACCTTTACCATTAGGTGCCACCACAATACCTTGGAATTTTTGTCCAACACGCAAGTTTTTGATGAGTCCAAGTCTTTCTAACTTCTTACCACTACATCTCTTTGGATCACAATGATCAAAATCCCACATTGCAAGCTTGAAAGGTAAATCTTTTAATACATTCTGTTTAGTCTCCATACGAGACGCTTTTTTATGAATTTTTGATTTATGGCCATTTGAGCCTCGACTGTTCTTCTTAACATCGTCAAAAGACTCTTTATTTTTACCTTTACCCATTGTCCTGTTGTTGTTACCGATGAGTAAAATTTTCAAAATTTTCTAAAATTTTTTTTTTTTTTTTTTTTTTTTTTTTGATTTTTTTTTTCTGAAATGAAAAAAGGATTATCAGCAATTTGAGATAACTTACAGAACAAGTGTCGAATTGATGTACCGGAAAAGCCACCAATGTCTGATGAAGGTGATACTCAGGAATCAGTTTTGAGTGCTAATGATATTAGGAATAAAGATGACGGCACATTGATAGAGCCAAAGAACCATGGACCATTCCCAAGATTTTCGGATTTACTCCATGATATTGTCATTCCTGTATCACAAGTGAAAAAAGACCCATTGGAAGTTAGAACATTAACATCTCGGAAATATGAAATTGTAGAGAGATTTATCAGGAGCTATCGCTGGACGGTAGGTGATAACATGTACCCGGTGGCGAGGTTACTATTACCAGAGAGAGATAATCGTTTATACCATGTGAAGGAATCGAAATTAGGGGATTTGATAATAAATATATACAAAGTTCCTGTTGGTTCCAAAGATCATGAAAGGATAAAGAAATGGAAACGAAGTGCAGAAAATAGTTTTGGTCGAGGGGATCGTGGATTTGCAGAAATTTGTTGTGAAGCTATCAAATTTAGGGGAGGGATCAATGTTGAAGGAAATATTGTTACTGTGCCTGAAGTTGATAAATTTCTTGATGAATTTGGTAAGAATATTCATGATGATGAGAAGAGGAAAAACTACCAACGGGATTTGTTGCATGAGATGTTACTGAAGATGAACGTTGATGAAATTAGATATTTGATCAAGATCATGATGAAATTGAAATTATTAAAAGGAATGGAAAATAGTTTCTTACATACCTGGCACCCAGATGCACCTCGCTTGTTGGACTTGGTGAATGATTTAAAACAAGTTTTTTATAGATTGTACAATCAAAAAGTGCGACTTGCATCATCAGATACCACTATTCAAGTTCATTATCCTTTCAAACCTCAATTGGCTTCTAGAACAAATCTCAATTATGATCAAATAGTTCAAATTTTCAAACAAGATTTTTATCTTGAAGAGAAATTAGATGGTGAAAGAATGCAGTTACATATGGATAACCATGGGGCTCAATTTGAATTTTTCTCTAGAAAAGCAACAAATTACACTTCATTATATGGATCTAATTATGAGAGTGGATCATTCACGAAATATATAAAAGGATGTTTCCCTTCAACAGTGAAGAGTATAATCTTGGATGGAGAGATGGTTGTATTTGATCATAAGAGGAAACAAATGTTACCATTTGGGTTTTTAAAAGGTTCTGCATTAAGCACTATAAATGATTCTAATGAGACTGCGAGGCCCATGTTTATCGCATATGATTTATTATATTTGAATGGGCGGTCTTTTGAAAAAGCCACGTTGACAAAGAGAAGAGAGGCGTTGGAGAAGCTGTTAATACCAATTGAGAATGTTATTGAAGTTGTCAAGTATTACAAGATATCACAGGCAAGTGAAATTGAAAAAGCATTAAGAAAAGCCATTGAGATCAATTCTGAAGGGGTTATTTTGAAAAATCCTTCTTCTACTTATTCCGTGGCAGAGAGAAACAGGCAGTGGATTAAAGTGAAACCTGAATATCTTGATGAATTTGGTGAAGATGTTGATGTTGTAATAATAGGTAAGACAAGGCAGAATAAGACGTCATATATGTGTGGATTACGAGAAGACTCTGAGGAACCTCATTTTGTTTCGTTTTGTAGTATAGCAAATGGGATATCCCTCGAAACGTATAATGAGATTGAACAGAAATTGCATGGGAAATGGAAGGATATTAAGAAGAAATCACCTCCGCAAGAATTATTGGAATTTGGATCCAGGTTACCTGAAGAATGGATCGATCCTACAAAATCGATAGTGATCCAGGTTAAAGCTAGGTCTATAGATGTGGGACAAAGTGGGATGAGTTATAAAGCCGGTACCACATTGTATAATGCATATTTGAAAAATATAAGAGAAGATAAAGATTGGACTACAAGTTTGAGTGTTGATGAATATAGAGAAATTAAGAGTATCACGTCAAGAAAGAGGAAATTGAATGATGTTGAACAACAAAATGTTAGAAAAAAAACCAAACTGAGATTGACAAAGAGGCAATTGTTGGAAACACAATTGTCAAGTACTAAAAAAATTGATGTGAAGAGTGATTTTTTCACAAAAATGACTTTTTATGTATTGAGTGACATGATTACCAATAAGGAACGTATCTCCATAGACCAAATAATTGATGTTATTAAAAGAAATGGAGGCGAAGTCATATATGATATTAGGAAAGCTTATTCTGATTCCAATACAGTGATGGTTTTAAGTGATGTTAATGTAATGAACTCGAAATTATGTTTTAGTAAAGGTTTTGATATAATCAAGCCGCAATGGATTTTTGATAGTATTAAATTACAAAGAAAAAGTTTCATTGAGCCTGATCATTGTTTACTTGTGAGTGATCAACTTTTTGAAGAGTCATTGACCAGAGTCGATCAATACGGAGACAGTTTTAGAGTTCCAGTTGATGTTGACAAGGAATTAAAACTGGTTGTTAGTGAAGTTGCATCAGATGAGAATTTGAAAGATGCGGATGAAGAAATGATTGCAGAGAATGAATTTTTTTATCTTTTCAAAGATATGAGTTTTCATATTGCAGATTGTGGATATGTCGACAAGTCATTAAAAGAAGTTGTGTTATTGAAATTACGATCATTGATAAAATTATATCATGGAGAAATAACAGATTCAATTGAAAATGCTACATATATTGTGGTACCAGATTTCGAAATTTTACTTAAAGGTATTAAAATAAGTGACAAGATTAGTCAATGGAGACATTTAAAAGAAGAAGAAATCAGACTTTTGTTGAGTCAGAACACAAAATTAGTGGAAAATAAATTACAAAAATTACCAAGAATAATATCGGATAACTGGGTTGAAAACCATATAAAGAATTTTTGCTAAGTTTTTTTTTTTTTTTTTTCAGTTAAAAATTTTTTTTTTTCAATATAATGCCAGATTATTATTTGCTGAGGTGCATTTAAACGTTAGTAATAGAATGTAGGGGTGAGAGCAAAGCTGTTGTTATTGTTATGTTAAGGTGAGATGATGTAGTTTATTTTATTTAAAAAGCAAACTTGAAGTAGCCAAGCGAACAAAGAAACCATAACGTGCTCAAAGTAATTAATCTAAGATGTTACAAACGGTTAGAAATGCATAACAGGACCCACGACTTGAACAGAACATGCATACATATGATCAGATATCTTTATTGTGCATTTGATAGTTTGTGGTTTTTTTTTATTAAAAAGATATTGAATAAGTGATCTACTGTCGGCTTGATATTAGCCGACATCATAAGATTCATCCACAGATGCAACATACGTAATAAACCAATAGTACTAAAAACCTTAAAAAAGGAAAACTTTTTCCAGTTAAACACACGACGACAATGTAATTATTACATTGCAGCAGATATATACAAGGGGAAAATGTTCATGCTTGTTAATGCTGTTGGATGAAGAATGCATACTATAATCTGAAAAAGGAACTTAAGATCGATCTAGTTTAGCGTAGCATAAATTTTTTTGCTCACTAATAATAAAATAATAATATTATTTATTACTGAAGCATACATGTGACTAAGCACTCTTATGGCATATATAATCCCAGCTAGTCAAATTATAATCCTTGAATTGATCTCATGATATTTACTTTCTTTATATATATTATTCAACTCATTCTCGTCATCTTATTGTTATTTTTTTTTCTTGTTTTTTGTTTTTTTTTTTTAGCAAGAGATACGTCATCTGACAGGATATAAATAGAAAAGTATGAACTTAAAGTTATATGGCTTGAAGGGTCCTTTTAATATACTAAATAATGAATAAAAAATAACAGAGACCATAGATGTATAATAGATCTTCATTTGTTAAAGTGCCATTTTGTCATCAGGCGTTGTGTTAATAATACCTACTAATTTAAAAGTAATAATTTAACAAAACATAAAAAAAATTTTAACTGTGCATCATTTCTTTCTATGCGCAAACTGAAATGTATGGAAGCTTTGTGCTGAGACCAAATTGGGATTAACTTCACTAACAATACAACATTAATTTACATAAAAGATTGTCCTGTTCTTTTATTCAAAATATGAGCATTAATAAGAAAATAGTGAGTTTGTTCTACCCACACTATTTTTTCTTTTCTTTCTTTTTACATATACAAGGATTAAGATAAACTTTTGAAAGAAGAGTGCTCTGAGATAGTTACCTCTTAGGACTAAAAATCCGGGTCCGGGGAAGAAATCCTGTCACACTCTGTCTCTTAATTTGTTTGTTTGTTAGATGATGCTTTCCAGAAGCATAAAATAATGGCATGAGTTTTAGGCAAAACCGCTAAAAGATTGGCTTCTTTACGTTTTTATAACCTTAAACAAGTGCAGTTTTGAAGTCAAAGTTTAAACAAATTGAGGCAGAGCTACATTTCAAAAATAAGGTGCAATGGCTTTTTTTTCTCTCATGATCGATTATTCAATTTAGGGGTTAAGCGATTCATTAAATTGAAGTCTTTCAAAAAATAGTATCAAAAAAAAAAAAAAAAAAAAAAAAAAAAAGGCATCAACATGTTTCATCTTTAAGCAAATGAAGGATGTAAAAAATTCCTTCTATTCTTTCGTTTAAAGTTCGATGAACGTGATTCTTCGAAACAATATCAAAAATATTAAATTCAATTCAATAGAAAAATGATTTTTTCGGCTGTTGCTTTAAGAGAATTTTTTGGGTTTTTTGGTTTTTCCCAATCTCACCTGCTTCTGAGGAGGGGGAAAGAGAGGGGGGGTTGGTGGGAGCAAAAAAAAACGAAGGGGGAAATTTTACTTAAAATGAATTAAACCAAATTCCCAAAGGGTTACCTTAGCTCCATCTCGTGTTTAATGTTAACACTGCTAGATAACTAATGAATATGAAATAAGCGTCTCAGCAATTAATCCGGGCCGTCTTTTTTTTTTGTTTTTCTTAACTTTTCTTGCTTAAAGATGAGACATAAAGATAAGAGAGTCATGTTTTTTTGTTTTTTTTTTTCCTCTCATCATTCAATTAGTCAAACTAGCAATAAAATAAAATAGATCGAGCAGTTGTTTGGATGAGACATAACAATAAAATAGGCAGTACTTAAGGGGAGAGGACACGAAGGAATAATAACTTTAATTAAAAAAAAAATATATATATTACATTTGAGAATATTCTTCAGAACTTTAACCACTAAAAATACAATAATGTAATGTATGTGCAAGAAAAACAAACAAACAACAAAAAAAAAAAATTTTTCAATATGCAAATGTGTAATTCTACAGGCTTATACCTTAATAATAATCTTGAATTGACTACGTCCTTTTTATCTTGTTTAATGCGTTCCGTTGATTTCTAGTCTATTGTTTTTTTTGATTTTCTAATACTTCAGAGACTTGGTCACTATTATGGTTGTTAACGGAGTCAAATAAAGAATTGAAATGTATAACTCTTTTGAGAAGATATCGAGGAGCTCTTCTCCTTTATGTCTCAACTTGAAATTTCTGATCAAAAATTTCTAAAACATTATGTCATCGATAAATGAATTAATCTCGCCCGTTTCTCCACCGATTAGAAGTCACACACCTTCTCCTAGTATTAGAAGAATAAATAAATATACACATATTCAAATATTTTAAACTTAACAAAAATAAGGGACTAAAAAAAAAAAAACAAAAGCAGGAGACGAAATGTTATTGTTAATATTTAAAAAAAAACTTGATCATGCACGGGTTCCTGCAAGGTGCAGTATCCTGCATCTTCATGCAATGCACGATCTCTAAGACATTCATGTCTTTTCTTTTTCTGTTCTTAAAACATCAAATTTAACAGAAAAAAAAAAAATTATTTATTATTAAAAATAAAATGATAAAAAGTGCAAAACAAAGTTTTTTTTAACAAGAGAACAGGAAAGATGGTTTTTTTTTTTTTTTTTTTTTTTTTTTCTAATTAATTAATTTTTTCCTGTTTCTTCTTTAGATATATAAACATAATTATTTCTTCCTTTATCTTATTGTCTTAATTCTCATCAATTTATATCATCTTCTTTTGATCTAGCTTTTTTCCCTTTTTTAAAACTTCAAAAAGCTAAAGAATTTGTCAGATATATATATACATTTACATATATATATATATATATCACTTGCAAGATCCCCCCACCCCTTTCCTTCGTTCCGCTCTTAAATGAGAATTAGATACTTGTTGTTGTCAAATCATCGTCACACATTTATTTAAGTTTCATATCAAGTCAATTGCAAAAGAAAAAAGATCACATTAGATTCGATTTCGCTTAGTTCTGTTTTTTTTTTCTCTTCGTTCTTAAGTTGTTCTCGTTTTTTTTTTTTTTTTAGAAAAATAATTAACTTACATATATATCTACATATATATATGTATATATCGAGATCAGTTAATTATTCAACAACTCCAGTTACAATTTAAGTTGAAGATTTAATTCTTTCAAATTTTTTTTTTTCCTATTACTTATTTTTTTTTTGGGGTTCATTTTCCATCATAGCCGTTTGGATTGACCCAAAGAAAAAGAGACAGAAAAAATTCAATTGATTGAATAATTGAAAGGTCATATTGAAAGAACTACGAAGATATAACCTTCCCAATTCCCATCCTTTTCCCCATTTATCCATTTACATAAGGTCTTTGTTTTTTCGTGTCTTGAAACCCCCCAAAAGACCCATTTTTAATTGGAAATTTTTTTAAACTTTTTTTTTTTCTTTTTGGAAAAAGGTAATGGATAATAGAGTTTATCATCAGTCAATTGCCAGAGAGAAGAAAAATTATTTAAAACCACACTCATTTATCTCATTTCCAAGAAATGAACTTTAATGATAGACTATTTGAGAATAATAATAATAATTATAATAGCCAAAATAATAACAACAACAACAACAAAAATAACAATCAAAATATAAATCCAAATAGTCAACAGGCAATGTTTTTAAATTATCAGACTTCGTCATCATATCCAGTTCTGCTGCTGCTGCTGCCGTCGCAACTTCCACAGGAAAACAAAAATGATATGGTAGCTTATTCACCATATTTTGCTAGTGCGAGTGGATCTGCTACTACTCAAGGACAATTAAATTACGCTACAAGTTCTCCACATTCAGTTGCCCAATCACAAAGCTTGGTAGCTCCACAACAACCAATGATGCCAAATACTTCATCCGAAGAATATATATCAAAGAGGAATTATGCTGGCTATCCATACCTGCAACAACAATTAATGCCATTACTTGAACAATACCAACCACCACCACCACCTTTCTCATTTGCAGCTCCAACTTCACATCATCATCATCCTAATCATCCTGTACCGCAACAATCACGTAGTTCACTTCCAAGTAAAGGAAGTACATATCTGCAACAACAACATTCAAGATTGATACGAACTTCATCATTACCAACTGGAAGTTTAGGTTCATTAGAAAGACAACATGACTCTTCCAAAGTACATGTCGAGTTAGAAGGTGATTTACAATTGATGACTATGAATTGGACAGATGAAGAAATTCATAATCGCAGAAGATTGGTGATGTTTAAATGGCAACAACAAAATTCCAAAATCAAAGTCACATTTGAACCTGTATCTCAAGAACAATACCATCCAGATATGAGTATTGTTTCATGTATATACGATGACAAGGAGAAATTTCTTTTCACAAGTGTTGATTTCATCAATTTTTTTGAAAATTTAGCCAATTCTAAATTTAAAATTGAAGAGAAAAATAGAATAAGAAGAAATTTACAAAGTCTTAAACCGTTAACTATCACAAAACAATTCAACAAGAATTTATTTACTTTAATCATGGCATTTGGTACACCAAAACCAAGAAATATAGAAAAAAATGTCAAAGTATTTAGATGGAATTGTTTCCAACAACTGTTATCGAAAATTGCCAGTAAATATTCAATTGAACATCAAAGTTATGATTATTCTCAACAGCAGCAACAGCAGCGTTCTTCGTTGTCATCAGCTATGCCTCTGAATTATCAAAATGAAATGTTGCCGGTACAACCATCATTTGCCTTCCCCTTTTATCAACCTATGCAACAACAACAACAACAACCGGCAATGATCTCTCAACAGCAACAGCAACAGCAACAGCAGCAGCTCTTGTTACTGCAAGTGTCCCCCTCAGTAGGGACAACAACAACATCTAGTTACACTGGTGGTATTGATGTGGATCAGCAACAGCAGCAGCAACAAGAGCAACAACAACAACAACAACAACAAAGAGGAACATATTACTCAGATGACCCTTTGAATAAATCTTTTTACACTTATACTTCTAACTTTCCTTATTGATCTATCATACTTTTTACCGATTTTTATCTTTTCTTATTATTATTACTATTAAGCCAAATATATATCTATACTTTCTATTATTACCGGTTTTGGTTTTCCCTTTTGGTGCTGTCTTTAGACCTAGAAATATGTATTTTTAATAATTTAATATTTTTACCATTATTATTTCTGTGTAAAAACTCTTTTCAAATCAATTCGTCATTCACACTCTCCACCACTGATTATTTTTAACAAAACTTGTTAAAGAGATTTTAAAGTTCGTTGTGTATAAAAGCAGGTCAGATTTTCGCAAAAAAAAAAAAAAAAAAAAGTATTATTAGAAAGAAAAATTGAATTGATGATTTACTCTATCTAAAAAAAAATTTTAAATAGTATTTACTATTTTTTGCATCAGCCCAATTGGGTCTATTAATCTCTCTCTTCTCTTGAGAGGCATTTAGTGGTATTTTTCTGTTTTTTTTGTTTTTTTGCTCAAGTAACATTCTCGATAGAAACTTAACAGTATAATATAAGGGTTTCTTTATAATGATACTAAATTGGCTTTATTTGTGTTTCCAAGTTCATATTAGTCTCGGCTAGTCAAAGATCTATCTAATATGAGCCATGTTTTATGTATCTATCTATTTTTTGTTTCTTGATATTTAAATTTAAATTCAAATTTGTAATTTTTTAGCACTTAAATTTGAGATAATGTAGAAGGCTCAGAAGACAATTCGACACAAAGACAGAGCAAGCAGTTTCTTGAATAAATGTTGTGTGTTTTTTCTTTTTTTTTTTTTTTTTTTACCTACTAAAAAATAATGTTAAAAGGGACGCAGGTAATTACGTTCGTACGTATCTGTGCAGATATATATTTTTTTTTGACTTTAATTTATCTTCTTTCTTCAATTAGAAAGAGCCTAAAATGATTTCCATCTGGTGTAATTTTGAAAGAAGTTGTTTCAGATTCACTTGCATGGATTAACTCTTCTTTTGGGCTTTTTTTATGTGCTGGCTATATCGATCTTTCTTTTGAAAAATAATAATAAAATGATGGTACTAAGTAATTGAAGAAAAAAAAAAAAAGGAATTTTCTTTGGCTTGTTTTACTAGTGAGAGAGTGAGTGTGTGACCTTGTGAACGTTTTCATTATCTTCTTCTCACATTCCAATAACAAAATTTTCTAGCCTAACTAATTTAGTAATTAATTAATTTAATGGCATTTGTTTTACTTTATTTTTCCTGATTTGATTTTGTTTTACCCTTTTTCCCATCTCTTTTGTCTCTCATTCACTTCAACCCTCTAAAAACCAAAAAGAGCAAACAAACTCAAGCAATTCAGAAACAGTAAAGTTTTTTTTTTGTAGATTCGGTTTTAATTGACAATCAGATATTATGTGGGGGGGCTAAATTGAGCAAAAAAAAAACCCAAAAAACTTGAGCATAAAAAGTTTTTTTGCTCTTAAAGAGGTTAAAGCACAATGGCCTATATTACATCCATTTAAAACCCTCTATTAAGACTCAGACTTAATTTTTCAAAGATAACTCCGTTTCGTATTTGAGTCATTCCTTCAAATAAGAGAAAACTACCACAATTCTTAGAAAAGGTGTTGTAGAAAAAGGCACCACCAACAATCACGGAAAAAATTTTTTTTTTTTTTTTTTTTTTTTTTGTTTAACAAAAAGAAAAATTAAGGAAGGATTTAGGGGAAATGAAAGCGAATTAATTTCATTTGAATTGAGCCACCTCTTGAAATAAACTGATATTACCTGTTTTTAGATAAAAACAAGGTATCATTAAAGGAGTGATTGGGGGTTCTGGTAATATGTACATAATGTTTTACTTTTCGATCTCTCATCTGCAAGAATAAGACAAAATGACGAATAATTTAGAGTTGGTTCAATATTCATGCATTTCTTTTTCTTTTATATATATGTTAGCTTTTCTTAATACTCATCGAGAAACACACACTCTCTCTTTTTTTGATTCAGAATTTTTTTAATTTGTTATGCATTGAGCAATTGAAGTATCTCCTCGCCCTCTATTGGATAAAACTTTGTTGGGTTTTCAAATAAAGGGAGATAGTTATTATCCGTAATATTCTTGAAGATGTTTTTTTGTCTCAGCTCCATGCAACTAACTGAGAGAGTTTTTCTCTTTCTCAAAAAAATCTCAATCAAGAAAAACTGCAAATCCATGAAAAATATTTTACGTCCAGTAAAATGGAAATTTTTGTTAACGCTTACATCATTCATCGTCTATAGAAGTTTCTTTTATGCTCCTATTATCTGTAGATTCAATAAATACAATAATATTAAGATATGAAAAAAAAATTAATTCAGTAAGGAGAAAAAAAAGAGTCCCTAATATTATTTATAATTTTTCCCCTTCTTTCTCTGCTGTCTGCCTGTCTATCTATCTATCTGTCTTTCCTGTCTATGTGATTTTGTCTCGCGGTTTACTTTCCCTCAGATCTCTCTCACACCTTTCATGTCTTTAAAGTGAAGTTTGTTGATGTTTTTTATCTGGATATGGAATCTGAACTTGATTCGAGAAGCATATACTACAAATGCTGATCTCTCTTTGTGAATAGCATCTGTTTTACATTTATTTGTATGTTTTATTTTTTTAGGTAACTAACAGGTACAGGATGATATGCCACCTTGGATTTTTAACTCTCTTTGCTCCTCGATCTTTCAACTGCTCTATCTGTATGTCTTTCCTTTTCCCAAGATAAAATATTTCTTTTTCTTTCTTGTTGTTTAGTCCAGCAGGATGCAAAGATAATCTGAAGTAAACAAACACCAAAAATGCATTGCATATGACAATTGTCGTCGTTAGTTTTCTCTCTTTTTTCTTTTTCCGTTGACTCATTATAGCAACTTGAGGTACTAAGATTTCATCTCGTCGCATACACACATCTTTTTTACTTGTAATTCCTTGAATTGCTATATGTCAATGATTAAGACTACTATTAGTTGAAGTCATCTGCTATACACATTCTTTATTGTCCTTTTTACACCTCTTCTATCTCGGTCGAACTACTGCAGAAGGAATTAAAAAATATTACGTATTAAAAAGAAAAATTCAACTCATTGCTCAAAGAGTTCAGCAATGTTTCAAAATAATATATACAAAGAGTTTCATACTATTCTCAGGTAATATATATTAGTGTGTCTCTATTATTATTACATCTTTTGTATTAGTGAGAGATACCCCTATTCGCATATATTCAATTGAAGAGAAAAACCCCAAAAAAAAATCACAAAAAAAAAAAAAAAAAATCGTATCATTTCAAGACAAAATTATGATCCAAATAAGCATGAAATTCTGAGGTAGCTGGTTTAAGCTTATTGACAAATCTGATAAAATCAATTTGCCTATCATAAGATCTTGAAATATTTTTTATTTTTTTTTTTTTATTTTTAGATTTCTTTTTCTTTATCTGTCTCCCTTACTCACTCAATTATTTTAGTGGTCGTAGTGTGGACCTGTTAGGAAAAACATATATTATTTCTCAACCGGTCTTAATTTCAAAAGAAATAGAGTAACCTGTGAAACATTTACGTAGCTAACTCCTGAAGTTATTTACAACAACCGACATAATTCATGTAACTTGAGTTATTGGCTCCAATAAATGAAGAAAACCAGAAGAGAGAAAAAAAAAAAAAAAAAAAAAAAAAAAAACAATTTAAAAACGAAAAAATTTCATTCTCATTCCGAGATACACTTCCAAGATGATTGAACGATCTACCTAATCTTAGCCATCTTTCAGGGGCCTGACAGATATGGTCAATTGGCATTTCAGCTACCCCAATTGAGTAAGAAGTTCTACCTATTATGGGACCTAAATAACTCTATGAAAGGGGTATGCACCTTTTTTTTTTTTTTATTATTTTTTTTTTTCTATTTTTTTGACGATAACTAGTTTTACAAACAAGCGCTCTAGTCGAAAAAATAAACTGAGTTCTTAAAATACTTTATATCAATTTAGTCTATCAAGAGAAGAAGATTTAGAGTTGAAAGAGAGAAGCCATAGTTGGATAGCATGATAAATGCCAAACACAAGTAAGAAAAAAACACAGAAAAAAGGATCTGCGTAAATGTTTTCTTGTAATTTCTTGAAAAAATAAAATAAAAAGCAATATAATCGAGAAGAGTAAGTGGGAGATCTTTATTACCTATTCGTTTTTCCACTCTTATAAGGGTGTATGAATAGTTTACAAAAAAAGATAGCGAATCTGGGCGGAACTCTTACAAAAGATAAACCCCAAATCGGGTCATGAGTTTGCTTGCATTTGAGGTACAAAACGACTTTTCTTGTTTGTTATCTATCGGTGCCGTATTATTATTGTTATTGTTATTATTGTTGCTATATCTTCGAAGATTACGATGAATTCCACCTTTTATTGATCGATTTTATTACTCAATTGGCTCAATTTTGTTCCCTTTTTTAACCATCTTGAGTGATGAAACATAACTCGATGTGGTTTAGCTTCTTTTCATGTGGTGAAAGTAATACATTTTGAAACATGAAAATCTATAGTGTCTTAAAATAATTAAGTAGCTGGGATGTACTTCAACATTTTTCATGTTGACACAGTAACGAATTATTAGCGAGATTAACAACTTCTGGGTAATTACATTGACCAGCAGATGATCATTTTAATTGGAAATTTTTTTAAAAAAAAGTCCTGCTGAGACTAAAAAAAAATAAAAGATCTATCTATATTGATTTTTTAGTGTGGTGTGGAAAAAAAAAAAAGGGAAGAGGAGAGTGTGTGCATAGTCTTGGTATGGAAACGTGGATTCTTATTGAACGGCATTATGTAAATTTGAAGTATTTGGAAAACTCACCTCTTGTGTACACCCGATAAATGTATTGGGAACGGGCATCAGACTTTTCAGTTTCAAATCACACGTGATTTACCAAGATAGGGCAAACATATCTTAAGTCTGACCCTAAAGACTAAACTGTGAAAGGAAGTAGAAGAACTTTCCATCGATATGATAGGCAGTGAAGAACTCTTATTTTAAATTAAGATTGAGCATTATAGAATGATCTATTTGAACTGTCTATCTATTAATAAGAAAGTCGTGTGTAGATAGACCATATTTTCTTGTGTTACGCGTTGTGTAATTTTGTAAACACAGAAAGCAAAAAAAAAAACAATTTTAACAAAAAAAAAATGACAAAAATGGAATATATATATACAAATTGAAACTGGGAGATTTCTTTATTACATTCGTTAGATAGAACAGATAATTAGATAAAGTATATTCAGATATGGTTGAGCTTTCAGATTTCCAAAGATTAGAGAAAATTGGAGAAGGTAGGTTAAGAATGTTTATTGATGTGAGATGAGAACAAATTTCGACTAACACCAAAATTTAGGAACATATGGTGTTGTTTACAAGGCCTTGGATACTAAACATAATAATAGAATAGTTGCTTTGAAGAAAATTCGTCTTGAATCTGAAGATGAAGGTGTGCCTTCCACTGCGATTCGTGAAATTTCGTTATTAAAAGAATTGAAAAATGATAATATAGTCGGTTTATATGATATAGTCCATTCAGATTCACATAAATTGTATTTGGTTTTTGAATTTTTGGATTTGGATTTGAAAAGGTATATGGAATCAATTCCAGCGGGTGTTGGATTAGGTACTGATATGATCAAGAGATTTATGATGCAATTAGTTAGTGGTATTGCATTTTGTCATAGTCATAGAATTTTGCACAGAGATTTAAAGCCACAAAATTTGTTGATAAACAAAGATGGTACTTTAAAATTAGGAGATTTCGGTTTAGCAAGAGCATTTGGTGTTCCTTTAAGAGCTTATACTCATGAAGTTGTTACCTTATGGTATAGAGCTCCAGAAATATTATTAGGTGGGAAACAATATTCCACCGGAGTTGATATGTGGTCAATTGGTTGTATATTTGTTGAGATGTGCAATAGGAAACCATTATTTCCCGGTGATTCAGAAATTGATCAAATTTTCAGAATTTTTAGAATCTTGGGGACTCCAAATGAAGAAACTTGGCCAGATGTCAATTATTTACCAGATTTTAAACCAACTTTTCCTAAATGGGGGGCTAAGAATTTGGCAGATATTGTTCCAAGTTTGGATCAAGATGGTATTAATTTATTAGAACAATTATTAGTCTACGATCCAACTTCAAGAATTAGTGCTAAGAGACTGGTATTGCATCCTTGGTTTCAAGAGAGAAATTACTAAAAAGGAAAATACTGTCTATTTTTTTTTTTCATCTTTATTTTCCACCTCGCTTTATAAACATCATGCTCTTTTATTCATATGTAGCATCATATGTAAGTTTCTTCTTTATGTAGAAGCAATATTTGCTGTCAAGCTCACAACCAGGCATTTGAACAAAAATTAGTTCCTCGGTACTAGGTCTGTAATCAATTGTAACTTTTAGAGTCAATCTATTTCATTTTTTGTCTGATTGACTATTAATGCAACAAAGTAAGCAGTGAAATGTAGATTAGAACTGGCTCAAGATCAGCACTTATCTTTTTCGCACTCTCGTTATGCTTACATCTGCATAATTTTCCAATCTACAAAATCTGCTTAATTGTCTAAAATCTCGAATTTATTATCTAGAACCTCAAACTTATTAAACCTAGAAGATCCAATTCAAAGTCTTCTCTTTCTATATGTAGTATATTCATGTATGTAAATTTTAAAAGAAAAAAAGACTACATTATCGCAAAAGTCCTTGAAATTGCACTTTTTTTGTAAGATTTTCTACAAAAAAAAAAAAAATGGAAAAAGCGAAATTACAAAAACACTTGTTATTATTCATTTTAAAAAATGTCAATTGAGGATTACACAGCACAATCTGTTCTTGAAAGTGAGCAAGCATGTACCTTATTAAAGTTTGATGCTGAAACAGCATGGACATTGGGCTCTACAGTTCGTCAACTTGCCAAAGATAATTACCCAAGTCTGGCCGTTAAAATTGACATCATATCAGCTAATGGTGAACAACTTTTCCATTCTACTTTTGGTGATGGGACTAGTCCTGATAATGACAATTGGGTCAGACGTAAGAGAAATACAGTTTTAAAATTCCAAAATTCATCTTTTTATATCGGAAGAAAATTAAGTGAGAAGGCAAGATCCTTATCGGAAGCCAGTTATTACGATGAAAAAGATTACGCTGTTCATGGAGGTGCTGTCCCAATTAAAGTCAAAAACTACGATGGGGGAATCGTCGGGGTCTTAACGGTCAGCGGATTGAAGCAGTGGGAAGATCACTACCTCGCAATTGAAGCTCTTAAATCTTTTGCTTCCAATTAACTTTTTTTTTTTACCTTTTTCAAAAAATCCAGTACTAAATAGCATTTTATACATATAATAGATACAGGGTTACTATCTTAGTGACTTTTCTGATGATGCACAACACACAATTATTTAGACTATCTAAAGTAAGAAGATCTGAGTCTTGTTGTCTTTGTTTCAAAATTGAATGAACGACTTAGTCCCATTCTAAATTCCGCCAAAATCCCCCCGTACAGATTTTTTTTGATTTTTTGCTAAGCTCTTGGTCATTAGTAATTTGCTAATGTATCAATTATCTGCTTAGCATATAGTTTCATTTAACGTTGCTAAGTAGTACTAATAGTTGAGAAATGTGTGTGACTAGTTGGCAGGAGTGCTTCTATTTATATCATTTGAATTTTATGGGATAAATTATTATAATATGGTTGACAAATTCAAAGAATATATATTAAATATATCTAATATAAAATTTGGAATAGTGAGGAATGGAAACTTTTTTTTAGAAGCAAAAGTCTTCGATCCATTGACTCCATATACCACTCAATGTTTTATATTCTAGTCTGATTATATGTAGGAAATAATTGAAAAAGCTCATATAAGCCATTAAATCTGTATTTTTATTGAAGTCCATATGTTTTCCAGAACAGACTCTGTCATGGGTAACCAATTTCACAGCTACAAGGCTCAGAGAAAAGATTTTATAGTAAATTGCTTTGAGAAATGAGCAGCTCTTCCCTTGTTTCCACCTTCTATTTAAACTTAGCAAAATCCAAAAAACTAAAAAGAAAAAAAATAGACAAGAGAGAAAAGTAAAAAAAAAAAATTGTGGAAACACATCAAAAGGATACTTTTTATTTCTAATACCATCACATCTGTTGCATCTAAAATGACGACTCCATATAGGACACGGAGAAAGTCATCACTATCAAATATCCCGTTTTCCCTTTCATCATCATTGTCATCTACGACTGCTGTCATGCATTCTCTGGAAAATCATGAGTTGTCACAATATGATAATTCACAGCAACATTATGAGAATAGGACAAAGAAGAAATACTGTTTTAGATGCCAAAGATTGTTGGATGAGGATAATATAAAGATTTCGGAGAATATGGATTCTTCCATTGTGACGTCGTTATTCATCGAAGGTAAACCAAGATACAGAGTTTCCGTATCGCCTCCTTCCACTGGGTCTTCAGCATATTCCACACCAATTACGTCCCCTAATTCATCTTTCTCAAGTTCACCTTCGGCATTTACAAATAAGAGAAGAAGAAGATCTTCACTGGCATTGACGACATCTTTCCAGGAATCATTATTAACTGGCAGAACTTCAGGTTTCCCTTCAAATCCAATCAGTTTCACAGCCAAATTAGTTATCAGTGAGTTTGATCCTTTAACAGATAGACTTATACCAAATAAGGATTATGCAAGAAGTACGATGAAATTTGATGCCATTTACTATAATTGGGAATCAACAGATCACGCCAACAAGAAAGAGTCTCCTTATGTTGGGAATATCGATTTGGAGAAATGCTTCATAGAGAAGGAGATTCTCAACTTGGATGCCAATAGGGCAACTACAAGTAAGAGAAGTTTCCCAGGACATATAATACCAGAGAGTTTTATCATTCAATTATTGCTTATCAATGATCAAGACAATTTATCAGATTGTTTAGTTTTCAAATTTGATATGCTGCAAGAAGATTTACAAGATGATGAAAAGACTTTTTTAAGGAAAAGTGCGTTTATATTGAACAAAGATGAGAAACAATTCATATCTACCATGCAAATTAATATAGGTAAAGTTCAAGGGAAATATATTCTCTTCAATAATATCAAGGTGATTTTTTACAACAAGATCTTACCAATCATGAATAAAGAAGATGCGTCGTCTTCTCCAACAACAGCAACAACAACAATAGTCAAGCATTCGGAAATTGTCAAAGGTGGGAAATCAAAATTAAACATAGAGCATTACAAAAAATGTAGTACATGTAATCAATTAAATGAAAAATTGTTACATTTGAAATCGGTGGAATTTATATAACGGAAATGAAAATGGTTATACTATGCATACACTGTCTATTGTAGAGTTCTCTTATTGTTCTGTTCTTGTAGATAAAAAAAATGGTAGTGTATTTATATGACAATAAAATTTAACACTAATGAAAAGACGTTTAAAAACAAATTCTTATCACACGGAGCATTTGTGTCTCATCAGCAAGCATCATTTATACAAAACATTAGATATATTGTAATATATATCAGGATATGACCAGAAGATCGTCCCTGGTATATCCGGTGACCCATCTTCCCTTATTGCATAATCCATTGCTCAATGCAATTTTCAACCATCCAAATCCTACTAAATCAAGGCTCAATAAGATTACAAAATTGCTCAATGATCACCCATCACAATTTATCTTACTATTACCTGATTCAAATTCCTTGATACCGTTTGTTGAAATTTGCCATAATGAGAATTTTGTCCAGAGTCATATCGTGCAAGAGACCGGCAAGAACGTGTATGAATCACTTAATGGTAGATCTTATACAATATCTAAGAATGTTATTGTACTTCTGGGGACCGATTTGAGACTGAAATTAGTGGACAATGAATTATTTTTTAACTTTAACAATTACATGACGGACAAGTTTCTTTATAAAATAGTGCATATAGATTCTCCATTGGATCCTGTGCCCATACTGTCAAATACGGAATCAAAGGACAATGAAGAAGAAGAAAATTCCACATCAGAGATTGATTTCAACCAATTAATAAGAGAATTTCCTTTGATCTCTGAGAGAATTGGCGAAATATATAGAGGATTTTTCACCAGGTTAAATTTAAAAGAAATTGATTCAACAGAAAAATTAATAGAGAGTTACAACAGTATCATAACAAGTGGGAGTTCTATATTTGTTGATAATTTGGATAAAGAATTGATAGCAAGCATAATGACTAAATATCCCGAATTGGATATCAATAAGAGTTTATTTAATTACATTGAAATGAATATTTATGACAAGTTTTGGTCACAACTCTGTCATTTAAATCATTCAAATGATGTAGTTATTAACGACAGTTACGAGACCTTAAGTCACATTTCATTAAATCAAGTGGAAATGCCAGATTATGAAAAATTAACAATGGACGAATTGACAAGATTGGAAAAATACGTTAATAAATCTCAAGTTGAACTTGAAACTTTGAGTTTTTTAAGTAGTTCTGAACAGCAATGCAAAGTATTGGTGAATGTCTTCCAAACATTAGCGAGCAATTCTAATACTGGGGCAGATACGTTGGTAGGGTTATTGTTAATAACTATATGCCGTTCAAGAGTCTCCAACTTGGACAGTCATTTGAAGTATATTGAGAATTTCTCATATGATAATCAAAATTTTGAGAAAGGCCTTCTTGGATATGTTTTATCAACATTCTCTGCGGTATTGGATTATTTCAGAGAATTGAAAAATCTTGAATCTTTAAAAGAATATAGTTTTGCCAATGAGAGGATATGGTCCTTATTCAATAAGTCAACTGAATACATCACTGTAATTGCTGAACTTCAAGAATTCTTGAATTTACAACAGGATAAATCAATCCCTGTGGAAAGTCCAGTGTATTCTAGAAATGAAGAAGGAGAATCAATACTCTCGTTGGCAATTCACCTTGATGAGTTCGAGGTTTTCAAGACTATTATTGATTACGAAACAATATTCCCCATGGAAGATCTCTTGAAAGATAGAAACACTAATAACCTATCACTCTTGGGGCAAGCTATATTGATGGATAACGAACGGGTGGTGAATGAAATTGTCAGTATCTTGTTCAGCTCGGCAACTGAGGAAGAGAAATACGCATATTTCAATCAATGCGATGATAATATGCGTAATATTGGTCATATTCTTTTCGATATTGATCTCTTGAAAGAGATTGGACCGTATATAAATTGGAGACAAAAGGATATTAATAATCAAACTCCGTTTTTCGCTCAATTGAGATGTTACGATCATCCACACTACGAAGAGCTAGTTAAAGTGGTTATTGGGATTGTGAAATCTTGGTACCAGACGCAAGATATCACATTTGATTACAGAGATCATAATGACTTGAAAAATAATACCTTGTTACATATTATTAAAAGTGAGTTAGCATTATTATTGGAAAGTTTTGAGAATTTGAATTTGAACGAATTTAACAATAAGAATTTGACACCATTGATGTATTACACCAAATATAATAGAGTTGCAAATGTCCACGATATTTTAAAAGATGAGAGGTTGGATTTATCTAGATTAGATGGCAAATATTATTTGAGCGCTCTTGATTATGCAAAAATTGATATTAAGCTGTTAATCCATAACCATGAACATGCAAATCATAAATCGACTAGTAATCAGGATAATAAGATAATTCGAAATGATAAGGAGAACAGGGAAATTGAGATGATGGTTGATCAAAAATTCATACGTAGGAATTTCCCCATTGTTGGGAATAAGACATTTGGAATTACTCGAATTAAAACAGATAATGTCAATAATGACTTGTGTCTTTTTTTCAAAACTTTGATTATCGAAGATGATAAAACTGAAAAATGGTATACTAATATTCATAACTTGAGAGATTTTGTGAAACTTCTTCATCTTTTAAAACTTGAAAATCCACATCTGCTTTTAAGTACCAATTTTGTCAATTTGATACCTATATTATCAACTCAAACTTTAAAGATAAATAATTTTTACAAATTCCAATCCCAAAAATTATCAATTCTTCTTAATATGATCAACAAACTGGTATTGAATGATTTTTATGACTCTCAAATTTTGAATGATTTTTTGCTTAAACCGGGCAATTTGTTGGAGAGGAAAGCATTAAATAATTTAGATCATTTGGTAAGGTTGAATTCAAGTATCGAAAAGGTCTTGGACAATGAATATATTGAAGACGAAATTGCAGCAATGAGACATTTCTTAAATTATAGTCTTGAGCAACTTACTGATTTTCAAAAAAATCTTGATAATCTTATTAGAATGAGAGTATTTGTTAATATCAAATACGAAGAGACTGCATACATACATTCAAATTTTTTCCAAAACTTCAAAATTGATTCTAAATCTTTACCAAGTGAATGTTCTGCATTAGATTCAAATTTGAAGAAATTGAAAATTGAAAGTTCTCATTCTCCAGACAATTTTAAATTCATTGCTAGTTATAAATTGATATTGTTCATGTGTGAGGAGTTGATCGATGAGATACGTAAGACGTTTGCGACAAAATTGGTAAATTGGGATGAAGCAAATAGATCATTGACAAGAATTTCGAATGAAATTAATCGATTAAATTTGATTGATGGTAAAAATTTACAACAGGACCAGCATAGACCGGTGAGAAGATCTTCAAATATAATGCTTACACCAGGACTGGATGACGTGGAAGCACCATCGAGTCTGTCATCATCAATGGATACAACAACAACAACAAGCAGTTCTGCATATAATTCATTTTTGTTCTCATCAATTGTTCAAACAAGGAAATCAAGAAGTCTGAGGATTGAAAGATTGATGGAGAAAAAATCGAGTTCAGTGAAAAAGTTGGAAATCTTGGGATCTGAATTGAAGCGAGACCACGAATTAATTGCTTTAAAACTTAATAATTTCTTAAGTTTTAAGAAAGATTTCATGAAAGCTGAATTTAAAAAATATACTGAGAATGTGATTAGAGATTTAAAATTTGGAGTAAAACTTTTAGGGGAGTAATAAAAGTGTATAGTGATAAAAAAATTTTCCCAATTTTGTGCATTTTATACGAGATATTAATGGAGTAGAGAGTACTGAGTAGAAAGGGAAGTAGGATAAGAATATTTTCAATTGTATCTTAGAAAAAGCAAAGCAAGAATATTCATAAATATCTTTGCAAAAAGATTTAAAATAAAACACTAAGGATATAGAAAGCAAGGAAAACAAGAGCTAAAATGGCAGCAACAATTGGGACCAAACCGAATTTGTAAATATACAAATCTTTTAACTGTTCTAAATATTGAATCATAACTTTACCAGACAATTTTGATTCACCTTCAGTTCTGACACCAAATGAGAATGGGACATCTCCAATTTGATTTTGCTTTGGTAATGGAAGCTTTGCCAATAATTCTAAGGCAACTTTGAAACCTTTGTCATTGACTTGATCTAAGTTTGTAAGGTATTTTTGTTGTAAACCAAAAAATCCACTCATTGGATCACTAGCAGGAGTCAAAGGTAAAGCTAACATTCTAGCACCAGAAGAGATAATTCTTCTGTGTAATGGCCAGTCTTTATCCATCTCAACACCTGCAGCGTATCTGGTACCTAAGGCAAATGGGTATTTTTCCAAAGTTTCAAACATCTTTGGAACAACCTCAGGTGGATGTTGTAAATCAGCATCCATACAAACCAAATAAGCACCACTGGCTTCTTTGAAACCAGTCAATACAGCTGAACTTAAACCTCTTTCTTTGGTACGGACAATGATATTAACATTGTAACCTTGTTTTTGTAATTTCTCAACTTCTTCAACTGAACCATCTTGGGAATTATCATCAACAAATGTCAATTCAGTAAGTTTGGCTTTTTGTGGACCTAAAGCAGCAAACAATCTGGTAGTTAAAGGTTTGATATTCAGGTGCTCATGATAAGCTGGAACGATAACACTGTAAGTAATAGCCATATTTTCTCTGTCAATATTGATGATGATCGATTTGATTTACCAAGTTTATTCTTTTTTTTTTTTTTTTTCCTGTTACGTTTTTTTTTTTTTTTTCATGTTGCGTGTCCACAGTATGGGGCAACGAACAGCTCATCTAATAGGGGTTTTTTCTTACAGATGATCCTAGTTTATATTGAAAGTATTATTAATGATCATATTATCTACACAACATATATATATAGAGTCTACTACTAGTGACACTAGTTACCACTACCACCGTTATTTCTTCCACCCATAAATTGGTTGGCCAAATTGGCTAACATTGGATTATTCAAAAGTTCAGACAAGTCTGGTTGTCCTGAAGAACCTGATCCTTCTTCAGAGCCAGCGGAACGAGCACCAGCACCGGCACCGGCACCACCTCCTAAACCAAATTGAGAGGCCATTTGTTGGATAGCTGGGTTACTCATCAAGTTTTGCATAGCTTGAGGATTGCCCATCATTTGTTGAGCAGCTTGCATGACTTGTGGGTTATTGAATAAATCAGACATACCACCAGCACCACCAGCACCTCCACCGAGCATAGAAGCCAAGTTGGATAAATCTGGGAGTCCTCCAGCACCAGCACCAGCTGAAGAAGAAGAAGGAGTTGCTCTTGAAGATTCTTGATCTGGAGTTGACTCAAGAGAAGTCTCTAATTCTTGTTGAATTCTAGCCTTGGCAGTTTCATAACCTTTTTTCATAGATTCAGTTGGTTTATCACCTTCAGCTTCAATACCAGCCTTGTATGCTTCCATCGAGGCCTTGGTATCACCCAAGGCAAATTTCAGCAAACCTAATCTGGAGTAAGCCTTAGCATAAGTTGGATCATTCTTGATGGATTCTTCGGCATCTTTAGCTGCCAAATCATGTTGCTTTGATGATGAATAAGCAGCAGCTCTATTTGATAAGTATACTGAGTTTGTTGGAATGAGTTTAAGTGCCTCTGTATATTTTTCGATAGCTTCTGCAAAATCTTTTCTAGCCATGGCTCTATTACCTTCCAATTTTAAAGCTTCAGCTTTAGCTTTCAATTCTGTATCTTCTTCTGGAATGTTAACTGCGACTTTTTCACTTGACGCTGAGCTGATCAATTGAGGTAATGATTTGCCATTGAATTTGCTCTTGATAATCTTCTTATCGTCATCTTTGTTGACACCATAGGCATCTGCAATACAATCGATGGCAACATCCAATGATTCCGCAAAATCTTCGGCAACTTCACCTTTAGAAACAGATGATCTTAAGAAATCTATAATGGCTAATGCAATATCACTATTAGTCGACATTTTTATATTTAATTATATTAGTATATATGTGTGGTCAATAATAAATACTCTCTCTGATCAAAAATAATGCTCCTCAACAACATTTCTTCTTGCAAACGAAGAAAAAAAAATTTTTGAACTAGAAGCTTCTACGCATGACTTCCTAATAGGGTAATTATTAATGTATATAGATGTATATATTCTTGTATATCCCCTTTTTTTCTTTGAAGGGAAGTTAAAAAAACAATTTGGTTTTGTCTTGAAAGCGGAGGTATAAGTGCTTGGTTTTCCTACGGAATGTTTTGCCAAACATTATCATGATAAAAGATGTCCCATTCATAAAGAGGCATATGGCGAAAACTGTCCAAGTGAAGACAGGTAATCCAACTTTATCCAACCACGGAGTCACGGCAAATGTGAAGCCACATCCAATCATGTTTCTAACAAATAAGATAAGAACAACTGTTTCAGAGGCCAAAGCTGGATAGCAATCTATGGCGTATGTGATTACGATTGGTCCACATGAACAAATTCCAATTGCAATACAGGCACATCCCAAACCTGCTGGGACAAACCAATGAACACCATAATGCGCACCTAATCCATACATAAGTAAGCCAGCTCCACATACAATTGTAGGAGGAATCATTGCCCATAAACGCATTTCTGGTTCTAAGACACCTTTATTTCTACGTGCTAAAGTAAGAGTCACCCAATCTGCAACTCTTCCACCGTACACCATTCCTATAATTGAACCAACCAAAGACGAGATATTAGTATTCCCCACCAGATTGGAACTGAAATTATATGGTTCAGCCGTGAAAATAGCCGTTTGAGTGTTACCTGTTAATGATAAAAACATAATTTGAACACCATAGAGCACACCACCAAAGATAACAGGAGGAAATGATAAACATAATAAAGGACGTAAGGCAATAATAAACCAAGAACGTGGATCATTGTACTTCATGTTAAATATCTTTAAACGTTCCCTATAAGTTTGAGGTCTCATAAGTTCATCATCAGAAGCCACTTCTTCAATATCACATTTCTCGTTGTCTTTATCAAAATTTTCCTCTTCATCTAAAGGTGGGACTTCTCTTTCTGTTGTTATTTGACGTAAAATTGTTTCTTCGACATCTGTTGAAAGATGATCTCTTCTGAAAGTAGAATCTTCCATGAGTGAAAATTGAAAGAAAAAAAACACACCTTGAAGCATTAAACATAACCAATATGTCCATCTCCAACCAATTCCATCATTAATGCTTCCGAATTGTCCTGAAATTATAGGTCCTATATAACTTCCAGCATATATCACAAATATAAAAGCTGATAATTTATCACCTCTTTCATGTTGGAAGAAAATATCAGTGGTGGAGACTTGAACCAAAGAATCCACTGGTGCTGCACCTATACCTCCAAGAAGATTTGTGAAATAAAGCAGGATGATGGTCTTTGAAGTACCTCCAACTACCAAACTTACAAGAATGATTATTGAAGCACACATATAGGTTCCACGACGTCCAACTTTCATAGCCGTTGGCTGTAATAGTACACAGCCAGCACCAAGTCCAGCATAATTGATGGCTCCTGCGTTCGACAAAGTATTATATGTAGTGTTTTTCAAATCTGCAACTAAATAATCCCAAATTGGACCCATGAAATTGATATCTAACAGCACGAGGAAACCCCATATTAAAAGCAAATAATAATGTAATAATTTTCTGTTTTTTGACCAGTTCAAAGGATCTCTAGGACTGGAAGAAGGCTGTGGAATTAACACAATATCATCATGCTTAGAATCATTATTCTTTTTCACATTTAAAGTACCTTGAATATCTATCAAGTGTGCAGTACCGGGAATAAATTCTTTCTCAACAATTTCATCAATCTCCTCTTTACTTTTAGCTGAATTCATTGTTCACTTTTTTCTTCGAAAAACTACAATAAAAGGTTAAATGAGACTCAATTGTAGTTTGATCTATATATTTATATTTCAATAGTCATCACCCCTCTCTTCTACTTTGTTCTTGGAAAGCTATAGTCTTCGCGGAAAACCATCAAAAAAATTTAGAGGAGAAACATGATAGTTTCTTCCCCCGAAAAAAATTTTCTGCAAACAAGATGCCCTCTCTTTCTTTCCATGACATCTTAAGCATAATTTCCTTTTCCCATTAGGTTCATGCCACAGGAAAAAAAAAATGGAGTAAGAATTTTCGAAATGCCGAGCAGACTATAGAAAAGCAATACTAAAGATCTTTACTTTTCCGCGATTCTTGCTTTATAAGAAAAAGAGCCAAAGCGACCCAAGCGAAAATGAATTGGGGGATTCAACTGCAAAAAAGAAACATTACTGAAAAAAAGATAAATAAATGATGCATCGAACCCTTGTAAGAATTAAGTGTTGAACTAAGTCTTAGACCAACAGATCTTCCAAAAGATTGTTAAATAGACGTTTGTATTGCTTCAGGTAAATCATTTATATTCCTTAGACATGAAGGGTCTCACAGACAAATGGAAAAGAGAGATACAATCATACCCTTCTCAAGGATCCCCCAATTGAATTTGTACTGTAAGAGTTTAATTTTAATTCTTTTCTCTTATCTAAAAGAACGAGAACGATATGTTTGAGAGATAAGAGATTCTATCAACAGTTCGTGCTCTTACCCAAAATCAAGTGAATTTTAAAGAATTCTGCATTGCCTTTTCGCCGTCTTCTACTCTTTTTCTCCAAACATTCCTTGTTAAAAAAAAGATTAAGACATAAATTGAAAAATTATAAGAAATATTGATTGAACTATTCTCACCATTGGAATACTGGTGAATCTGAATATATAGAAGAGTTTTAACAAAAATCAAAAGAAAAGTCTACTTCTATCCTGGAAACGGAAATATAAACTCTTAGTCTTTCTACGGAATGATTTGCCAAAAATGATCATTATCAAGGCTGAACCATTCATAACGATACAAACGGCAAAAACAGTCCACGTAAAAGTGAGCAAACCAACTTTATCCAACCATGGAGTAACAGCAAACGTAAAACCACATCCGATCATATTTCTCATAAACAATATAAGAACAACAGTTTCAGATGCCAAGGCTGGATAACAATCTATGGCGTATGTGATCACGATTGGTCCACAAGAACAAATACCAATTGAGATAAAAGCACGTCCCAAACCAGCTGGGATAAACCAATGAACACCGTAGTGTGCACCTAATCCATACATAAGTAAACCAGCTGCAGTGACTAAAGTTGGGGGAATCATTGCCCATAAACGCATCTCTGGTTCTAAGACACCTTTATTTCTACGAGCCAAAGTAAGAGTAACCCAATCAGCTACTCTTCCACCGTATACCATCCCAATACATGAACCAACTAAGGATGAAATATTGGTGTTACCAACCAGCTCTGAACTAAAATTATATGGTTCAGCAGTGAAAATAGCTGTTTGAGTATTACCTGTCAAAGACAAAAACATAATCTGGACACCATATAAGAATCCACCAAAGATAACAGGAGGAAATGTTAAACACAATAATGGACGTAAGGCAATAATAAACCAAGAACGTGGATCATTGTATTTGAAGTTAAACAATTTTAAACGTTCCCTGTAAGATTCTGGTTTCATATAATCTTCTGATTCCACTTCTTCAATCTCGACTTCTTCTGGTGATTTTTCAACTGAGCCAGATGCTGTTACCTCTCTCTCAGTGGTGATTTGACGTAAGATAGTTTCTTCAACATCTGTAGCTTGTTGTTCTCTTCTGAACGTTGAATCTTCCATAAGTGCAACTTGGAAGAAGAAAAAAACACCTTGAAGCATCAAACATAACCAAAATGACCATCTCCAACCTACACCATCTCTTAATTCTCCAAAATACCCAGTGAAAATTGGTCCAAGATAACTACCAGCATAAATGACGAAGATAAAAGCTGATAGTTTGTCACCTCTCTCATGCTGGAAAAAAATATCAGTAGTGGAGACTTGAACTAAAGAATCGACAGGTGCAGCACCAATACCACCAAGCAGACTGAAAATGTAAAACAGGGTCATATTTTTAGCAGTACCACCAGCTACCAAACCAATAAGCATTAAGACCGATGCGAAAAGATAAGTTGCACGACGACCGATTTTCATAGCGGTTGGTTGTAAGACGACACATCCCATACCAAGACAGATATAAGTGACAGCAGACGCATCGGCTAATTGGGTATACGAGGCACCTTTTAAGTCTTCAACCAAGTAATTCCAGATAGGACCCAGAAATGCAATATTCAACAGCACAAGAAACCCCCAAAATAACAAGAGATAATAATGAAGTAATTTTCTTCTTTTAGACCAATTCAAAGGATCCCTTGGACTTGCTGAAGGTTGTGGAATTAACACAATATCATTGTTTTTTGAGTCGCCATTCTTCTTGACGTTCAAAGTTCCTTGAACATCAACTAAATGCGCAGTTCCAGGCACAAATTCATGCTCAACTATTTCGTCAATTTCTTCGTTTGTTCTTGCAGTAGACATTGTGAGTTGTTTCTTGTAGCCAAAATCCAACAACTTTCACTATAGGTTTATATATGTCTTGAAAAAAAAATATAAGAAACAGATCTCTAACTTGCAAAAAGGTTAGTTATTTCCTATCAGCTCAGATAGGGCAGCTGTCAGTTTCTAATCCGAATTTGCAGTCACTAGAAAACCTTAAAAACCTTATCTAATACGCCTGGTCTGAAAGAGGAAACTCTTTGCAGGCTTTGACTTGACACCTGGCTAAGAAATCAAGCACCGGCAGTGTAAATAAAATGAAACATGTCTTATCAATATTGATAAGCATGAAAATTTTTCCGAAAATCTTTAGATAATGATTTTCAATTGAAATGGTTATATCGCACACAAACTACGGAAAAGAATCTATCGACAAGGGATAACTCTGGATATAGATAACAATTGTTCCATAACACCGATCTAGAGTGATAATGAAGAACTGATAAGAGCTTATCAGTTTTTTTTGCTTACTTTTTCATTATCTGCTAGAAGTTTTTTTTTGACAGTTATAGAAGATCGGGGCAGACGTTGCGTTTTTTTTTTTTTTTTTTTTTTTTTTTTTTGGGTAGCCTTTCAGATAGTGGAGGTTCCCAAAGACGGCGAAAAGAGTACAAACGGTTAATTGATAAAGGTGGAGATTAGTAATTAAATGACAACAGTTCCTCATATATATAAGTCCCGAATCAACAAGAATAAAAAAAAAAAAGATGAGTGACTTACCATTACACTTTATAAGAAAATGACAGTTACTTATCCAGACCAAGATACTATCTTATCAGACTACTACAAGAAAGCTGATTTCACATTTGTCGAAGACGAGAAATTCCAAAGCACATATGTTCCAAAAATTAAAGCTTATGTGACAGAATTGGAATTGAGTCAACCCGCTGAATTGAAATTACCTGAGAGGTTGTTACCTGATTCATTGGACTCTCAGATAGATGCTATCAAGTTATTATACGACTCTGGAGCATTGACCGAGAGAGAATTGGAGATCACAGACACCCCCGCTGCTGATATTGTCTCCAAGATTGCTTCCTCAGAGTGGACTTCAGTTGAAGTTTTCAAAGCTTTCGCTCATAGGGCCATCATTGGTAATCAATTGGCAAATTTCGCTTTCCAATTCTTTTTGGATGAAGGTTTGCAAAAAGCTGAATACTTGGACGAATATTTGGCCAAAAATGGTAAAACAGTCGGTCCATTACATGGACTTCCAATGTCTTTGAAAGAACATTTGGAATATGCAGGTAAGGTCACTCATGCAGGTTTTGTTAGTAAAATTGAGGAAGTTTTCGATAAATCAGGTCCAACAATTGAGATTTTTGACAAGTTAGGATGTGTATTTTATGTTAGAACCTCACAACCTCAGACTATCATGCACTTAGATACAAACAACAATATCATTGGAAGAACCAGAAACCCAAACAACTTATCTTTATCACCGGGTGGGTCATCTGGCGGTGAAGGTGCCATTATCGCCATCGGTGGATCCCCAATTGGTATTGGAAGTGATATCGGTGGTAGTATCAGATGTCCTGCAGCTTTCTGTGGGACTTTTGGATTCAAGCCAACCTCTAGAAGGATGTCTTTGGGACATCCAAATAATGGTCTGGCAGCTCCAGAGTCTGTTGTTCCAACTCTTGGACCTTTATCTAGAAATGTTGGAGATCTTGAAATGTTCATGAGAAGTTATGTCAATGATGGAGAACCATGGTTAACTGATCCTTGGGCTTTGAGAATTCCATGGAAAGATGTTAAAGTCCCAGAGCCACACAATTTGAAAATTGGTATCTTATGGGATGATGGTATAGTTAAGCCTTTCCCACCTATTGAAAGAGGTTTGAAATATGTTGCTGAAAAATTGGCAAAAGCCGGTGTCACTATTGTTGATTTCAAGCCTCATAGAACTCAAGAGGCATATGACGCAGTTCATCTGATGTATACCATTGACGGTAACAAGGGCAAGAAAATCGTCTTAGGTGAGTCAGGTGAACCATTATTACCTTTAACCAAATGGTACCTTACCTATGGAGAAGGTGACAAGGAAATGAGTGTTAGCGAAAACCATGATTTGAACAGTTTGAGAAATGTCTTGAGGGCCGACTATTTGAATCTCATGAATGAAGCCGGTTTGGATTTCATCATCTCTCCAACCAGTTATAACGTCGCTGCAATCCCAGATAAAGTTCATTACTGGGGTTACACCTCGTTATGGAATATCTTGGATTTACCAACATTAGTTTTCCCAACAGGTTTGAAACAAGATCCTTCCATTGATACTGCAATTAAGGATTACAAACCAAGAAACGTCTTGGAACTGTTAGAGTTGCCAAATTATGATGATCCAACGAGATTTGAAAATGCTCCTATTGGATTACAATTATCTGCAAGAAGATATTTTGATGAAGAAGTATTGGCTGCTGGTAAGCTGATTTCTAAGATTCTTGAAATTTGAAATTATTTTTGTATAGGGGACACTTACAATAAACTCAATAACATGCTAATTCTTCATATTTTATTTGATCTATAAAATTTCTTTCACCTATTTTAAAACAATAATCATTATTTTTGATCAAGTAACGTACCCAGGGGAAACTTTGGAAATTATATTGATCTTCAATTATTTTTAAAAAATCAATTTTTAAACCTGAATATGATAAATAAGGAATTTCAAAATTTAAATAAATCAAGTCTGTCACTGGTGTTTTCCTCTTAATTAAGATCGATTCTTCAACTAATTTCTGATAATATAAAGAATTGTTATCAAGTTTGTCGTAATACTCATTATGTTCCAAGATTTCTGATAATTCAGTCTCTGGCATTAATTCGAACTCACTGAGCATTTGATATTTGTCATCTATGTTTTGAGAGTCATTGGTGAATATGGAAGACGATGAATTACCATTCACAGATGGAATTTTCCAAATGATTAAATTCTTATCGAGACTCAAGACAACATTACCAATTTTGGATTTGAATTTAGGAGATTTGTTAAAATTAATGAACAATTTTTGAGTTGCTGTATGTAATTGTTTAAAATTAATGGGTATCATTATTTCTAAATTCTTGATTAAATATTTTTTTTTAAAGAAAGTTTTCAAATCAATTGAAATATGAAGTTTAAGTTTTTGTTTCTTGTTGAATATTCTAAATATGGGTTCGACAATGATGATTGGCTTTAAATTCGTAGTACTAACACTGATAATCGAGTAATTGATCAATTTCAGGAAACCATCTGGTGGTAAGAATTGGATTAAATTTTTATCTAAATTTGATAATTCAACACATTGATGGAAGTTAATATTATCAAATATGACTTTCTTGTTTTGAGTAATTGAATCAGTTTGGAAATTGTCTATCAATATTTCGTTTAAACCCAATTTACATATTGGCATACCACTTAAATAACATTTACAATTTATCTCACCAGTGATATGATTTTTCTTGATCTCACTATTTTGAAGATTATAATAAAATGACACAGTCTCAATTAAGTCAATAAATATTTCGTTTTTCTTGTAAAAAATACCTTTTGGTCTCCATGATATCTTTGTTGTCGAAGTTCTTGAGATTGAATAATTAACATCATTTTCAAACTCGTCCTCCTTCGTCACTTCTTTATTTTTATCCTCTGCTTTCAAATATTCTCTTAGTATACTGAAATCGGTCGATTGTGGAATTCCAAAATCTAGCACCTCGTCGAACAATTGATATATCAATATATAATTTGACTGTATCAACTCCTTATCTAAGTAATCAGATTCGAGGTAACTCTGTAGTAAATCCACCAATCTGTACAAGAATTGGAAAACCAACATTGCATCAACATTCTCGAGAGACACCGAAAGGAAAACCAACTCTTGATGTATCACATAAATATAACTGATCCCATCAAATTGGACAATGGGTATTGTGGAAGAAATGGATGGACCGATATGTCTTTTAAAATTCTCCAAGATATGATACGAGTCCAATTCATGTTTATATAGTCTCGATATGATATTGTTATAACTATCATCCAATATGTAGATAGCTGATGCCATTGAGACTCTATATAGGATATTCCCACTTTTACTTTACCCTCTGATCTTTCTGACGTAGCTGTTTTTTTTGTCTTTTTTTTTAAGCTTTATTTTTTTTTTCCTCAAAATTTTTTTTACCTATTTATGTATAACTTCAAAAGATAATCAAGATGTATAATAAAATCAGTAAGGTCAATCTGGTGAGATTACCATTGGAGCAGTTGCATAAGAGTCTGGTGAATCAGTGGAAGGTACTGGACAATTCAATTGTGAAGACTTATCAATTCAAGAATTTCGAAGATACATGGAGTTTTTTAACAAAAGTGTCAATGAGATCACATTTATTGGGACACCATCCTACTATAACAAATACGTATAATGTAGTTAAGCTAGAGTTAAGTACGCATGATGTTGGTGGTGTAAGTGACGTAGATATCAAATTGGCAAAAAGATTCGATGACTATTTTACAATGTTCGATAACAATTGAATAGTATATATTATAGTATACAAAATAATGAAATTATAACGATAAAAACCCCCTGATGTACCAACTGAACTCCTTAAACAGAATGATAAAAAAAAGCAAAATGCATAAGATGAGAAGACTAATTTCTTGACAGTTTCAATCTTCTCTCCAATTTTTCAAATTCGTTGATGGCAATTTCTTCTTCTGGATCCAAGACAGCTTTAACTTCTGTAACTTCTTCTATATAGTGTTTCAACATTTGTTCAATACCTGTCTTTAAAGTGTCTTCACTCAACGAACATGATTTACACAGACCTTGTAATTTGACATAAACGATACCTGTACTTTCGTCAAAATTTCTAAACTTGATATCACCACCATCGTCTTGCAAAGCTGGTTGAATTCTTGTTCTTATCAATTCTTTGATCTCATAAGTGATATCATCATCTGTGTCCAATCCTTCATTGGCCCCTACTAAAGAGCTCACTGAGTAAGTATCAGACAAGATAGACAGACCAGAATCAACATGCTCTGATATTATTGATTCAATCTTTGGTTTCAAGACAGACCACGATAACTCTTCAGAGTTACTCAATTCATTACCTAATTTATTGACAGTGACAAAATTCTCTCCAATCATAATTGATCTGACCCCATTCAATTTGAAAAGCTTCATTGCCAATGGTGATGTCTCAAAAGCATCAGTAATAGTATCAATTTGTATAGATTGGTTCAAAGTGGATGGCAATATTCTCTTATCAGGTGAAATGAATTTCAAAGCATTATCATTAGGTGTGGTTGCAACTTTCAAATTCAAAAATCTCTTATAAACAGAGCTGATATATTTGTTATTACTCGATATATTTCTACTTGTAATCTTAATCATTTTCTATATTCTCTTTTGATCTGATAATTACAATCAAGCAAGAAGACACTTCTAATATATATTTATAAGACAGAAAAAAAAAAAAAAGCAAAACAGTCATTAATCTTTCCCAAATAGGAAATACTGGGGCTGCGTATTACTTCACTCACAAAATGATTGGCTGTGCGCAGATTACATAATCACCGACCTTCGCATTTGAAAATTTAACAGAGAGTTTCTAAGTGTTTGATCACATCTAACTTATCTTTTAGCAGTTTCTTATCGGTATTAGTCTTGTTTTCCACCAAATCTCTCAATATAGCGCTGTTCTCACTGATACACACTCTGTTTGTCTCTAAGTACCATTTGTTGAAATTCTTAAACTCTTGTAACGTTTTTTTGCTGATGTTATTTAAACCGATCACTATTCCAAATGATAAGATAGCCAACATTGTGTTGATGTCAAAATTGTAAAAAATGTGGAAAACGGTACACACTGCTATAGTGGGCAATTGGATCTTGTAAAAATTCATCAATATCAGATCATGGATGCTATTTTGTAATACAGGTAATTGTTCAAGCAGTAAATTTTTTTTCAAATCATCAAGACTATTATGCACCAAGTCACCCCTCTTATTGGATCTACCAACAATGTAGTTAAACTGGGTATCAGATTTACTGAGAAACCCATTGGTCAATATCATATTCTCATAGATGACATTCAAATCGTCTATCTTGAAAAGAATCTTCACAATCTCTGTGAAAGTTGGGTTTGTTATCTTGTCAGAGTATGTCTTGACAGATTGTTGTAACTCTAAATGAGAATTTTGTTCCCAATTGGAGACCTCATTACTCAATGCTTCATACTCGTTCTCTATGGCTCTCAATTTTGACTTATAATAATTAACAGCTGCCAATTTGGTATTACCTTGCCCGTGGGACAATTGAGAAAATAATTGATTCACCACAGTGCTGAGCAATTGCCTTATCAGTAGTTCAGGTTGCATCTTTAAATTCAATTCTTCAATTGCATTGAATAAGTTTGACTTCATAATGAGATCAATATACTCCGAGGAATGAGACATTGATTCAATAAGCAATTCATTTGCCTCTTTAGCGGATTGCAAATCAACAATCAACTCTGACAGGGCCCTTCCAGGTGAATTGAGGATACTTAATATGGGCCAATTGATAAATCTATCATCATTTGGTAATTCTTCAAAAGATGAAGACTTGATGAAAATATAAAAATGACAATCAAACTCATTTCTCGTCGTACTAGTTGCATTCTTGTCCATCAACGTATCGGCACCACTTATCTGGGTGTTATCGCTTGTGATATAATTATTAATCTCTAAAAACTCCACATTTCTATTCGTTAACTTGTCATTGATAGAAGCTGCAGGAATATCATAAATATCCACCTCATTCTGGATCTCCAACTCGTTTGGTTTGCCAATTCTCACTAAATTATTCTTACTCAAATCTCTGTTTTTCAAATCGTGATACCAGTCTTTCACATCAAAAGGATCTACCAATAAAGTCTCCAAGAATATCTTGTTTCTCACTTCATTTGTTATCAATCCAATCCTCAATTTACTATTGTCTCTTGATAACGAATCTATCAAGTCTAATTTCCTGTATAAATTGAAATCATCAACAAAATGGGTTTTCACCTGATCCAAATTTTTAGGAATCACAGTGGAATACCTCACAATTGAATTGACAAATCCTCTATTCCATCCTCGGATAACAGAATGCCCAATCCTACTGGATATTACCATTGTTAGACTTCACTTCAGTGACTGGTATATATATATATGTACAAGGGAAACGGTTTCTAACTTTTCACAGATGTCTCTTTGAATTTTTCTAATTGGTCTAAAAAAAAAAAAAAAAATTAGTTAAAAATAATAGGGGCTGTTAGGTTTATTTAGATCTATTTCTGAATAAATCATTTGTGTCCACATAGGATTCGTCTAATTGCGAGATGTTGTTAACTCCTAACAATCTCAAAGTCAATTCTAAGTCGCTCTTCAAAATATCAATTGCTTTTTCAACACCTTCATCGCCATAAGAGACTAATGGATACAAAAAAGGTCTTCCTAAGCCAACAGCATTAGCCCCTAAGGCAATAGCTTTTGCGATATCTGTACCTCTTCTGACACCACCATCAACAAACACATCCATCTTGTGATATAGATTTTTCTGTTTCAATATTGGCACAACTTCAGCTAACACTTCGATACCCGACCTTGATGTATCTAGTTGTCTACCACCATGATTGGAGATCAATATGCCATCGAATCCCATCTCGGCAGCTTTCACTGCATCTTCAACGGTTTGAATACCTTTTAAGAAAACTTTCAATTTTGTTGACTTTTTCCAATTTGCCATTTCGTCCCAGTCCAAACTAGGAATTGTTGCAGTTGTCGAAAGATCAAATTCTGTCTTATTTTTAGAACGTAATTCCGTTTCTCTTCTTCCTGTTTGAGCCATATCAACAGTAAAAAATAATGCTTCAATTTTCCCAGAATCTTCAGCGATCTTGATCAATTTTTGCACAACATCAACTCCTCTCCCAGTGTAAATTTGTAACCACAATCTTTGCCCAGGTGAAGACTCCTCTAATAATTCTTCAATTGAAAATTTAGAATCAGATGGAATCATTTGGATAACATTAGCCTTTGCTGATTGTCTAATTAAAGGCTTTTCTCCTTGATCTTTATTTGTCTCTGCAAGATAACTTCCAAAAAATGCTGTTATGTAAAAAGGAGCACTTGTTTTCTTGTCCAATATCTCTGATGATATATCAACTTTGGCCACATTTTGCAATACTCTGGGCCTCAAAAAAATTCTCTTGAATGCTGCAACATTCTCCCTCAAAGTGATTTCATCACAAGCTCCAGTTCTATAGTAACCCCATGATCTCTTGTCAATCACTTTTTCAGCTATTTTCTCAAAATCATCAATACTCAAGATCTGTGAGATATGTGGCTTTTCCCAAGTCTTCTTATCGATTTTGTAACTCAGGATCAATTGTGAAAGAACTTCAATTGCATCCGGTGAAAGATCCTTGTTGAGATCGTAAGTCTTGCCATTAAGGATTAACAGATTTATAGAGTCTTTATCCAACACGAGTGGTAGTGTCATCTTGAAAGCTTATAAACATGATGAAAAAGATTAAAGATATATTTCAGACCTTATTATATCTGCAAGAATGTTACACACACAGATTTTTCAAAAAAAAAAAAAAAAACCAAATAGTTTCGGCAAACAGCACCCGTTATAATTTGATGTACCTATTTCTAGACAGTTCACTAGCATCAACTAAACCTTCATGGAGCTCCTCAATTTTAGAAGCTCCCAATAGTCTCATATTCAATTCCAAATCTTGCTGTAAGATATCAATTGCTTTAACAATCCCTTCTTCACCGTATGTTACTAAAGGATATAACATTGGACGTCCCAATCCTACACCTTTAGCACCGAGACACAATGCTTTGGCTATGTCCGAGCCACGTCTTATTCCACCATCTATGAAGATATCAATTTTGTGATACAAATTCCTCTGTTTCAAAATAGGTACCACCTCTGCTAATACTTCAATTGAGGACCTAGCTGTATCTAATTGCCTTCCTCCATGGTTTGAAAGTAAAATACCATCAAATCCATATTCAACTGCTTTCAAAGAGTCTTCCACTGTTTGAATACCTTTCAAGACCAACTTCAAGTTTGTAACTTCTCTAAACTCTTTGATCATGTCCCAATCAAGTGTTGCTGCATGTCCAACTCCATCGATACCAGACTGAATGAAATCTGAATCACCTTTGTGTTTCAATTCTGTTTCTCTTCTCCCCAATTGGGCTGTATCAACAGTGAAAAACAAAGCATCTATCTTACCTGATTTTTCAGCTCTTTTAATCAAGTCAATTGTCTCTTGCTTTTTGCTATTCACATATATCTGTAGCCAATGTCTTTGTCCCTCCACACTTTCCGCTAATATTTCCTCTAATGTGAGAACACTCAATTGAGGAATCATTTGAATAATATTTCTCCTACCAGCAGCTCTAACTAATGGCTTCTCCGCTTGTGTCGCATTCGATTTAGGTAAGTGACTCCCATAAAAAGCTGTGATATAAAATGGAGAGTCTACTTTAGCTCCAAATATTTCTGTTGTGGTATCGACTTTTGAGACATCATTCAAGATTCTAGGCTTGAAGTATATTCTTCTAAAAGCAGCTATATTTTCTTGTAAAGTTATCTCATCGGCTGCACCGGTTCGATAATACATCCAAGAGTCTGAATCAATGAAGTTCTCTGCGATTTTTTCGAAATCATTGATACTGAATATCTGTGATAATGGTGGAAGCTTGTAATCACTAGCTATCTCAGTAGAACCCGACAATCTGTTTTTAATCAATTGAGAAACTTCAGGAGGTAGTTTCTCGTCCAAATAATAAACCTTATCATCAACGATCAAGAGATCTTTATTTTGATGAGACATGCTGATTGTTAGTGTTTGATATAATCTTAAATTCATAAAAGAGTGGGAGGATCTTCATCTTTATATATAGTCACATCGAGGGGTATAAAAAGTGGAAAAAATTCTTTTTAAAAAAAATGAAATCCGGGGAAAATAAGGTGGATTTTTTTTAAATTTAGAAAATAAGGTTATGTTTATCTGTGTTAGACTTACATGGAAAACATCTACAAAAATTAAAAATTGTGACTAGAAGAATATAATTCAAGCAGCTACGTCCAATGTTTTCAAAGGGATTTTTTTCCCTTTTGCAACATTTGCTCTCCACTCCAAGTAGTCTTTGCAAGTTGTTACTGGGTACTTAGCAGGATTTTTTTCATCCACACAGGTCGGGAGAGGATTCAAAATGAAATCTGAGCTCAAGCCAAAGAAGAAAGGAATCGAGTATCTTTGTTGTCCAGAAGTATTGACAACTCTATGAACTGTGGATACGAACTTGTCATTTGTCAATCTCATCAAGCAATCTGCAACATTCACAATCAACGCATTCTTGATTGGTGGTGCTTTTATCCAATGTCCTCTCTTATTCAAGACTTGTAAGCCAGAAACTGCCCCAGGGTTGACTAAAGTGAACAACTCGAAGTCAGTATGGGCACCTATACCATTTTGTTCGTCTTCTGTTGCTTCTTGAACTGGATAATGTAAAGTTCTAGCAGAAGCATTTGGATATTTTACAGCTTCATCAAAATAATTTTCATTCAATCCCAATGATATAGCCATTATTTTAATCAACTTTCTTGATAAAGTCAAACATTCACCATGATAGTTCATTAATGCTTCTTTAAAGCCAGGAACCTCCGGCCAAATGTTTGGACGGGCAACATATCCTTCAAAAAATGGGGGTGATGTTGGATCCAATTCTCTTTCATAAGTGAAATTAAAAGCTTCCATCAAGTCGTTGTATTTACGGTTGCCTCTATTATATTTCTTCATTGGGTGATACCCTTGATATTCACTATCGGGTAAGAGCCCAGTGTAAACTTCCATTTTTTTCTCATCTGAAACCTCGTGGAAAAACTTTTTGGAATATTCAAAAGCAGCATCTGAAATTTCTGTTGGAATGCCATGATTCACCGCGTAGAAAAACCCAACTTTTGAACAAGCATTGAAAAGCTCTTCAGCTATTTTTTGTCTCTTTGAAGCATCTGTAGAATTCAAATCAGTCAAATCAACCAGAGGTATAGAATCGAAGTCATCTTCAAAGTCAACTGAATCATTGGCTTCCGCAACAATCGTTTGACCATTATCTAACTTTATAACCCTTTGATCTTGAACATACGAGTTTTGCCCAATTGCAACAGTAGCCATATCGAAATCTTTTTAAAATGCAATAGCATATCTTACCAACTCTAGATGGACTCTCTCACTCTATTATAAGTGCATAGAATTTTTTTCACTTTTTTTTTTTCCTGGAGTAAAACACCAAGTTTGCCTATCTAAAAAAACCCCTTTGGTACAATATGCCCAGAGAATTACACTGTTTTTTCTTACTATACAAGCTACTAACAGCCCTACCTGCCTATCATACTGAGACCCCAAGACTTTTACTAAAAGATCTGCGATGTAATGCTGCCTTTGTTTTGCGTCGCCTGTCTATTTAAACCTTACAACTTCAAAGTCTATAAAGCTGATTAAATCTCATTAAAGAATTTGTCTCTCAAATCAACTTCTAAACCACGAATATGTCAGGAGATTCAGTCGTTGAAGAAAAAGGTGGAAATATCACAAAAGTGGAATCCTTCAGTGAAGGAGAAATCTCTGAGCCGGTGGTAGAACTTTCCAGATTCCGCCGTAACTCTCCTGAATTTCAAACACTATGGTGCTCTTTTATTGTTGCATGTACTGCTGGTCTTTATGTTACAATAAATGGTTTGCGTAATAACGGTTCAATCAATTCAGTGGTCTATGCTCATAATACTGACGTTTCAACAGCAATTGGAAACGCCCTTTGGGTGGTTTCTTCTTTTGTAGGTGGGGCAACTTTAAACATCATTGGACCAAAATATTGTATGGCCATGGGGGCAGTTGCATATCCAATGTATATAAGTGGATTTTGGTTTTATTCTTCTGTTGGAACAGATGCTGCCAAATATTATATTTTCATGGTAAGTGGTGTTGGAGCTGGTTGTTTATTTGGATTCTTATGGAGTGTGCAAAATTATTTGGTAACATGCTACTCTAAGGAAAGTGAGAAAGGTTTTTACGTTGCATGTAATTGGGCCATCATCAAGAGTGGTGCTGTTGTTGGCTCATTAATTGGACTTTGCATTAGCAGAAACCAAACTTCAAACTCGGCTCAAGCCCATTGGTATTTATATTTGATTTTTATAGTGATCAATTTCGTTGCGATTGGTTCTTCATTCTTATTGTGTGATCCTAAAGATGTGAGAAGAAGAGACGGATCGAAGATCGCTGTTTTCAAGAGAAGAACTTTAAAAGAAGAATTTTATGAGTTGAAAAGTGCCTTAGCCGAGAAGCGTATCTTGTTAATGATAATTCCTTTATTTGTTTCAGAGACAATGCTAGCCCCTGCAACAACCACAGGATCTTTCATCTTCAATGTTCGTTCAAAAGCCTTAGCTAATTTGATGTACTGGCTGGTACAAATTCCTGGTGCTTTTTTGCTTCACCGTGTGCTTGATATGAAATCCAAAAGCAGGAAATTTAGAGCATATCTGGGTTTAATTATAACTTATGTCTTCACTTTGGCCTTCTTTTTAGGTTTTTACATAATGTACGGTAGCTGGGGAGGAATGAAAACTTTTGATAGAACTTTACCAGCAAAAGATAGACCTAGTATTGACTGGACTGAGCTTAGATTTGCAGGACCATTTATATGGTATCTTTGCTCAGGTATACTGTTTGGTTTGTTTTTGAATTATAGGTTGTGGTTGATAAGTACTTTATCAAACGATCCAAAGAAATTAGGAACATACTCAGGCTTGGTTCCAGCTTTCCAAGCAGCTGGAATCGCGTTAGGTTTTGGAATAAACTCTACAAGCATTACATTCCCTAATATGTATGCATTGTGGTTTGTCATTTACATGGTTTCATTACCTTGTATGATAATAGTTATTCGCAAATATGTTCTTGAAACGAACTACTTCTTGGAAGAAGATGTCTTTGTGCCAACTGAGGTTTACGAGCAACAGAAGAAGCTGGAGCTTTCAGCGTAGTTATTAAATACTTCTTATAGAAAGAACATATCTGATTTTCTCCACAATTTATGATCCATGAAATAATACCACAAACCCTTCAACAAAAGTTTCGCAAGTAAAAAGTAGAAATGAAATCAACAGACTTCATTTAATCAGATGCAGTTTTATTTAATAATCAAAGATCGTAAGTTGTATTGAATTACACACACACACACACACGTCAATCTCAACCTATGAAATTAACGTGAAAAAAAACCTTTTGGATGAAAAAAAAAAAAAAATGAAAAAGGTGAAAAGTCGGTGAATAAACAGGGGAAGATTTCTATATCATCTTTACAGCAATTGAGACTCAATTTAACATGGCTCGATTACAGATTTTACGCAATTCCAAGAGATATATTTCAGTATCGCAGACTTCTGTTGTGACGACCAGTCCATCTGATCAATCAAACTCACAGCTACTCCAGAACGCAGAGACTTTACCAACAACAACAACAAGTGATCCACAATTTCAAGTCTTGGGTACCCCTCCAACTTTGCTTTCGATAAGTTTGACACCATCAATTCCAATTACCATCAAAAAAGGCTCATTGATTTCATTATCTGGTGGGTCCCAATCAACTTCATCCAACGAATCCGTAAGTAGCCAATGGCAGACGATATCACCTTTGAAAAGTTTCATATATGGAAGATTCACAACAAGTTACCAAAGAATAGTCACTACTATACCATACAATGCATTAATTTCTTCAGTGGCAAAGAGTATCTGGAATAAGAAATCAGTATCTCAAAAATCTTTAGTTAGTATATTATTGGACGGAAGAGTAGACTGGGCCGTGTTAGCACCAAGAGCCGTTCAAGCATATTGTGGTCCTTCATTGTCAGTGAGTATTGAAAAATTGCCCGGTAAAGTCTCTGCTGCATTGGCAAAGAATTTGAATATTCCAAGATCAACTTCCACTGGGTTACATTCTTGGAAACAACTGGGATTCAGTTTCATCTCTGGTAGAGGTCAAGTTGCCCTTAGTGGAGATGGACAAATATACCGTATAATATTGAAAGAGAATGAGGAATTCTTAATAAATAAGAAAAATTTATTGGCTGTTAGCATTAATGGAGAATCAGATCTTTCAAACTGTGTTGCCTCATATATCTTACCAAGCAATCTATCAACTAAGAAACCAGACGCACAATCAAAACCTTCAACATCGAATAGTTGGATGAAAATTGGCGAATCAATAATGTCATTTTTCAAGACCACCACAAATTATACATACAACACAATAGTGGGCAATAACAGTTATGTGAAAATAATTGGCCCTAGAAATGTATTATTACAAACAAACACCAATGCCCAATTATCACAAGCATTGAAATCATTCAGCTTCACAAAAGATGATATCAGTAAAACCGAATTAAGGATTAAAGATGTACAAGATTTAACTTCACCACTGAGGAAATCGTCTGATTATTTGAAAATAGCAACCGTCAGTGATGGGAAAGTTGAATTTAAAAGCACAGAGAATTTCCAAGATGCTGTTAAAAAGATAAGTTAAACAAAAAGCAAGTAGAATAAAATAATATTACAATATTTCCAATTTCAAAAATAAATATCTCTTTTTTTACTTTCTATAAATTTAAACAGAAATTGCAACACCAAATAACAAACCCATACCAACAGTGACCAAAGCCAATGGGTTATGTTCGAAGAAAATGATGAAAGAGGGAACTGAGATACTGGCACTTGAACCAGATTTAGAAGAACTTGAAGAAGAACTTGCAGAGGAACTTGAAGAAGCAGTTGCTGAGGAAGAAGTAGCAGAAGTTGACAGGGCAACGTCACTTCCAGAAGAGCTGCTATCGTCAGCATCAGGGTCTTCATCACAGTAAATGGTTTCGGCATCGAAACCGGAGCCTTCACCAGCACCATTTTTGAAATATTTCTCAGCACCAGATGGCATATCTGGTAATACTGTGGTAACGTTCCAATCTGGACAAGTTGAGATAGGATTTGAATCTGAGTAACCACCATCACCTGAAGGGTTAGCAGTTTCTTCGAATTCGTTTTGCAAATTGATGAAATCTTGTAATTTTGTAACATTTGTATCAGAGTTAATTTGCACTAAACCGTAGTTGTTTGCTTCTTGTGAGTACTCGTAAACTAAACCACCTGAGAAGACACCGGTCATCTTGGTAGAATAGATAGCTTCAACTTCGGTGAATGGCCTTGCTCCACTGACTTGGTTACAACCGTATTCTGATAAGAACATTGGAACAGAATAATTGTGGTACAGTTCAACTTTTTCGCTGTAACCAGAGACTGTGAAAGATGAGTGACCACACCATGAGTAATCGTTGATACCTAAGAAATCAATTCTTGCATCGGAGTCGTTACCACAGTTGAAATATTCGGCAATGTCTACTCTGATGTCGGCAATATCAGCTGAAGAGTAACCAACTGGAATGGCTCTATATTTTCTAGCAACCATATATTTCTTCATATCTCTAACAACAGCTTTAACGTAAGGAGCTGTTCCAACGGTGGAATCATCGTTGATGACTTCATTACCGGCAAAGAAACCTAAGACGTTTGTGTAGTTGGCGAAGCCGTCGATTGTGGCAAACACGTTTTGTAAATAATCAGAATTGTAAGAACCTTGTGGACATGATCTTGAGATCGATGCATCTGGAGTATTGACATCCAAGATAAGGTAAATACCATTATCTTGTAATTGGTTCATACAATATGTGTGATCTTGAGAGTTATCAACAGAGTAAACTCTGATGGTGTTGATACCTAACTCTTTGAAAATTGGAATATCTCTGTCACAAATAGCTTTCTCTGCAAGTGGATCGGTCATATTGGATGATCCACCTGGTTGATAATCAAGACCACGAATATAGAATCTTGTATCATTCTTATTATCCCAGAAAGCATTACCTTTAACAGTGATAGAGTCTGTTGCCTTGACCAGGGCTAAAATTGTTGATGTTATAGATAAAAATGTACTGAATTTCATCTTTTTGATCTGAACCCCTGAAAAACCTAAAAAAAACCTGAAACCTGAAGATCGAAGTAAACGAAAGTATAGAAATAGTTGTCAAGAGATATAGAAACGAATGAAAGACAGACTAATCTTGTTAAATACCAAAGAGTAAACAATATTTATTTTTAAAAATTTATTTTTGGCTCAGAATTCCAATTGAAAAATTTTTGTTTTGATTAGAATTTTTTTTCGTTTGTTTTGGTTTTCTCGGAAAAGTTTTTTTTTTGCATTTGAGAAGCAACCACTTTAACCGAATAGGGCTAAGCTTTAGTCTTAGTAGATTTATATAGAAATATATACTAATATGAGATGAGAAGAAGATACTATATCTTATCACTAGCATAAACAATAGGATGATTTACCATCGAATGTCTTAGGTTTTTGCTTTGTTTACATTGTTTGTTTCAGTATCTAATTTTGTTACTATTTATTATTGTTGTTAATCTGCGCATTATTATTGTGCATTGGCACATCCGCACGCACATCCGCACGTTGCCAGAAGCAGCGAATCAAATATCTACATTGATCTTCTCTACTATATCATCTTCAGCAACAGGCTCTGATATCTTATCTTCAGCAACAGGCTCTGCTATCTCGTCTTCATCAACAGGCTCAGAAATCCCCTCAGCTATCTTATCTTCAAAAACAGGCTCAGAAACTTCTGCTGATATGCCATCAGGCTCTGATATCTTCTCATCTTCATTGACAGTTTCATCCAATACAGCATTTTTTGCTGCCTCTTCACGCTTGGATTCTAATTCTTCAACAGGTTCTTTTGCTGGAATAGTGTCATCAACAATTTGCTCCTCCGACTCCACTGCAACCTCTTTAGAAAGCTGCGACTCCACATCAGTTGGGATCTCGCTTGGTTCGATAACTTCTTCAGCATCTTTAAAATCCTCTTCCTCTTCTTCTTTCACTTCTGGCTTAGCAAATTTCAATTCCCAAGCTTCAGCAATATGAATGGTGAATTTAGACAGACTTTCAACAACTGGTTCAGTGGCACTTGTAGGTAACTTCCTTCCTCTTGGTCCCTTGGTTCTACCTCTTCTAATATCTCTAACAGGCTCTTCATCTTCGGTCTCCTCTGTTGCTTTGGGTGGCTGTTGTTGCCCAGGAAGAACCATTCCAGGTAATGCAATACCTCCCCATAACCCATTCAAGTTTTTGGCAAATTCATTTGGGGCATGTTTTGGTCTTGAAGTTGGAACTTGTGGCAGATCGTCTTCTGTGCTATGAGTTGACTCTTCTGTGATACTCGATGTAGTCGAGCTCCTTGATGGAGGTTTAGGTCTACGTGACGGAATGAAAGGTTTGGCTTCCTGCAGTTGTTGCTGTTGAGCCATCAATTGCTGTTGGAACGCAAGAATCTTTGAAGATGGTTTCTTTGGCTTTGGAGGAGGTGGCTTCTTACCGCTTCCCCCAGATGATTGCAGTGATAAAGGTTCAGGTTTCTTTGGTTGAACTGGACTGTCTGCTCCATAGATATCCAATATCTCATCGGTGACACTTGCAGAGCTCAATGACGATGTAGTCAGTGCCTTCTTTATAGGCAGGAACGCTGATTCCTGGGAAATAGTTGGTGTAGTTACGGACTTAGATTCATCTTGAGGAACGTCAGCCTCAGGAACCGATACATCCACCAGAAGTTTCTTTGGTCTCGAAGCTGGTCTACGTGGCACACTTGGGAGGACCAGTTCTTGCTCTTCAACAATTTCCTTTCTCTCTTCAGCAGCAGCATCTTCTTCGTCATCAGTTTTCAACTCAGCGTTATTAGATAAAATTGGTGCAGCAGCAAGAACTGTTGAAGATTCCTGATTTTCCGATTTTGTATCTAATTTAGCAGAACGTTTTGGTCTTCCAGGAATGACTGGAATTGCATCTTCTACTATCAATGCGTCAGTTACAGGTTCTTCTTCCTTGGTTTCAATTTCCGGTTTCACTTCTGGTTCAACAGAACGTTTTGGTCTTTCAGGAATAACAGGAATCTCCGAGTGTTCCTCTGGTGCAGCAACTTCTATTTCTTCAACTTGCTCTGACTCTTCAGAAATCTCTTCAGTAACTTCAGGCTTTAAGTCAGATGTGATTTGTGGGATCTCAGAAGTTTCCGGTCCTTCTGCTTCCAATTGCACCTTCTCGGATTTAGGTTGAAGCTCATCAGATTCTGTTGATTCTTGAGTAGGAGTTGTCAGTGAATGCTCCTCTAGCTCAACTGATGATGTAGTTTTTTTGACTGGTCTTTTTGGAACTACCGGTGTTTCAATTTTTTCTAATTCTTCTTCTGATGCAATCTTGGTTTGAACTGGTTCAACACTAGTTGCCTTTTTGGCAGGTCTTCTGGTAGGAATTAAAGGTATAGGTGAAGCCTCAGAAGTTGCAGGTGTAGACTTTTCACCGGAATCTAACTCTTTTGCTTCAGGCCTCAGAGGAACACTTGGTAGTTCAGCTGATTTTTCTTTATTAGGTCTTGCTGGAATACTAGGAATATGTTCTTCAGAGTTCGAAACTGCAGATTTCAAAAATTCCAAGGAATCAGGTTTTTGAGATTCTGCAGGATCTAAAGTGACACGTTGATCACCTTCTTCTCCTTCTTCAATTTCGCTTTCAAATCCGTCGGAATCAGAGAAACCATCATCAGATTTTGATTCTTGCGGTTTCTTATCTGCTGGAGCTTCAGGCTATCAAATATTGTTAGTTATTTTACTCAATTGACCTCGATTGACAAAACTTACAGTTCCACTTTTTGACTTTGCAGGACGTCTTGGAATTTGAGGTATGCCAGACATGGTTGGATTGATGGATGATGATCTCACTCAAATAACGTGTGTGATTTCTTATTTTTGTTCCAGTTGTTCTTTTTTTTTATTTTTTTATTTTTTTAATTTTTTGTTTTAGTTTTCTTTACTAGAATTTATCCAAAGATATGAACTAAACAACTTGGGATGAGTCGTGGGGACTTTAAGGATGATTTGTAATTTCCATTAGAGTAGCATTTTACTTGAAGAGAATGAGAAAAAAAAAACTTTGTATATATATATTATAATTAAAAAATAAAATAAATCTATGAGTAGTTCAATCTGAAAATATCATTGAAAACATAGTAAGAGTTAGCTTCTGGGATCAAGTGGAAGACTTGAGAGTAACGTTGAGCATTTTGCTCTTCATCAATCAATAATTCACCGGTAACCATGACCAAGACATCACCAGCTGGTGAGGCAGGTTGAGCATCCAATGTTGAAATTCTGTGGGTAACTTTGGTGAAACCTAATCCAACTAATTTTTCAACAATATCTTTGGCACCTTGTAATTGAGATGATTCAAAAGTTAACATTGATTGATCTCTCTAGTGTTTTTTTTTTTTTTTTGTTAGTAATTGAAACACAAAAACAATATATAAAAAAAGTACTAAACACTTACGTATAAGTTACCTAATTGAGATCTGTCATTATCGAATTGGTTGTAGTAAAATTCACAAAATTGTTCTGTTGTGAGAGAAATTATGTTAGAATCAGTTTAAAAGGAATAAGTATCAAAAATATCCTCTCCTTGGATTGTATACATACGGGCTAAAGTGTTGAAATCGACTGTAAAAATTAAAAAAAGCATGTTAGTAAATAAAACACAAATGAATCATTCTGATATCGAAAGATAAACAAACACATACCAGACATGGTTGATATAATTCTATTGATGTAATGTTCTTGATGATGTTGATCAAAGTTTTTTTTTTTTTTTTTTTTTTTTCCTCTTGGGTGTAAATTTTTTTTCCTCTTTTTTCTTCCAGTTACTGCTACGTTAAGTATTGAAATGCTAATTAATGCTTTTTAAATTCTCTATTATACAATTATCATTACATATCGTCATCAGTGATTAATTTCTTCAACAAGCTGATATCATTGACGGCTTTCATTAAATCTTCTTTCTTGACATTTCCACTGATCTTGTTGGTACCAAGTTCTATATTTTTCTTAGTCAATCCTCTGGTACTATTGATCACACCAAAACTTTCTAAAGTGGTTATAACTTCAAGAAATTCTCCTTTTTTCAAAATACCGATCAAGTTGTCCAATTTCACCTTGGTTCTGTAAAATTCGTAGAACTCATTTATGGTTTTCAACTTATTCGATTCTTGTTCGAATTTTATCAATGAACAAATAACAGTTTTCTGTTGTAAGTTCAAATTCTTCAACTTATTTCCACCATCATTAGTGAAATTAGATGCATTGAACACAGCACTGCAGACTTTAGCAACATGTGCAATTGAAGCTTTCGGTGCGGAATTTAAATCCAAATTATCGAATTCTTCTCTTGATAATTTCAATCTCATCAGTTCTTCCACCAATTCTAAAGATCTATGGCATATATCAAACAGTTTCCTCAAATCACCAGTATTTGCTGCAGTTTTCTTAGCACATAATTGGATGGCCAGGGGATGAATAAGACATGTTGCTGCTCCATTATTGATCGATCTCAATGTTGACTCAATGACATTTTTAATTTGATCACTTGAGTATGGTAAGAATTGTAACAAAGTTGGATTTATTCTATTAGTTCTTAAACGAGGTAAAAATCTGTCTGTTAAATCCAAGGCATTGGCAATACCTATCAATACCAATCTTGGTGATTCTTTTTCTCCATTCAATTGTGATGCGTAGGAAAACAAGTCAAACAATATTTGCTGATTACCGGTAATCAAATTATCTAACTCGTCAAGGACAACCACTGACATATCAGCAACTTTGTTATTTGTTAATACTTGTTTCAAATCATTTGAATTGTATTTCTGATGTCTCGATTTTCCCAACATTTTCTTGCAAATTTCATCATATATATGTTCTGCCTTTTGAATAATCATACAATTCAATTGAATATATGCGACTCTACGCTTTTTCCCTTTTGTAATCTTCAAGTCATATATAGCTTGAGACTCATCAAATTCAGTATCACTATACTGCCTTATGAAATTTTTCAAAGTAGCTGTAGTTTGTGCTGTCTTACCAGTTCCTGGTGGACCAGATATATACAATGAACCTGGTTCCAAATCAGTGATTTTTTTCACAAGATATTCGTTCAACTTCTGGTCCTCAATTTCTCTTGAAGGTAACGATGCCTGACCCGCAGTCACAGGAGTTGAGCCTCTTTGAAATAAACATTTGGCACGAGTATATATAGATAAACTTGAAGTGGTCTTTGTAGGTGTTGCAGGAGGTGTAGATAAGAGTGATAATTTCTTTGGTGTTATAGAATTCTCATCTAATTGTATGATTCGTTGTTTCTCTGGTGTTATTGGTGGTGATAGGAGACCATTCTGTATATTATCTGAGTTTTGTGATTTCACACTATCTTTCAATATACTGGAAACTTGATGTCTCTTCACATGACTATCATCATGGGAAAAAGTAGATGATCTCTTTGATGTAATTGGCATTGTAGGATTAGGTTATTGGAAGTTGAAATAATGAAGAATTAATTAGTTATGTGGATATATATATATATGCAGAAAATCATTGATTTAAAATTTTACCATGGTATATAAGTGAATGCATCATATTATTATGGATCGTGTCTTTGATGTTACAGGGTGAGTTTTAAAATGTACTCAACGCGTTTTTAGATTGAAATTTTTTTTAATTATTTCCTAATCAGGATAATTAATTGGTTGTATTTACATTCGAGGAAGAAAAAAATAATTTTTCTTTTTTTTTACCCTCGATCTTGAATCGAGAAATTGGTCTGGACTAGAAATATATTAGGAGGAGATATTGAGTTTTATATGAGAACCTCAATCTTTGTTCATTACAATTAAGAAGTGAAAATTAATAATAAATAAGTTCACACAAATACACACTAAATAGAACAATCGAATTGAAAAAGAAAAAATTATACAAGCCCAGCTTTTTTAATTCTTTCTTTTTGTTCTTCCTCTTTTCTAATTTCCTCTTTAGCAACTGCAGTATAGTTCTTAGAAGGATCATTATGCAGAGGATTAGTCCAACCATGTTCATCGTGATCTTTAACAAAATGAGCAAACGGATACGTTGGTAGCGTCTTAATAGGGGTCTCTTTTGTAATTAAACCTTTTGAAACTTGTCTATCTATTAATTTTTGCAAATAATCTGAAATATGGTCTCTAAAACTTGTGAAATTTTTATATTTGATTATACCTTCTGGTGCTTCATAAATGATTTTTTTCAAAAGTGAAGGAATTAAAGGTTCATCTTTCATCTCATCAATAGAGTAAAAAATTGGATGGTTGGTGAAAATTATGGCTCTTGATTTTGGTAATCTTCTAAGAGTTTGTCTTTCTACTCTAACATTAAACTGATCTGGTTCCACATTTTTTTGTACTTTTTCCCCTTCTTGTAAAGCATAAACATTATTACACAACAATTTGTGATCCCAAGATATATACCATGAAGCTCTCTCGACAAGATCTGCAGGTTGCATCTTATCAAACCATCTTTCCATTGATTTTTTCAATTTCGTTTCATAATCTGGAACGTCAGTATGAATAACATCCAAGTTTTTACCCAATTTATGTTTGATACCAAATGAACCACCGGGGAAAGGAACTGCAGCAGCCATCAAGTAATGTTTGTCATCTTCTTTATTTTTCAAAACAATGTAGAAATCTTCCTTAGCCATTTTGGAGACATAGATCAATGGATGTTCTTTCAAAGGTTTTGAGAAATCCAAGATTTCACCAGTCAACTCATTAACAACATGTTCACCTTTATCCTTAGTGGTGAATAGTAATGGATATCTTTTCAACATATGTTCTTTAACCATCTCCATCAACTCTTCACACGCTTCTTCTGATCCAGGTAACCAACCAATATTTTCATCACCGTATTTATGGATTATTCTTTTTTTCTCCTCGACATAATGTACATAGTATTTATCCATATCTAACCAGTGATTTGGATCCAACTTGAAAATACTCATTGTTTGATGATATGGCCATCTAAATGGTCTCCAAGGTCTATCATCATATGTTGCAACTTCTTCTGGTTTGATCATTAAAGAGGTTGGCTGAGGAATAGGATCATCTGGACTTGAATGATATCCTTTTTTCTTATCAGCAGAGGATGGCTTTGCTTTGGCAAACCGTTGATTATAGAAAATTAAAATATGTTTGTAAGATAATATAAAAGATATAACTAGAGCGACACCTAGTAAAATGATTGTACTCATTTTATTCTTCAAATTTAAACAATGTTCACTATTACAATCATTATCACAAGATGGGGGAGATCAGATAGATTATATACTCATAATAATATTTATGTATTTTGCTAAATAAGATAGATAGATAAACTCTCGTTTTTCTGTACCTAATTTGGTAATTTTTATGATTATCATAAATTCAAATAGTATAATGCTGTTGTTTACATTTCGATGCTTGGTAAACAAGCAATAACAGATCATTTCAATTATCAGACCACTTTTGAAATCATCAGCACCAATTTGCTGATATCCATTGTGATAGGGGCATTCTATTCGTAGTGACAGTAATTCTTCCCTCAATATGACAACTTATCGTGAAAAATAAGGCAAAAAAAGAGATCTCACTTGGAAATTCTACTACCAGAAGAATGTCTCGGTCTATAATAAACCACTGACTGCTCCACTGTTCAATTGTTCTTTGTCTTCTACAATTCTTCTTCATTCAAGGTGTTAGTTATTCAAGAGATCAAACGGGGGGATTTTTTTTCTATTTTAGATAAATTAGGGGTAAGTTTACACTACCTTCTTTTTCAAGAAAAGAAAGTGACAAACAAAACTAATAGTTAGAGAATTTTACATTACAAGTACAAAGGTATGCTTTGTGTTTTTATTTGCAAATTAATAGATTATGAAATAGTTTATTTTCAAAAACCAAATTTATTTCTTAAAATATAAAACCGAGAAAGAAAACAATAAGATGATGTAATATACAATGTAAAAACAAAATCAAAGTCTTCTACCTCTTCTACCACCCTTCTTTCTGGTAGAATCAGATGGAACTGGAGTGACATCTTCAATTCTACCAATTCTTAAACCTGATCTGGCTAAAGCTCTGACGGCTGATTGACCACCTGGACCTGGGGTCTTGGTGTGAGTACCACCGGTAGCTCTGATTTTGATGTGAACAGCAGTGATACCAACTTCTTTACATTTGGCAGCAGCATCTTGGGCAGCTAACATGGCAGCGTATGGAGTTGATTCATCACGATCAGCTTTAACTTTCATACCACCAGTAACTCTGGCAATGGTTTCTTTACCTGATAAATCAGTGATGTGGACAAAAGTATCGTTGAATGAAGCAAAGATTCTTGCAACACCGAAGACATGTTGACCATCACGAGCTTGTGGACCAAGGGTAACGTTTTCTATAATCTTAGTTAGTATATAATTTTGTAAATAAATTGAAAAGAAATCAGAATATATCTAGGATGAAACAAAACTGAAGAATCCAATAATTCAAACACTTTCCATATCTGCTAAAAAGATAACTGATACCATTACAATATGATGATGATATCTTTTTTTTTCTCTTGATGAAATTTTTTCTTCAAAATCTTCAAAATGAAATATCTTCGTAATGTATTTGAAGATACTTCGAACAGGAAAACTGTCTCTTCACTGAATGAATGAGTTCTACTGACCGATAATCAGTATCATTTAAACATTCTATTGAAATTACAAGTTAATTCAACTGCTTTTGAAAAAATTGAAAATTTGTTGAAACATTTCTGTATATGTATTGATTCATTTTGCAAAGAAAGGATTCCATTTGGTATCTTCATTCCCATTCATTCAATATACTCTTCTGATCTCTTACTTGATGATATATAACATACGTGGAGCCATTTTTATTCTTGTGTAACGTGAATTATTAAAAAAGAAACCTTCCAATATAACAATTAAAAATCTTTTTTTACAAGAAAAAAAAAAAAAAAGTTCAAAAAGTTTTTTTCCTCTGCGAAAAAAAAAAGAGTAGTGAGTGGTGTTGCGAGGTTTATTCAGCTATACTATGTGAAAAATATACTGTGTGCGCAATTTGAGAAAAGTAAGTTTAAGTTCAAAAAGGGAAAAAAGCAGTCACACTTGGAGAATGATTAATCCCATTTCTTCTGATCACCTTTACATAGATAGTGTAACAAAAGCGGGAAATATCCCATTTATAGGTGTATTTGATACCATAGGTAGACATATGATTAACTAATGGATCAATGTAGATGTAGTAATTACAAAAATTAGGTTTATATCTTATGGTAAGTCTACAGTATATGATATGATATTTTTCAATGTTTTTAAATTATTTTTTGATATTTCATTAACTCTTTCTTATAATACAAAGTTTTATTGAATCTAGTAAACGAAACCCAAGATCTTACCTGAAACGTGCTTTCTTCTAGCTTCTTCATGGTCCATAATACCAGCTGAAGTGGTTAAGATAACGAAACCGAATTGTCTAGCTGGTAATAAGTTGTCAGTCCATTTTTCAATATCATCGATCTTGACGTTGTATCTTGGTGAGATGACACCACATTTGTTTAATCTACCGTTTAATTGAATGACAATTTTACCTGATCTGTGGTCATCAATGTATTCGAATTCACCAATGTAACCGTGTTTTTGCATAACTGATAAGAACTTGATAATAACCTTTGATGATGGTCTGATCAAGACTTGACGTTTACCGGTCTTTTCGGCATTGTTGATGGCGTTTAAAGCATCTGCTAAGACTGAAGTTCTGGTCATTTTGTAATGTAGATGATGATAGTATTCAAATCTGTAAGTGTAAGTTACAAAATTTTATACAAAAAATTATTTTTTTTTTTTGTTTCTTTGTGAAAAATTATTGATGAAAAGTAGTGTGTTAAATTATAAGAAAGAAACATAAAGAGTCGTGTGCAAAGTGCAAAAATACTTATTATCTCGACAGCCCCTGTTACTAAAGCAAGAAAAGCAGTCACACTTTTTTTTTGTGCCTTTTTCTTATTCTTAAATACTCTCTCTGCGCAACAAGGAAAGAGAGATGCTGCGCACTGGGGGGAGTCTCTGCCCGTTTTTCCTCCCACTCTCTGCCTTTGCTCTGCCCAACACAGGCGGAATAAAAATTGGTCTTTGACAAACGACAAGTGTGAAAATTTTCATCATCTTTTTTTTTTTTTCTGGTTTTTTTCTAATAAAAAAAAAAATTGTTTTCTTATTGAATATATCTTTTTTAATTAAGCATAGTCAAATAAGAGTTTAAGATGCCAGTATGTACACCATATTATATCTATCGACAGATAGTTTAAGATCATAGGATATTCATTATTTTGTTATTATCATCACTGTTTCCCCATCATGATTCATGTTCTGTAAAATTCAAAGAGTATATATGTAGATTTTTAAATTTCATTGATTATAAAATTCAATTATAAAATAAAACTAATCACTCAAGTGAAGAATTACTTAAGCGAAGAGAAGTGATTCAAATGGTTTCAAATATCAAGTTTATAGGTTCCACTTTGATATTATAAATTATTCACAAAATTCACAAAGGCAAGAAGAACATGATAATAAAGGAATATCCTTTGAAGACATTCAACAATACAAATATACTAACATTTATTCTATTAGTCCCAAAAATCTTTCAGAACTAAGCAAAAATTAGCTAAGGCTCAAAACCAAAACAGACCATTACCACAATGGATCAGATTGAGAACTGGTAACAAAATTCGTTACAACGCCAAGAGAAGACACTGGAGAAGAACTAAGTTAAACATCTAAGCTGGGTATATAATTTTGATAAAGAGACAATGGGAAAATTCTATTTTAAGATTTTTCTCAATGTTTGATATTATTCATGTGTGTTCGGTTTATATATAACGTTTAATTTTTGAAATATAAGTTTTCAATTTCAACAGAAACAAAATCATTCTTTGTAAAGGAAGTAAATGAGTAACCTCTAGTTAAAACTATCATTGGAACAAATCTTTGAATAAACTTGTCTTGAGATCTTTGATAAATTTCTCTCACCATTAAAGAAAAAAATTAAAAAATGAAAAGTTTTCTTTTAATTATATATCACTTTAATTGTGTAACAAAGAGAAGCACTAGAGAACTATGAAAAGGTTTTCATGTTTTCATAGTGATTAATTACATCTTACGGACTTTCACAAACATGATGACAAAATTGCAATAAACAAATTAGCTAGATAGTATTTGAAATTTTTTAATGATATTATTTATTGCGTTAAAACAATTGATCTGATTTTGTGAAGGCTATTAAGATCTATGTCTTTTGTTATTATAGATTAAAAAGTTTTTTTGTATATTTATATAGCTTATAAGCAAGATAATTAATCCTTCCACTGTCTTCACACCCTCTCTCCAATTTAAACTGATTCTTCGAAAACAGTTTCAATTGGTTTTTCCATTAAAGCAGCATGACTCAATACCGAGACACTTGATGCACCAATTAACCATAAGACAGTTGACAATGGACTAGCTAAGAAACCTAATGGAACACTGACGACTAATAAAGCTGTATACAATTGTTGGGTATTCAATCTGGCAAATGGTAAGACCAAATCTTCACCTTTCAATTTATTGATTAAAGTGACACCACCAACGGAAAATAAGATAACAAATACTAATAATAAATTTGTTAAGAGTGAATATACTGATAATAATGCAATGACAACTGCATAATTGGCTTGGAAATAACCTAAATTATAACCAACTCTTTGTTGAATCTCTGAGAAATTGGCAGGCTTTGAAATTCTCTTGAAATCGAAAAATTCTTGTGGTGGTTTCAATGATTGAAATTTTTGTTGGATTAAACCAGTATTGGCCTTATTTGAGTTAGTACTTTTAGTTCAGGAAAACACATAACCACTATTTTAAACATACCTTAAGACGTTCCAAGCTGAAATTTTCAGACAAACTGGAAAACTATTCACAATGTTAGTAAGAATCTAGTCAACATTCACTGCCATCGGGGTTAATCTTTAGACAAAATAGCATACGTGTTTATCTGTTTATCTATTTCTTGAAAACCACGTCACCATTTTAGCATTTAAAGACAGAACTCCTCAGTTGCAAAGATTATCACGTACTGGAATATTGGAAAGTTGTGAGAATGACATTTCTTTTATTATTATTAGTTCTTATATGATCAACTACTATCTAATCAAAAACAAAATGGCTGTTGTTGTTAATTTTTTTTTTTTTATTCCTCTTTTTTTTTTATACACAAAAAGAAAAAAGGAACGAAATTTTGACACAGAGAGAGATTATTTATACAGCCCCCTTTTTTTTGCTTTCGAAGTATCCCTCGATTACTTCAAACCCAACACTATACAATCTCCATTAGCACTGTATTTAATATCATTGATGTGGATTCCTTTCTCTGACCCGATACCAAAGCACTGATTTAGTGGGTTTTGTACCCCAGTTTCTTCTTCTAGAAGACTACATTGGAAATGGAAACTCTTATCATCTTGCTTGTGATCAGTTTTAAACTTGTAAGAGCCATCGAGGTAGGAAAATTCAATCTTGGCATCGATGGGCAAGAACATATTTGGCTCAGGGCTCAATGCTAATAATTTGGCTTTTGGACCCCATGAACCACCTCCTCCAACGACTTCATATCTTTGGAAATACCCATCTTTTGACACTTTTGCGAATATTCTTGTATCTTTTGTTATTATAGACATGAGATGGCTATTCTCTTGTAAAATTGAAGAAGCTGCTTTATCATTTATCTTCTTTATCATATTATGTTTACAATCTGTTATTTGCAATTCTTCATTTGTTTCAAGTGGTATCAAGTTTGTCTCTAATTGCAATTTCAAAATCTGGTCAATCTTGGGTAAATCAATGTCCAAATGTTTTAACATCATCCATGAACATTCATTAAATGGTAATTGACTAGGCTGATATATGTATAAAGTTTCAAAACTGTTATTGTTAAATAATGTGTTTGCCAATGGCACTGAACATTGAAACTGTTGATCATTCTTATCCGTGATAGATAACTCCATTTCACCTTGCTCATATCTCCAATGATTTTGCAATATATCTAATTCTTGTAATTTAGCATCATTAATCGTGACATAATCATCGAGCCATAATTCTGAAACCCCTGACCTGCATGAATTGTTACCTATAGTGTCAAAAGCACCAACTATTAATTGAATTCTGTCATCATGTGAGTTTATTTGACGACTCCGAGACTCAGCCAATGCGACTTTATCTGGTGTGGAAGCTATTATTATCGATTTGGGTTGAAATTGATTCAAGTCTAAAAATGGAAGATCTGATCCAGTATATGTGTTGAATTTATAATGCAGAAATGAATGAGATGCTCTGAATAGTATAGATCTATTACTGAAACATATTTTCGAGAGAGTCGAAATTGGTCTCACTGGTAAGATGATCATGGTTAGAGTGAAATATTTCAAGTCAGAAGATCTTTTTGTTAAGAAAAAAAAAAAAAAATGGAGAAATATAAAGAATAGAGCTTTTAGAGCAGTATAATAGTCTATATTGGAAACGATTAATAATAGACAGTTTAACTAGATATTTTCAGTGTCCCATAATTACAAAGATATTACATTACAAATTTTTCTTTCTCTTTTGTAAGATAAAAAAAAAAATTTGATCACTTATTCAACATTATAAAAACTTCATTTTAAATGTATTTAACTTATTTGTAAGAAAAGAATATCAACATATCAAAAACTGAAAGCTCTTGGAATGAATAATCCATCTCTTGAGTAAATATATATAAAAGTGAAATAATCTATTTTAACTTCTTCTTTGGTCTCAATTGATTTGAGTGACCACATTTTCTCTTTCTACAGTTGGTAGCTCTTGGTGGTAATCTAGCGTAACATTTTCTGCAAATGGATTTTTCACAGTTGTATTTGGAAGCTAAAACTTTTAAAGAAGGTTCGATAACACCACCTCTTAATCTTAAAACCAAATGTAAAGTTGATTCTTTTTGGATGTTGTAATCGGACAAGGTTCTACCATCTTCTAATTGTTTACCAGCGAAGATTAATCTTTGTTGATCAGGTGGAATACCTTCTTTGTCTTGGATCTTTGATTTAACATTGTCAATAGTGTCTGATGATTCGACTTCTAAGGTAATGGTTTTACCTGTAAGGGTCTTAACGAAAATTTGCATCTTGACCTGTTTGTTTATAATATGTTAATACTCTCTTCTCTTTTACAATCTTATATCAATATATGTATATTTAAACCTACCTTTTTGAATGGGTTAAACTAGCCTGTATTAAAGGAAAAGATGAAAATAATTTTAACAAATTTTAGTTTTTTTTTAAAAAAAAAAAATTGTTTGAGATTTTCTTCCTTCCACTGTTAATGTTTTTTTTTTTTGGTCAATAGTCGTTTGTGGATAACAAATATTTCTAGGGTTGAAGCCCTAATAGAAAACATCACAACACCATATATAGAATAAAATAACTACTTACTGTCTAACAGTATAAATATCTAGAAGTTTTCTCGTTTACTCGTGCTATATATCTATATATCAACAGAGATATCTTTCTTTATAAGTTGTAAACAAATTGGATTATAGATATCTTTGTATTTTTCATAAGTTTCCAATGCCATCTCTCTATCAACTTCATTCAAGAGTCTATAACTTGGTCTGACAAATTTCATTCTACCAACGGTACCTAACCAATCTGACATAACTTGTCTTGCTGCCTTGATATCACCGGTTAATTGTAATCTCAACCATCTGAAAGTGACTTCACCGTTTGATGATTTATCATAAGTACTGTACAATTCAGACATTTGCTTCAAAGCTAATTGTCCCTGTGTTGAGGTCCAAGTAAAACCTTCAGTACCTTCATATGAGGACAAGTAGTCAATGAAAACGACGTTTTGATTAGCTGAGAATGCTTCAATATCTTTTGAAGAGAATTGGGTTTTGAAATCAGTAATTGAAAGATTCGATTTAACTGCTTCAATCCATTTGTTACCTAATGCGTAACATTGATCAACTAAAGTGGTATCGAATTGAGGTTTTGGAGGTAAACCTGGGGTAAATAACCATGTTTTCCAATCAATGGTATCCAATAATTCCTTCTTGTCTTGGAAAAAATCGTATAAAGTATCTAAGAATTGATAAGTGTCAAGACTTGATCTTCTAAATCTGTTGAAATAGAATGGGATAAACTTATCGAAATTTTCTCTACCAACAACACATTCGATATGGTATAACAAGTTGAAACCTTTCTCATATGGAACTGTACTGAAAGCATCATCAGGATCAGATCTATCTTTCAAATTTTGAACCAAACATGAATATCTTGAAGCTTTTTCACCCATTGACTTGATTGAATTATCTAAATCGGTCCAACCAATAATAGCTGAGAAATGTCTTGTTGCTTCCCCATGTAAGGCACCTGTGATTCTTCTCTCGATGTAAACTGTCCAACCTTCATTTAACCAAAAATGTTCCCATGAACAGTTGGTGACCAAATTACCTGACCATGAATGAGCCAACTCGTGGGCAACGACATCAACATTTTGTCTATCACCACTTAATAAAGTTCTGGATAAAGTACACAAATTTGTATTTTCCATACCCAGATATGGGAATGATAATGGTAATACCACGGAATCAAATGTCTTGAATTCATAATTGAAGATCAATTTTTCAGCAGTGACAATGAAATTTTCCATGTCTTCTTCGAATTCGTATTTACAAGCAGCAATTTCACAAGGTTCAGAGTAAATATTGGATCTTGGACCAGTTGGAGCACTAACAATATCACCACTGACAATTGCAACTAAATATGAAGGAATTTGAACTTCTTGTTTGAAAAAATAACTCTTGTTGTTAACATTTGCAAAACCCTTGTGTAATGGAGCGGCAGAAGCTGAAGCTGAGAATTCTTCTTCAGTAGAAGGAATACCTGACATCAAACTTGGTAATGGAGACTCAACTTTATAAGAGTAACTGCTTTTCATCGATGGGGTATCGAATGATGGGCACATACTACGGAAATAATGAGGTTCACATTGTGAAAACAAGTATGGCTCGGTTTTACCAGTAGTTTGCTCTTTATTCATGAATTGAATAGCAATACAATCTTCTGTGGTACTATAGGCAACTTGTAATAAGAATTCAGTGTCCTTAACTAAATTCTTCTTTATAACTAAAGGAGCACCTAAAGGTTTAACCAACTCTTTCAAATTAAATGGAGTCTTGTCTCCATCGATAGCAACTTCATGGATATCAAGAGCTAAAGTGTCAAGAACGATTTCTTCGACATCATTCAAAGCTTTTAAATGGAAACTAACGGTACCAGTGACAATTTGTTTTTCAAATGAGACTGACAAGTCTAAATCAGTATGTTTGATCTTGAAGTTTTGATAATTTGAATTTGTTGATGGATCAATTTCCGGATGTTGTTGTGGAAGATGAGGTTGGATGATATTCATCAACTTTGGAGAGATAGTAGAAAGAGAAGTCATCTTGTTGTCGTTGTGATGAGTTCGAAGATGATGATCAAGATGAATAAACCGTTTGTTTTCAAACTTAATTTTTTTTTCTGCAATCCTGTTTCCAGTGGTGTTAAAGAAGAAAATTTGCCGTATAAGGATCTGGCGAAATGGTATGATATGGGTCTCGAAATAATGAGAAATGCCGTTGATTTCGAAAACTTAATATTATTAAATTGCACAATCCCTCTTTTACAAGGTCTATTCATACGAAAAGGCAAGAACAGGAAAAGAAACACTAAACTGTACCAGGGTTTATTAAATCATCATCACACAATAATATATACACAAATTATGCTGCAACGCAATATTGTGTTTTTTGAGCACTACCTTTTTCCTTTTATTTAGCTATATTGTATACTACAAGACAATAATAATTCAATGAATATATGCCATGGTATAAATAACTTTAAACTATAAGATCTTATCAAGTCATAATCAAATTTATAGAAGATTTATTTCGCAGAATAGATCTCGTTACCAAAACATATATGCAATGTAAATTTCTTTGCTCTCTCTCCAACAAAAAAAAATGTTGATCAAATAGTAGTGTATATAATACAGGACAATTCCCAATACAGAAATCCTTTCGGGATTTTGGCCGTCCAATAAGAAGAAAGTAAAGAGAAAATTTTTCGGGCAAAACACCGTGTTTTTAACTCGTTTTGATTATTAGAGATATGAAATAGATATATATATAATCAAATATCAAAAGTTTTTCTGAAGAAGAGTAGATCTTTGCTTGAATACTATAAAAAAGTTTAAAAAAATAAGTCTAATTAAGCTTACTTGCAGAGGGGTTTATTCGTGACTTAATTTTGATTGTGGTATCATTTTGTTTACGTGCATTTCTCATTTTTTGATAGAAATTTTTTATCTCGTTTTTTTATTATTTATTTTTTTTCTCTTGGGTGTGACCTCTTTCCAAGGCTAAGAAAAACAAAATATAAATACTGATCCATTTCCCCAAATAGGCTCTTCTTTACTTCTTATCAAAAGAGTTTATTTTTTTTATTTTACACACATGTCTTCAGTGAAGAAAGGATATATGGCTGGCACATTTATAGCATCATCAACATCTCCGGATTCGTTGGAGAATCCAATCAAAGGTGTATCCACAGAAGTTGATGCTGCTATACTACCAAATAACGATGAAGATAATACGTCCCTGTTGATGGCTTTCCATGATGCAAGACCTTCTGTATTAGTGGTGGTGTTGACATTTGTTGCTTCTATTTCAGGTTTCATGTTTGGTTATGATACTGGTTATATCTCTTCAGCTTTAGTGGCAATAGGGACAGATTTAGGTGAAGAATTAACATATGGTCAAAAACAATTCATAACATCTGCTACTTCTTTAGGAGCTTTAATTGCTGCTGTATTTGCCGGAGTGTTTGCCGATTTATTTGGTAGAAAACCTGTCTTGTTATTCTCGAATATCTTATTTATCATTGGCAGTGGTATTCAATGTGGATCACATTCTGTTTGGGAAATGATTGGTGGAAGATTTGTCATGGGTTTTGGTGTCGGTGTTGGTTCATTAATTGCTCCATTGTACATCAGTGAATCTGCTCCAACTAAGTACCGTGGTAGATTAGTTGTTATCAATGTCTTAGCCATCACCGGTGGCCAATTAATTGCATATGGTATTGGTGCAGGTTTAACTCATGTCACTAATGGTTGGAGAATACTTGTTGGTCTCTCCATAATCCCACCTTTTGTCCAATTAGTAACTTTCTTCTTCTTACCTGACACACCAAGATACTTGATCTTAAAAGGTAGATTAGATGAAGCTGCAAAAGTTCTTAAGAGAACTTATAAATCCACAGATGATGAATTAATTCAAATCAAAATTGAAGAATTAAGTGCCTTGAACCAAGAGATTCCAGGTCAAAACCCTTTCACAAAGACTTGGAATGCCATCAGAGATATTCACAGAGTTCCTTCAAATTTAAGAGCTTTGGTCATTGCATGTGGTTTACAAGGTATTCAACAATTCACCGGTTGGAATTCATTGATGTATTTCTCAGCAACTGTTTTTGAAACTATTGGTTTCCAAGACTCAACTGCAGTTTCAATCATCATTGCTGCTACAAATTTCGTATTCACCTGTGTTGCTTTCTTCATCATCGACAGAGTTGGACGTCGTCGTATATTATTGATTGGTCTTCCAGGTATGTGTGCTTCCTTGGTGTTATGTGCCATTGCATTCCATTTCCTTGGTATCAAATTCAATGGAACTGATGCTGTTGTACATACGGAAGGTATCTCAGGTTGGGGAATCGTGGTGATCATTTCAATGATCTTATTTGCTGCTTGTTATGCCGTTGGTATTGGTAATGTTCCATGGCAACAAAGTGAATTGTTTCCTCAATCAGTAAGAGGTGTTGGTGCATCATATGCAACCACTACAAATTGGGCAGGATCTTTGGTCATTGCATCTACTTTTTTAACCATGTTGGAAAATATCACACCAACTGGTACATTTGCATTCTTTGCTGCATTATCTTTTGTCTCATTTATCTTTGTCTACTTCTGTTACCCAGAATTAAGCAATTTAGAATTGGAAGAAGTTCAACATGTCTTAACTGGAGGTTTCAATATCGTTGCTTCCCAAAAATTGGCTAAACAACGTAGAGCTGATACAGTTAAGAGACATAGAGAGAACAACAAGAAAGTTGAAACTGCTGAAGATATCATCTTAAAAGTTTAACTTGTGCCGTTCATTTTAATAGCTTATATTTATTCATTCTATTCATTTCTTTGCTAGATGCTATTCAATAATATTAATTTATCTAATTTACTCTTGTAAATGTATCACTCACTTTCTGATAAAATTTAGGTAAAGTTGCGTAGTTTTTCGGCTGTAAGAGAATTAAGAAATTAAGCTTTATTGAATACAGCCATACAGTCAACGTGGATCTTTGATAGTTAAATGAGCCTTGCCTCTCCACATTAAAGCTCTAATTGGATATTGAAAAGCAATTCAGATTAAAACAACAACAAAAAAAAAAAAATAGAGTAGCTTAGAGAGTCATTTGAACTAAAAATAAAAATAAAAAATAATATATATATAATAATTTTTTTTGCTTCTTTTTTTAAACTTTTTGTTTCTATTACCAAACTTCATTAAATATATCATACAATGAGATTAATCAGTTCTTTTATATCGTTATTACTGGTCTCTGCTTCTATTGTGTTAACAACAGAAGCTGCCAGTGATGGTTCATTTCCTCAAGAAAATGCACAATTAAGATCGATCAACGATTGGCAATGTTTCCATTTTTATGGTCAAAAGCATGGCAAGACGTCACCAAAATTACAATTCAAGTTAGTCTCAAAAGATGAAAGTGCTAAGCAAAGTATTTCTGTTGCTAAAGGTTCGAATTTTGTCAGTGGTCTTGATTTTACATCTATGGATAAATATGTATGTAATCAGGAGAAAATTGCTGAAGGTATTTGTACTGAAACGTCATTAGGTTTCTTAATTCCAGAAATCTTGAAAGATCCAAAAAATTCTCTTCAATTCCATTTGAACTCAGAAGATAAAATGGTATCATATGAAGATATCCTTGACACTGGTTCTTATTGTTCATTTGTCTATAATGAGACCCCATCGATCAAATCAGAAGTTGTTATCAAGCCTTTTTACAACAATGGTATTGATGGTAGTGAGACAAATGAGAGAATTGCTAAATTCCTTAGTGTTATTTGCAGTTTTGCATTGATTTATTATTATATCAAGCAGTGGCAAGGTAAAGAAATGGAATTAGATACGATTAATAAATCAATAATTCTGTATTTTATTGCTATTGAATGTGTTATTCCATTACTTTCGGTTTTGAAAATTACATTCGACTCATTCCATTGGGGGCTTATTGGTAAATTTACAAATATGATCATCGTTGCTGTTCTTGTATTAAGTAGTACAGCTAAGATTGGATTTATCTCATTATTAACAAAAGGTTATACGGCCTTACCAAAAGAAGAATACCCTTTGAAATCTTCTCATTATGCTATGGTGAAATTTTCCACAATTGTTTATTTTATCACAATGATTGCTTCTACAATTCAAGAACTGTTTACCATTGTACTGGGATTGGTAACCGTTGCCATTTACATTTACCAAATTGTACAATTCAAGAAGACCGATACATTGTTGAACTCCATGTCTTTGAGATCTTCGAGAAGAAGATCAATGACTTTAAGATTGATGTTGTTTTACTTGCCATTGGCTTATTTCATCTTATTTGCATCCATCACTATTTTCTTCATTGCTAAAAACATCCAACCTCTTATGATCTTGGGAGCCACCCCAGAATGGACACCTGCTGCCGAGATCTTTGGAAAGTTTTTTGGACAAATGATCGACCCATTGATTTTCTTCATTATCTTGGTCAAATACTGGACTCCAGAAGCCATCTACGAAGACTCCTTTGGTTTTGAACCAACGATACCTTTAGAAAGAGAAGAGACCACTATCTAAAGTATAGAAATTATAAAAAATTAGATACGATCTACATTAAACCTAAACTCCGTTTAGACTACTAAGAACTCAGCAATGCCTCTTGAAGATCGACCAATACCCAACACTTAGACACACTTTCTTCTTTTGGTAATGGAATGTTGCGTCCCTTTTTTTTTTTTTTTTTCTTAGAAAATTCTAACTAAAAGATAAATAAAGATCGATCCTGTTATAGTAAATTTGAAACAATATATAAACACTCAATAAATTCCTTGTTCATTTGAATTAAATATCATCAGTTTTTTTATAGTTTGAAACATTTAGTATCTCACACAGAAAGAATTCTACTTGGGGTATTTAATTTGCGTCATTCAAAATTATCTTGTTATCTTGTTATCTTTTTTTTTTTTCTTGTATAAATTAATAATATCACAAACGTCAAGGAGGAAATGGATTACAGACCGTACCAAGCTGGTGATTTCAAAGCTTCATCCTCACATAACAACAAAGACGGTAGAAAATTGTCTGATCATTACGTCTTTGGAGACCAACATGCTAATCCATTTGAGTCTGAATCAACAAGTAGTACTTTTGAGAGCCAGCAAAATGATGTTGTTGTTGTTGACGAACTTCACGATTCAAGGCCGTCTCCTTTAGTCATTATCTTAACCTTCCTTGCATCCATCTCCGGATTCATGTTTGGTTATGATACCGGGTATATCTCATCTGCCTTGGTGGTGATAAAAGAAGATTTGGGTAAGAAATTAACTTATGGTGATAAGGAATTTATCACATCTGCTACATCTTTAGGAGCTTTGATCTCTTCTGTAGGTGCTGGAGTATTAGCAGATCTATTTGGTAGAAAGAAAGTGATCATTTTCTCGAATGTCTTATTCATCGTTGGTGCCGTTATGCAATGCGTCGCACATTCAGTTTGGGTCATGATCGGTGGTAGATTTGTCATGGGTTTTGGTGTTGGATTCGGATCTATGATCGCTCCATTGTATATAAGCGAATTGGCTCCAACTAAGTATCGTGGTAGATTAGTTGTGATCAATGTCTTAGCCATCACCGGTGGGCAACTAATTGCATATGGTATTGGTGCAGGTTTAACTCAAGTCAATAATGGTTGGAGAATTCTTGTTGGAATTTCCATAATACCCGCAACTATTCAATTAGTCATGTTCTGTTTCATGCCTGATACTCCAAGATTCTTAATTATGAAAAACAGATTGGAGCAGGCTTCTGATGTTCTTCAAAAAATTTATAAAGGTGCCGATGTATCTGTTATTGATGCAAAAGTTCAAGAATTGTATCAAGTTAATGCGGAAATTGGCGGTGCCAATGTATTGACTAGAACTTGGAACTCTATAAGAGAAATACACACAATTCCATCAAATTTTAGAGCATTAGTTATCGCATGTGGTTTACAAGGTATTCAGCAATTCACCGGTTGGAATGCTCTTATGTATTTTTCAGCTACCATTTTCCAAACAATTGGCTTTGACAACTCTACTGCTGTTTCAATCATCATTGCAGGAACAAATTTCCTCTTCACAGTAGCTGCATTCTTTGTCATTGATAGAGTTGGTCGCCGTCGTATCTTGTTGATAAGTATATTCATCATCACTTGTGCTTTGATCTTATGCTCAGTTTCATTCCACTATCTGGGTATCAAATTCACAGGTGGCACATCTGTCATGCAACATGATGCCACTGATAGCATTTCAGCTTGGGACATCTTAATTATTATTGGAATGATCATGTTTGCTGGTGGTTACGCCATTGGATGTGGTAATGTTCCATGGCAACAAAGTGAATTGTTCCCACAAAAAGTTAGAGGTATTGGTGCATCATATGCAACTGCTACAAATTGGACCGGATCTTTAGTCATATCGTCTACATTTTTAACCATGTTGGAAAACATGACTCCAACTGGTACTTTCGCATTCTTCACTGCCATTGCATTCCTGTCCTTCGTATTCGTCTACTTCTGCTACCCAGAATTAACCGGACTAGAATTGGAAGAAGTGCAATCAATCTTGACCGGTGGTTTCAACATCAACATGTCATTAAAATTATCAAAAGTTAGACGTCTGTCTGACGTCGAAGATCCAACTACATATGGTTACAGAAACAATCAAATAACACCAACTTCTTCTTCAGATATCAACGACAACAAACCCTCAACAACTCAAACATTCTAAATAGGACTAAACATACATATATAACAATAAACATACAATCTCATCTTAGACAAAACATCAAACAAAACGCGTAAAATGTCTTGGTCAACTAAAGTCTCTTGTAATGTGTACCTTTTTTTTTTTTTTCCCCCCAAAAAAAAACTGAAGATCTTTTTAGAAAACAACAACAAACAAACAATAAGAAAAAAAAAAAACTACTTGAAAAAATTCTAAAAAAAAAAATCGTACAACAGAGTGGTAGATCTATTTGTTGAAAGATATTCTTTATAATATACGACTACGTTCCCGTGGGTTGAGCAAGAGAGAATAGAACTTGAGTAAGTGCTCACTAGTGATTAGCCCAATTGCCATATGATAGAGATTTTTTCATATATAAGTCAACAATGAACCATAAAGCAGTACCAGCTAATATAATAACGAACAACAATGAAGTGTTCAGTCCAAATAAATTGCAAATAGCTATAGATAATCAATATCTTCCTAGTTCTCCTTTGGATGAGATAGGTTTCCAAAACCAGATCAATAGAAATCAAAAACACGAGCCAAGTCATGTAACTGAAGAATTACTCGTTTCGAATGAGGCAAAAGGGTTAGATGCCATTGGTGGCTTGGATAGAAGATTCAGTATGGTGTCCATCGAGTCTTCAGCCACTACTGGTAGATTACTAGATCATTTAGAGTTAGGTGATGACGAAGAAGAAATTGACTGGACTAAATACAATGAGAACTTATTCAATAACAATAATAATAACACAATAAATAATAATATACAAAGAGGAAATCAACAACCTCATGGGGGAAGAAATTTTTTTAACAACAGAATGGAAAGCAGAAATCAAATGTTGAAAACTCAATTACTGGAAAAGAGATTACCACTGACACCACAACCAACAACAACAACCACAATATTGCAAAAAAGGTCTCAGAATTTTGCTCCTGCTGATAAGTTTCCCTCATTACAACGTCGTTTCCTGAAACCAAGACTGAGTGAAGATTCGAGTCACTCGAGGAAGAACTCTCTTGAGAGGTTGCTGGAAACTGAGCTCTCTCCCAAGTTGAAATCACCAGCTTTAAATCCATCACCCTTTTCAACACCAAGAAAATTTGCTAAAGATTTTTCTGATCAATTTGAAATGACATCACCTCAACGTAAAGAGAGAAAGAGTCCCATAATTGAAAAAAAACTGCAATTTTCTACTCCTGTGAGGCCAAAACACGTTCATTCAATTTCCAACCCTGTTAATCTTTTGAGCAACAAATTGACAACCACTACAACACCACAACGTGCAGGTACCATACAATCAACTACACCATCACCTAAACAGACTTTGCAAAGAACTCCTTCTACACCGGTGTCTAGAGGCACGGATACATTAGACACAAATAAGCTAATATTTGCCAAAGCTGATGAGATATCACCAGAGACAAGGGTGAATTTGGCTATTGAATTGAAAAGAAAGAACCAGCCTCAAGAGGCATCGTATCAATTACAATTAGCTGCTGAGCAGGGAAATAAAGATGCCATGCTATTATACGGATTGTCTTTGAGATACGGGTATGGTGTGAAGAAAGATCCTAGACAATCATTTCTTTGGCTTTGTAGAGCTGCTGATATTGATTTGATACGTACATATAAGTTTGAAATTGATCCATTTGAATTAGGAGAATCACATCATCAATTCCCAGCAAAACCAGAAGAACCATTATCTTCAACATTACTTGAGATTGGTAAATCTTATATGAATGGATGGGGAGTCGAGAGAGATGAAAATTATGGGATCCAATTTATTGAGAAATCTGCTTCTTTGGGTTTTGCCGAGGCCATGCTTGAAGCTGGCAATATTTGGTCAACAAAAGGTCCAAATAGGAAAAAAAACATGCATAGAAGTGCCTCATGGTATAGATTGGCAGATAAATTTGGTAAGAAGTTGGTAGGTAATAGCTGGATCTATAAATCAAAATACATGGAAAGGGTTTAATAATATTAGCATAGATAGATATATAGCTTAAATAAAAAATTAGAGTCATGAAAGAAACACACATACAGAAGTTTATTAGAATTAAATAAAAAAGGGACAAAAAAGACAAAAAAGCTATACTTATTCTTCGTCATCGAATTTTGGAGCTAAGTAATATCTTAAGTAACCTGATGGTAATTTATACTCAAATAATGCAGGAGCTTTATCAGCCAATTTTATAGTAACAGTTTCACTTAAAGCTGTAGCCTTGATGATATCACCGATGTATTTAGCACCGAATGTTAAATTGATTGGCTTGGCCATATCAATTTTGACACTTTCACTAGGTTTTTCTATATCAGTGTAACCTTTTAAGACAACATTACCTGTACCGAAATCACCATCACTGTTAAATTTAACATTTTCTTTTGTAACTATGATTTGTAAAGATTCACTTAAAGTTTTCAAGTCTCTTGTGATTTTGGCAAATTCACCAGCTGGCATGGTTATTGTGGCATCGAATTCCATTTCATCAATTTTCAAGAAATCAGAATCAAGATCCATCAATTTCAAACTATATTCTGAAAGTCTATCTTTCTTCTTATCTTCAAATAAGATTAAGACATTATCTGGAGAATCTTCAGCAATCAATGTAAGATAATCTGAAGTATTACCATTCTTAATAATCTTGTTAAATGATTCTAAATCAATACCTAAAGTGATATTTCTATCACATCTATATTCTTCAAAAGATTGCTCACCAATCAATAATGAGATCAACAAGACTCTTGAGTCATCAACAGCTTGAACTGTGATACCATGTTCAGTACAGTTGAAATTACATAATTTGACTGAATCCTTAATGGAATCAACAATCTTTAATTAATCAATGTTAATATATTGCTATCATAATTTGAACAACACTAGTACTTACTCTTTTCATCAAAGATGATTCTTCAAATTTACCTTCTAACATTATGAATTACTTTTATATAATTTTAATTAAGAGTTCTTTAAACACACAAACAAATATGAGAAACACCCAAAAGAAAAGTGAAATATTTAAAAAGATATATATATATTCAACTTTCGAATACGCGTTTCCTGAGAGAAAGAAAAAAAAAAAAATCTTTTCGCGTTGAATTTGAAAAAATATAGTGCAAATAGTATCAAAAGAGTAATAAAGGTAATTACCTAATGAGGCAATCATAATTTTTTGAAAAAGAATTAAAAAAAAAAAAAAAAGAAAAACTTGAAAAAAAAGGTCTATCAAAGAAAGTAAATAGTGTAGATTGCACTGAGTTATAGGAGGAACCAATGGCAGACCAAACCACAATAGATCATATAATAGAGTTGAAGCAAAGACTTCTGAAGGACCGAGCACCCAATTTATATAAACGTAAATTTGACGATTATGTGGAAGATATTGAGATTAATACTCCTATCAACAATGCATATACGGATTCCATGTCTAATAGAGGCAACAAATTATACAATGATGAGTCTTTGAGGTTATCGAATTTGAAATCGTATCCATCTAATTTGAAGATAGAGTTGTTGAGTGATGAAAATAAGAGCTTGATAATAAACAATGACTACTATCTGAATAAGAGACATAAATATTACAATTTTTATGATACAAATGGTAATAAGATCGAATTACAGGACAATAACGAAGATGATGAAGAAGAAGAAATTGAAGATGAAGAAGATAATCCATTGGCTTCGATTAATTTGACGGAGATTTTGGCTCCAATTCAACATCCTTCAGATATTGTCACAAGAAAGAGTCTTTCCAGAATTTTTAATCCAGAAAAGAAAGGAAATCATCTTTTAAAACTTGCTTATGATACTATTGAAATGATCGAGTCAGAACAAGATAATGTTATACAGTTGACAAAATTGATGAATATGTTATTGGGAGATGAATACCATGATTTGACTCCTGATAATATCAATTTACCCGATTACGACCACAAGTTATCTTTAAATGATTTGAACCACTCAATAATAAGCAATCCAACAGAATTGTTCCAAGGAGATGGTGAGTCAGATAACGAAGATGACACTAAGGACGAAGATGATAACCGCAAGATGAATCTTAGATCAAAAGATAATGCCAAGATATCGGACCCATTTTTCCAATTACCAAATTTTAGACAAAATAAATTGGTCGACTCAATTGATCCACAAGAACTGGAAGAGACTAGACAATTGACACAAATCACATTACAAAGAAATCAAGAATTCATTAGATGTTTGACCAAGATAAGGAATGGTTGTGTTAAAGTTGATAAATTTAAACAAAATATTTACAAATGGTCAAAAGAGATGAATGGAGAATTTCAAGATGTTGAAAATGTTTCTCTGTCAAAGGAAAGTTCTGTTGAGAAAGAGTAATCTATATATAAAGTAATATTTTTTTTTTTGTTCACCAACCGTCTGTTTGTAAATCCAAGACTTGATGCAATGACTTACTATCACTAGTCTCGCCATAAAATGGCTTCACACAAGTTCCAACAACGTCATTGAATAATCCATAAATAACAGTTTTCAAATCTTCACCTGTTTGCTTGAAATCTGGATATGAATTGACTTCTAAAAGTGTTGCATTATAATTAGAGTCAATTAAGAAATCTATTCCAAAAACCTCAAAACCGGTATTCAATGGTCTGAAGTTGAATTTATCAACAGATGTAGCTGCTGTGAATAATTCTTTTAATATCTCTTTTAATTGATCAAAGATTTCTTTCTTATTTGTCAATTCTGAAGACCAAAATTCAACAACAGTTTTGTCCTCATTAGAGACACCATCCGTCTTAATTTCTTCTTGTAAACATGTATTTGTTAAATGCCCTGCCAATGATAAGATTTCTTCATCATCATTGTCAGTCACACCGACAAGTGGATCAACGTATTTTTCTTTACTGAATAACATCAACATCTTTTCATAAAGATAAACTTTTAAAGAACCTGAACAAACAACATATGATCTTATATGGAATTTTCTATTCCCATACTCTGGTAACAATAATGGATTATTTATATATTCTTGAACCAAGAAATGACGTAATTGCGATGTGATAACTCCATTACCATCATTATTTCTCTCACCGGATTCACCAAATGCACTACGATCAACATCCTCATCTTCTTCCTCCTCCTCACTTTCTTCTTCAAACGAGTTGAAAATTTCTTGCAATTGAGTCAAATTGCTGAAAATTCTAATTCCTTGACCTTTATCACTCATTGATGGTTTCAAGATCCAAAGTTTCTCATTTGCATATTGTTCAACATCATCTCGCAACTCATAACAATCATCCAACGAGTCATCTAAAAACTCGGCATAATCCAATTCTAACTGATACGATAATGGGAATGCTTTTTTCAAGATTGAAGTTGGATTTTTAGTGGTATATGAATGAATCACATGTGCTAAAAAATGTTTTCTGATCAATGCCTTTCTATAAACATATGAACAAGGCAAGTAATTACCATCATCTTCCATGATCAGATCAAAATCGAGATCTTCATAGTCACCATAATGGAAAATTTTAGAATTTTTTGGTGCATCTTCCAATGATGAGTAAATCTTGTAATTAGTCAAATGTTTCAGCAACGATTGTAAAAGTGCTGGATAAATGTATGTTGATTCTGGAATTGATAACACGATTGACGATGATTGTTGCCTAAAAAAAGTTGTTAGCAAAGATTTCTTTTTGACAAATAGTTAATATATATATATAAAATTAATCGTTTATTCAGTGTTCGTTACCGATTCTCGAAAACATCAGTCACGAACAGAAAAGGTAAAAGACTCAAATTAATACACAGTAACATTTTAATTTTGATATTAAGAGAAATGAAGTAGAAAATTAAAGAAAAACACGGCACTTACTCGTTCAAGTTGATTTCACCAGTGATTGACTCGACACCTTGGAAAATAGCTTTCATTGGTGTGACACTAAAGAATGGTGTTAGTATAATGTAAAAAAAATTAGAAAAAAAATAAGAACTTACCTTATATTTCCTTCATAAACGACTCTACCATCGTTGACATGTGTTGATTCAGCAACCCATTTATGAGTGCTATCGAAATTCGGGTCCCACTTATATGAGACTTCTTCTTTATTCAAGACAGATTCATCGATAATTTCATCACTGGAATCGTTTGATCTATTATTGATCTCCTTTCTGAAAATTGAGCCCCATCTATTTTCCAAGATTGGTGCATAAATAATTTTGGTGTCACCTGTTAATAATGATTTTTTCAATGGAACATTGATAGAATACAAATCGGTTTTAGAATCCCAGTTTTTGTACAAATAATTTATCACTTTAACGGCCAATTCTGACGCTTTTTTCAAAACCGGTTCGTCTATAGTTCTAGTGTCAAACAGGTATGATAAACCAATGGCTTTCTTCCCAGTCAATGCAGCTTCCATTGCTGCACCAACGGTACCACTGGCCATGATATAAACCCCAGACGAGTTTCTACCATAATTTGGACCACTGATAACCAAATCAACAGGTGGTTTAGAACCTGAATAAATATGGTGCACTCCTATATCAGTACAACTAGCAGGAGTACCATCAACTATACACCATTCTTTCAAAGTCTTATCCTGTTGATGCTTAGATACCGGTGTTGGGAACGGACCAAGAAATGTGTTATCCAAAGGCTTGTTATAAGTTGAGTAAATAAACTGAGCTGATAAATCTTTACCTGCGAAATGAGCTTTCCCAATCCATGATCTTTGTTGTGTTGGAACTACAATCGATAAATCCCAATCGGTATTATTGGTGATCTCATCAACTAAAAATTTGATATATGGAGAGGCCAAGTCACTTGGTGGACCGTCATCGTTGGTTAACTGAGTCCCAGTTAGTCATTATGAACAGAAGAATATCAACAAAACCACACACTTACCAAAACGTGCATCTTTATTAGAGAATACTGAGTTTAATAGCTTCCAAAATAATTTTCAAATTAATTTTTTTTTTTTTTTCTGAAAGTGTGGAATTTTTTTTTTTTACTTAGTACTACAAATCTTACTTGTTTCAAAAAAAGTTACATGGTCAATTTTGAAGTTTTCTATATACAGGAAAACAAATGGAATTAAAGAAGGAGAGAGGGAGATTACATCATACCACCCATTCCTCCCATACCACCCATACCACCCATTGGTGGAGGAGCAGCACCCTTTGGTTCAGGAGCATCAACGATAGCACATTCAGTGGTTGCTAATAATGAAGCGACACCTGAGGCATCGACTAAACCTGATCTGACAACTTTGAAAGGATCGATGATACCTGTAGCCAACATGTCAACGAATTCACCTTTTGATGAATCGTAACCGGTGTTAAATTCATCACCGTAGTTATCAATGATCTTACCAACGATAACTGAACCTTCTTCACCGGCATTATCGATGATTCTCTTTGCTGGTTTTGTTATAGCATTCTTGATGATTTGAACACCCAATTTTTGGTCAAAGTTTTCAACTTCCAAGTCGTTAAGGATTCTTGAAGCTTTTAATAAGGCAGTACCACCACCTGGTAAGATACCTTCTTGAACAGCAGCTCTTGTTGCGTTCAAAGCATCATCATATCTATCTTTCTTTTCACCAACTTCAACTTCTGAAGAACCTCCAACTCTGATGACGGCAACACCACCTGATAATTTGGCTAATCTTTCTTGTAATTTTTCCTTTTCATATTCAGATGTAGTGGCATCATCCATGGTACCTCTAATTTGTTCACAACGTTGTGAGATACTGTCTTTCAAACCTTCACCGTTCAAGACAACAGTGTCTTCTTTTGTAACAGTGATTGAACCAGCTTTACCTAATAATTCAACAGTGGCATTTTCTGGCTTGATATCCAATTCTTCAGTGAATACAGTACCATTAGTTAAGATGGCAATATCACCCAAGATGTTCTTTCTGTTGTCACCGAAACCTGGAGCCTTGACAGCAGCAACTTGAACTTGACCTCTCAATTTGTTCAAGATACAAGCAGCTAAAGCTTCACCATCAATATCTTCAGCAATGATTAACAATGGTCTTCTTGTCTTATTTGAGATTTCCAAAGATGGTAAGACATCTTGGATTGAAGAAATCTTCTTTTCTGATAATAAGACTAATGGATTTTCAAATTCGACTTTACCGGATTTGGCATCGGTGATGAAATAAGGTGAGATAAAACCTCTATCAAATCTCATACCTTCAGTAACTTCCAATTCATCTTCCAAAGTCTTACCTTCTCTAACGGTTATCACACCTTCCTTACCGACTTTTTCCATGGCTTTAGCCAATAATTGACCAATGTGAACATCACCGTTAGCTGAGATGGTGGCAACTTGCGCAATTTCTTCAGAAGTGGTGACTTCTTTCTTATTTTCTTGCAAGTATTTAACAATGGCATCAACGGCTTTTTGGGAACCTCTTCTCAAATCCATTGGGTTACAACCAGCTGCAACGTTTTTAACAGATTCAGTGAAGATAGATCTACCCAAGACAGTGGCAGAAGTGGTACCATCACCGGCACTTTCATTTGTCTTTGATGCAACATCTTGTAACAATCTAGCACCCAAGTTTTCGAATTTGTCTTCCAAGACAACAGACTTGGCAACAGTGACACCATCCTTGGTGATCTTTGGAGGTCCGAATTGTTGTTCAATTAAGACATTTCTACCTTTTGGACCCAAAGTGACACTGACTGCATCAGCCAAAGTTTCAACACCTTTTAACAAAGCCAGTCTTCCTTCAACACCAAACTTGATTTGTTTGTGTGAATAGTTTCTCAGCAAAGAGGTGGCTGTTTTCTTCAATGATGGACGAGCAAATCTTAACATTTTTTGTTTGGTTCTTGTTCTATAGGTTAAGTAATGGATTATTAAAACTGGAGAAAAAATACCTTTAAATAAAAAGACTCAGAAAATTCTGGAAAAAAATGAAAAATGAAAAAAAATTTTCACCACCAATTTTTGTATTTTATTATGGACATTTCTTTAGTTTATTGCTTGGGTAAGGAGTATAGAGATATTGGATTCTATGATAGAGTAAAATACAGGATAGCTATCACTACAGTTGTTGACAGTTCTTCTACTATTGACCGGATCAATGATCCCATTTCAAGCTTATTAAACAAGAGAGGAAAAAATTATCGGAGCCTACAATGTTTGATTACATGTACACTACTTTATTATACCTTATACAACTCTTTCCTTTGGTAAGATATCGACTAAAAGAGAGTCGATTTCACTTCCACTGCTCAGGTTCTTGCTCAGTTTGTAGACTTCCAAGTTGGAGAAGTAATTGTCGAACAAGTAAGCACTGTCTAATGGACCACCTTTGGCTTCTGGATGGAATTGTACCGAGAAGATTGGTCTAGTCTTATGGATCATACCTTCATTTGATTGATCATTTAAATTGATGAAGTATTCTTTGAAATCTGGGTGTAAAGTGCTCAGGTCCACAGCATACCCGTGATTTTGTGAAGTGATATGACATTTACCAGTGGTTAAATCCAAAGCTGGGATGTTATGAGCCCTATTACCGTATTTCAATTTGATGGTCTTGGCACCACTGGCCAAAGCTAATAATTGATGTCCCAAACAGATACCGAAAATTGGTAAATTTGGTTGTTGTTCCATCAATTCTCTCAAGTTGGTAACAGTGGCAGCACAATGAGTTGGATCACCTGGTCCGTTTGAGAGGAAGACACCATCGAATTTGTCAGCAACGTTTTGAATTGGGTAGTTGTATGGGAAGACAGTGATTGAAGCACCTCTTGAGACCAAAGATCTCAAGATATTTTCCTTGACACCACAATCTATAACAGCAACGTGATATTTAGAATTTGGTGCAGAGATATGAAATGGAGCTTTAGTCGAGACTTTATGGACCAAATTAATACTACTTGGATCATCAAAAGCCAGATCTTCATCGGCATCATATTCTTCACCAATCGTCAATTTAGCTAATGAGGAACCTTGTTCTCTTAAATAAGTGACTAAAGCTCTAGTATCAACTCCAGTGATAGCAGCGACACCTTCTCTTTTACACCATTCACTTAAAGATTCAACTGCGGTCCAATGTGAATATTGCATGGCAACATCGCTAACAACAATACCGATACATTGGATCTTTGGACTCTCGAAATACTTGGATAATCCGAATTCATCTTTAACATTTGAAGGTACCCCATAATTACCAATAAGTGGTTGTGTAAAACAAATAATTTGACCTTTATATGAAGGATCTGTCATAGATTCAGGGTATCCAACCAACGAAGTGGTGAAAACAGCTTCTCCACTTATATTCTTATTGGCACCAAATGAAAATCCATTATAAATAGGTCCATCTCTGATGGTCAATGTGGCTCTATTAAGATTTTTTGTAGATGATCTTAACAACTGTGTTGTATGGAAAGATCTAGTATGACTCAATCTGATATTAAATCTTGTTATAACATTCATCATTGTTGTGTTATAAAATTGGAAAGAAAAGAAAGAGTTGTGAACTTATATATATAAGAATGAAGAAAAAGAGTCATCAGAAAGATGAAAAATTTTGGTAAAAAAAAAAAAAAAAACGATAAAAAAAAATAAATTTTCACTATCGGAAAAACCTAAAGGGCAGGGTAAATATTTGTATTTTAATCAATTACAACATTTTTTATTATATAAGAGTGTACTAAAAATTGGATATATATATTTGTCATACTATAAGTAGCTGTCTGACAATTTCAATTGTAGATTTTGGATAGATATTGATGTATTTTCAACTCAATTAACTTTTCTCAGTTCATTGGTTACATCGCGCTTGAGCGTCAGCTACCTTGAAGAGAATTACCACATTGGGACAAATTGATATTGTATACACTTAACTATTATAAGCACAGCTTAGATGACACTCATTGACATCATCTATTCAGCATTTTCTGCTGTTTGAGTAAATCATTCTTTATATGGTTTCATTCTATGTTATACCATATATATATTTAACAGATAAATATAAGTATGGACAAGGTCAGTAGGGATTCATTTCAATTTGTATTAAATCTATTATTATACATACACTCTCTCTATAAGACTCCATCACAGTGTAGTGTTATTATTACTATTATACACTACTTTTTTTATCTGCTTTTTTTTTTTTTTTTTTTTTTTTTTTTTTGTGGTAATTGAACAACAGGAAATAATAAGTAAACTGGTAAATTGGAACAAACGGAGATGAATTATATAAAACAAATAGTGTATGGACCTGATCCTAAAGAGGCATTTAGAAAATCCAAGGCTTTAACTCGTAAGAATATAAGGCAATTAGATCGTGAGATTGCCACAATAACACAGTTACAAAAAAAAACTGAGGGTTTAATTAAGCAAACCGTGAAGAAGAAGGAGATTCGTAATTCTAAGATATATGCTCGTGAATTGATCAAAATTAATAAACAGAAGCAAAGACTTTCCGCTTCTAGAGCTACTTTACAAAGTATAAACATGCAATTGGACGAACAACAACAACAGTTGAAATTGACAAATAAATTATCAGAATCCACATCGATAATGAAAGATGTTAATTCATTGATCAAGATACCGCTGATGAACAGGACAATAAGAGACTTGTCACTGGAATTGACGAAATCTGGGATCTTAACGGAGATGGTTGATGATAGTTTTGATATCTTAGAAGATGATGCTGAATTAGAAGATAGTGAACTGGAAGAAGAAATCGATAAAGTATTACAAGGCTTCATGACACCTGCAGTGGAAGAACAAGCAGCTCCAATTGTAGAGCAAGCTCCATCGGTGCCTGTATCCCCTGTGCAAGAAGAAGAGGAAGATGAGCATGAAGTTAATTTGATGAGAGAAAGATTGAAAGCTTTACAAAGTTGAATAAATGATATAAAAATACATCTTATTATTTAAAAAAAAAAAACATTTCTTCATCCTCCAATTATCCCCCTGTAATTTAAACAAAAATAAAATATTATAATAACATAAAACACCTTAAACCAAATAATAAATAAAAAGCTAATAATAAAAGCAAATAATAAAAAACAAAACAAAGCAAAAGCAAAATGATGATTAAAATTTAAAAGATTATTTTCCCAGAGGAGTTGTCTTATCAAAGTCTTGTTTATCTTCTTCATTGACTAAATCGTTAATACCAATCTTAATTCTCTTTTTCCGTTGTTGTTCTTCTTCTTCTTCCTCGTCTTCTTCTTTTGATTCATCAATCTTATCTTCTAATACATAATAATGATGATTCTTGATCAATATTTTTTCTTTTAAAAATTTTTGTTCTTCAACTTTTAAACAATTCCAATTCTCTAATGAATTTAAATTCTCATTACATAAATTCAAAATTTTCTTGATCATTTCTAAAGATTCCTGAGCCAAGATAAGTACTTTCCCATTTGGATCTAATTGATCAGCAAATAAACTTCCATTTGTATCTTGCTGTTGCTGCTGAGAAGATGTCATCACGGCCCAATTATTTGGTAATTTTAATAATAGTTCACGAACATGTGATCTTGCAGGTTCAGGTAACGAATTCCCAGTGAATTTTGATACAACTTTAACAATTTTCTTCACAGTTCCAACAATTTCAGATTTGATTTCTTGTGGCTGTTGTTGTTCTGCATGTGATAAATCTGGTGATGGCGATTGTGATGTATTCAACTGTGTAGTCTTTATTGAATCATCCTTGGCATCATGGAACTCATCATCTTCATCATCTTCATCATCTTGTGCCTCGGGTATTTGATTTAAACCTAATTTTTTCAATCTTTCTTGCTCACATATCTGAGACAAATTCTCAATTCTAGTATTTAACTGTTTATTACCCAATTTCAAAAAATTAATCAACATTTGCAATTTACGACGACTTTCTATATTAAAATTTGCAAGACTTAATTCTTTTAAATTCTGTAATTTTTGAGGCTCTTCTTGGAACCAACGTCTCTTATTATTTTGTATGTTTTTCTCAATCATCTTGATCGAATTCGAAATTAATGGATGCGATGTAACTTTATCTAAAAAAGTTTCTTGTTGTTGTTGCTGTTGAGGTTCAGCTGGTGGTGATTGTGATGGACGACTATTTTTAAGTTGACCTAATGCTTGTATAGCCATAAACACATCATCTTCCTTATGATCAAGCTCTTCTTCATTTTCCTGCCTTACCAAAGTATCTGGTTCTTTTATCTCTTCTTGCTGAGTCATTATCGATATATAAGAACTAATATACTTATAAAAAAAGAAAATTAGTAACTACTTATATATATATATATATATATCTAATCTAATATGTGACAGCAATGACTAATGAATCTTGTGATGATACTTGATGATGGAGGAAAATTTTTTTGGATTACTAGAAAAAAAAAAAACAAGCAAAAAAAAAAAATGTTGGATTTTGTCAACTACATATGATTTAACATATGACACAACCCATGTCTGATACTGAACATTACTATAACATCATATACAACGAGAAATGGGAACCATATAAGAAGTTTAACTACCCTGACTCATTATCAGTACAAACATATCATTGTATTGTAGATGGATCTCATTGGTATAAGAGATCCAACACTTTCCACTCGGCAGATCTCTATGAGAAATTTAAAAGATATTTACTTGGATTAGATGATGGAGATAAATTATCGGATAAGACACTTCATACTAAATATGAGACTCAGTATATCCATTCTTTAGAGTCCTATGAAGTTATTGATCAACATGTAGATGGTATACTGATGAGATTAATATATGATATAGGGAGTCCTTTCTTACGAAAAAGAGAATTTAATGAGCTAATTTGCATATATCCGTTATTAGATCATATCCATTTCAATAAAAACGCAATCAAAGAAGAAGAAATTTCTATTATAATTCAAAAACCAATTGATAATTCAAGTGATGATAAAAATACAGTGAAAGCTATGTATTGTTCAATTGAAGTTATTATTTATAATAAGATTAGTGGAGAATTAAGATGGGATATGTGTACAACATCAGATGCTAAGGGAATTTTACCCTTATTTGTACAACGGTTGGGTGTTGCTAAACTGATCAGCCAAGATGTCCCAAGTTTCTTAAACTTTATTTCATCTTGTTGAATTTTTGGCATGTGAAGGATCTCTCCTCTTATTTTTTTTTTTTTTAATTTTAATCTAGAAAGCCCCTATTCTACTTAACTATCTATCATCTTCTTCTCAGGAAGGATGATGATCTCTTCAACCGATACTTCATCTTCGTCATCCATCTTCTTCTTCTTCTCCTCATACTTTTGAATATACCAGATGACAAAAAAAACTAAATGACATAATATTGTCATCCCAAGGACAAACCTAAACCCACTCTTATATTGAGGCAGCAAGGAGGTATCCCATAAGAAAATTGGGACAAAAGCTGTGAATGCAAAACTTATCCCATTCAGACATGCCAAGACAATAGCTTTCTTTTCTGCATTATGGTTACAAAGCATAGCACTCCACAGAAAGAAAACCGGGGCTAATGAGACAAATGGACCAGAACAATAATAGGCAAACAAATGTAAACCCCTTGGAACATTCCATACAGTCAATATGATCGCATGTAAGTATCCGAAAAGGGTGAAAAATGTAGCAACCAGTGGTAATCCAATTACTGATACTAAAGAGGTACCAATAAGATTACACACGGCACTCAACAGTGATACACCAGTAGGGTAAGTATTTCTTTGGGCCACTGTATATATTGTAGGTTCACTTTTCAAATATAATGCAAATGCACTATCATAAAAACATAAACAGAAAATGATTCTGAAAGGCACAAGTAACCACCAGTGCCATGATGTAAAAATCTCCTTGAAGACATCAATTGACCAATTCTTAGGACGGCTTATATTATTCTCATCAACTCTTTTTCTTGCCAACACTAAATCATCCTGGTTCAATATAGAAAATTGACGAGTTAAACTTGGTACACCTGGGAACATCAGTACTCCATACATAAGAACACATAAAGTTATCAAACCATCAATGATGAATTGCCATCTCCAACCACTCCATGATAATTTACCATCCATTGAAGAACGGACCCCTGCTTGAATGAAACCAGAACTTAAAGATCCAATACCTGCCATGAAATTATAAAAACCAGCTCTCTTAAACAATTCATCTGGAGTATACCATGAACTCATAATCACATATGCACCAGGGAAACTAACACTTTCAGATAGGCCAATGAAAAATCTAATTGCATATAACTGTTTAGCATTAGAAACTTGTGCCGTGACAAAAGTACATATACACCAACATAATTCACAAATAATTAACAAATAACGAGCCCAACCTTTCTTATTGATTAAAAACATCAGTGGGATTTGACCAACCGCGTACCCAATACTAAAACAAGTATTGAAATAATTCAACTCATTACCATACAATTGTAACTCTTCTTTCATCCCTGTGACATATGCATTAGTCAAATTTGACAGATCTAAATATCTGGTGTAAAAACTGAAAGACACATAGATTAAGACACATACATCAACTTTGAAAAGAAATTTACGTTCATAACTGGAATAATGTGACGGATACCAATTGAACAGTGATAAGAATAATTTGAACTTATTTGAAGTTTCCAGTTTCTTTGTCGTTCTTGTAATATCGATTGATTTTACAAATTCAGTTGGAAGTTCCTCGTCTTTTTGAAACTCTTTCAAGAATCCTTGAAATATTGAAAATACCATTACTTGGATTCAAGGTAGAGAGCAAATTGTGGTAGGTCCAAATTGTACCCTTATATGTGATTTACTTAAAAAAAATATAAATTAGGATTTGCATTTTGTGTGGAATTACGAATAAACACAGTTCCCACAAAAAATGAAAAAAAAAGAAAAATATATAAAAAAGAGCAACACAATTAAACACAGTTTCCATGATAAATTTCCTAAAACGAGAAGTGGACCTATCTCTATGTCGTATAAGCTTAATGATTTTTAGTATTTATGCAGATAAGAAGCTTAAAATATTTTTTTTTTCTCATCAGATAAGGTTTTTTTTTTCCTTATCAGTAAATATGGTACATATCTAAACCAAAAAACGAATTACTTTAACAATGGTTACATAGCAATACCATAATAAAGAGGATAATTAACGATTCCTAAGTCTTTTAAAAACAAGAAAAATGTACTAATCAAACAAAAAAAAAGAAGAAAAATGCGATATGCTCCCGGCGGGGATTGAACCCGCGACCATCGCGTTCCTCACACGATTAAACATAGAATGTCTAATGAACAACTATAAGCACGAAGCGCTAACCTCTGCGCCACAAGAGCAAACGCAGTCAAAATTTTTGCTTTTTTGACACATACTTTCACAGGAAATATCAGACTTTGGTAATTGTATACACGACCTTCTATTAGTTAATTTGAATATTTTCAACTGAGTATCCAGATATCACTATATGAATACAATGTAGAGACAACTTTGAGCCCATCTACATATATAATAATCCTTTCCTGAAGCTGTTTTGATTTAAAGAGCGAGAAATAACCCAAATTTGCGAAAAAAGGGGTGTCTGTTTTAATGTCAGCAGTATATCAGCATATGAATGTATATAGATTGTTTTATAATTATATAATTTGATGAAATAAACTCACAATAATAGCATACATGAAACCATAAATACCACAAGTGCAACAATTGTTGGTTCATTTCCTCCATTCGCAGAATTCATATATGACAGTTGATTCTTGAAACTTCTGTGGAATCCATAGGAGACACTATCTTGATTCTTGGATCTATGGAAAATATTGTGATGCTTTCCTTGACTTGGGTTTTCATTTACATTTTGAATAAATTCCGTCTCTCTTGGGTTCGATATTGTTGTTATGGTTTCAGACGAGTTAATCACCGTTCCAACTGCTGCCATCGCAGTGGTGTTATTCCACGACACAAATATCATTTTCTCACATTCTTCAGAATCATTTGATTTTGGAAGACATATGCCTTCTTTGTTATTATACTTGATATTTTCAACAGCCTGTCTCAACGAAGTTTGTGCATTGACTTCTCCACCAGGAACCAGATAACTATGAACTGAATTTGACTCATCAACTGACATGTAAATCATATTGGCTTTCGTTTCCACTTGCCCAAAATTTTTCACAATATCCGAGGCAGTGAGATTATTGTTCGTTAATGCAATGAATATAACTTCACCGTTCTCATCATGTACCGAAATCCCTCGTTCATTTTCATTCTCTTCTTCTTTACAATCATCAATCAAATCCCAAAACCAATCCAAAATCGATGACTGATTGACCTGAGATGGAATCATTGTCTCCTTGAAATAATGTGGCTCAAGAGTCTCAACATCAAGTTTTATATAAACAACTTTATCTGAACCATCACAATCATCATTTTCTTTTTCATCTTCATCTTCATCATCACAATCATCATCTTTTTTTTTCTTCCATGGGAAAAACAGAGCTTCCAAAGGTTTCTCTCCATCTACTGGATCAAATGATGACTTATAATGTGTGCTATTAGTCAAGTCACCAGTAACGGACAGTTCCAATGAGGCTGTTAAAGTGCTCTCTTCCTGAATAGTTGATGTTGCAACAATGGACTCATTAAGAGCATTTGCTTGAAAGGCAAAATAAGAAATAGTTGCATTTGGTGACTCCACTGAGGTGATTGTTGATTGCTTGATCTCAAGCTTATCCTTTGATGGTTCATTAACCTGGGCAGGATCAGCTTGTTGCTGAGAATTTTCTTGGACAAGATCTGGATTGTCCATATCAGTATCATTCAGCTCAGCTTCTGCAGGAGGAAAAGTTGACATAATAAGAGAGCGTAAATCGACATCAGGTAAAGCAGAAGCTAATTTCTGGAAATTATCACTGCCCAAGTAGTCCAAGGCATCATTCAATAATTTCAGATCAAGCTTGTTTTCCTCTTGCTCAATTGGAATTGCCTCTGATACCAACAATTGGACGAGCGTCAACAGCAAAACACCAAAAGCTTTCACGATCTTCATTTGAAAGCTGATTTGAACTTAGTAGCTAGTGGAATTTTTGAGGTCGGATACAATAACTATAGGCGTCAACTAGGAAACAAAATCAAAAAAATAACAGAGTGACCCCTGAAAAAAAAAAGAGGGAAAAAAAGAATTATGTAGAAATTTTAGAAAAGCTTATTTTTCACTTTCTCAGCAATTGCTAAATATGGCTGACTTATATCAGAATCTAAATGAGAAACAGTGACCGGTTTACCTGCATCGGATTGATTACATATAACTTCATTCAAAGGAATTTCTCCTAGTAATTCCGTATTAAACTTCAGTGCTTCTCTTTTCACACCATCTGTTCCAAATATGTGAGACTCATGACTGCAGTTTGGGCATAGGAAATAACTCATATTTTGTACCAAACCAAGTACTGGTATTTTAACTTTGCTGAACATAGTAATTCCCTTTCTAGCATCTGCTAGAGCAATATCTTGAGGAGTCGAGACTATTACTGCACCATCAACTTTTAGCTGTTGACTTAAGGTCAATTGCGTATCACCTGTTCCTGGAGGTGTATCGATCACCAATAAGTCAACATTATCCCATTGAACTTCAAATAGTAACTGTTGCAAAGCCTTCATTACCATTAAGCCTCTCCACACTACAGCACTCGACTCAGATGGGATCAAATAACCCATAGACATAGTTTGAATTCCATAATTTGTGAGTGGGATTAATTTACCGTTTTCTGCAATACGCGGTTCTCCCGATAAATTCATAAGTTTGGGCACTGAAGGTCCGAAAATATCAGCATCCAAGAGGCCAACCCTCAAGTTCAATGATTGCAATGAAACAGCCAAATTAGCTGCTAGTGTCGATTTTCCAACTCCACCTTTACCAGATGCAACGAGCAATATTTTCTTCACACCAGGAATCTTTTGCCTTACTGGTAAACCTTTTGACATAGTTTGTGGGGAACGACTTCGAAGCCCCTATAAATAACTAATAGTCAGTATGCCAAATTCAGAAAAGCAGCAAAACAAATACAGTCACTTACTAATGGATTTTCATGGCCCAAAAATTTAGAAGCATGATGGAAGCTTCTAATTTGTCTTAACATTGAAGATGATGTTTATTTGATTTGTTTAGACTTTCTAAACTTTTTTTTCTCTTTTTTTTTTCAGTCAAAAATTTTTCAGAATTGTTTTAGAACATATACAGAAATCATTGATTTTATACTGATTAAATGCAATATCTTAGTCTCAGAGTGCGACCATCACTTCCATATAGGGCTATTAGGTTCTACTCAGAGGTCTATGCTAGTCCCACAATATATGCGTTGTCGACAAAGGCAGGAAGAGCAGCTATAGGAGTTGTTAGGGTATCAGGTCCGGCATCTCAAAATGTCCTTTCAAGTTTGACAAGAGGACGTAAACTGCCACCACCAAGAATGGCAGTGACAAGAAAGTTATATGATCCACAAACTAATATAATGCTTGACGAAGCCTTGGTGCTAACGTTTCAAGGTCCTAAATCATATACAGGTGAAGATTTATTGGAACTTCATCTTCATGGTGGTAATGCAGTGGTCAAATCAGTTCTTACAGCTGTGAAAAATCTCCATTCTCCTAATTATCCAATACGGTATGCAGAAAATGGAGAATTTTCGAGGAGAGCTTTCCAGAATGGGAGATTTGATTTGACTGAAGTGGAAGGAATACGAGAAATCATCGATGCAGAGACAGAATCACAAAGAATTGGTGCTTTGTCTTCAATGAAGGGGGAAACAAGGGAATTATTTAACCACTGGAGATCTGAAATTGTCAATAATGTTGCCTTGATGACCACAGTAATTGATTTTGGCGAGGACCATGATATTGACGAAGTCAATGACTTATTTGAGAACGTTGAAAACAATATTTCATTTTTAAAGCAAGAAATTGAACTGTACTTGGTTAGAGTTCAAAGATCAGAGATTCTTATGAAAGGTATCAAAATGACTTTGTTGGGACCTCCAAATTCAGGGAAATCTTCTTTGCTTAACTGCATTGCAAACAAAGAGGCTGCAATAGTGAGTGATATTGAAGGAACGACAAGAGATGCCATTGATATTCCGTTGGATATAAATGGTTACAAAGTTATAATAGGTGATACAGCTGGTATCAGAGCTGTGTCCTCAGATGTAATAGAACTGGAAGGTATTAGGAGAGCAAAGATGAAGTCTGCTACAGGTGATTTAGTGGTCTTGGTATTGCCTGCCAATATTGGCGAGATTAATGAAGAATTGAAGAAACATATTTCAGAAATAAAAGATGTCACTTTATTGACAGTGGTGCTAAATAAGAGTGATTTGATTGACATGGATCAGAAGGACAAAATTATTGATGACTATTCCAAACTTCTTGGTCTTCCAAAGAAGTGTATTAACTTAATTTCATGTCACTCTGGGTTCGGAATATCAGAGTTATTGAAGAATTTGACTACCAATTTCAAAAACATATCATCAACAGAGAAGACTGATCCTGTTGTCATATCCCAAAGGTCGCAAGACATTTTGATGCATGATGTTCTTTACGGTTTTGAAGAATTTTCTCGTTATAAGAAGAAAGAAGATGTTGTTCTCGCCACAGAAAGTCTTAGGTACTCTGTTGAAGGAATTGGGAAAATCACTGGAGAAACTGTTGGAATTGAAGAAATTCTTGGGGTTGTCTTTTCAAGTTTTTGTATCGGTAAATAGTCTTCAATATAAATTTCATCTTGTATATCTTCTTGACTTAACTTCCAATTCTTTTGACCACTCATCGATTTCTGACACCAAACCTAAAAGTTTGTCAACTTGAGTTTCCAATTGATCGATCTTCGATCCAATTGATTTTACCTCTTCAATTGAATTCTCAGCAATCTTAGAATTCTCCTCAACAGTGGAAATATTTTGCCCAATCGACCGATATCTTGAAGTTGCCTCGTTATTCAATTTTTCAAGTAGACTTAAATCACTTAATGAGCTATCTGTATCCAACTCAATTATCTTTTTCAAGCTTTCAAGGGACTCATTGATGACAACTTGAGGAGCCTTGGAGCTCTTGTTCGCTGCAGCAGATCTAGATCCTCTATGACTCAGAGCACTCAGACTCAGATCATTTCTTGACATTGAAGGTTTCTTATTAGAGTGACAGTAAGTTTTATTTTTATTTACGAAAAAAAAAAAGTAAACTATAATGAAAAAAAAAAAATATTTTATTCACAGTATAAAGAGGATGGTATGACAAAAATCAAATATTATCAAAGATGACAATGAGTGAACAAAGAATAATTGAGAGAAAGGCTGGCACTGTAGATATTGAAGAGGCCCCGGACTCATGGCTGTCCCTAGTCACCATCTGCACCTTTTTAGGATCCATCTTTACTTGTGATGCAGCTTCATATAATTTAACCTTTGGGAATGGAATGGCTTCTGCAGGATCACTAGTAACATACTCAGCTGGTAAGATCATTTCGGTTTCATCTCTCTTCACATCTAAATATCTCCCGTTGGAGTCATGTTCATGATATCCCTCATCATCCAGTTTTGATACAACATGAGTATCATGATACTTGTCATCCCCTTCTCTTGTTCTCAAATACTGGTAGTCATCGTTGCAAGGAATGTCACCATCACCCATATCTGGATCGAAATAGTCTGGGATGGTTTTCCCGTTTTCAGATTCAATAGTATCTCCTCTAGTTCTTTCATAATCATTTTCGTCCTCTTCACTGCAGTCATCCTCTTCGTCATAGTCATAAAGCCCCATAATCGCAGCATTTGGCAATTCACTGTCTATGATTACCTCATCACTATTATTGAAGCTTTCTGTAATGATATCTGTAGAACTTTCCATTGTATCCAATTTCAAAATTGACTTGATTTTCTTTAATGGGCTCTTCGTTTCTGAGTCTTCGTCATCTTCAGATTCTTCGTCATCATCACAAGGTTCGTCTTCTTCAACAGAATCATCTAAATAATTGAAATCATTTGCGAGAGCGTTGACATGCGCTTCTTCGTTGGTATGTGCTGAAAGGATTTCCTCAGATTCTATTGACGCCGGTGAAACAAGACCTTCTGAAATTGTTGGTACAGAGTAAATTTCCGATGCTTGATAACTTGAGACAAGCTGTGGATCTTGTTGCGGTGAAATCAGTGGATCAATTTCCCTTTTATTTAACTCTAGGTTGCCATTTTCAAAGTAATGTCCTAACGACAGGGTTGACAGAAACCCACCACCAACTAAAAACAAGTAAACACGAAAGAGATTAATCTTCATTTTTATCACGCCGTTTCTTTTTGATTGTTTAAAAGTTGGATAAAAAGGAACAAGAAAACAATTGATATTTTTTTATACATTTTAACGCACATACACAGTGCGGCTCTAAACTGAAGAAGCAAGTCATTGTTAAAAGTTATACCAAGATAAGCTATTATAATGAAATCTCATATCCAACATCACAGTTTCTCCTTCTTTGGTCCAAAATTTATTTGAATCACATTGTGACCTTCAATATCATCTTCATCATCTCCATCTTCACAATCAGCTACTCTTTCTCTTGGGGTGTTACCATCCACGTAATAATACCAATGATCTTCTTCTTCAACTTCATCCACCTTGCCGACCTTTTGTTTTATATAATCAACAATACCAAGCTCATAAGTTCCCCTTTGTTTCTCATTTGAAAAATTTGTAATGTTCTGATTTTGAATGGTGTTGTTGAAGGGTGCAACTTCATCTGGTGTTGATAATATCGGAACACAATTAGCAAAACTTTGGATCAAAAACATTAGTTTTGAGCTTCTAAGAATAAAAACCAGCAATCTTCTCATTATAAAGCAAAATTTGATGTAAGTATATGAATATGATTAATAACATATTGAAGACAAGAAGATGAAGAAAAAAAATTAAGCACGCCAGACTACACGAAAGGTGTTTACATAATGATTTTAGTAGAGAAATTTTACTTTATAGAAAATGTGATCAAAACCTAAAAAAGTTATAATCTTCTCAAAGTAAAATCCAAGCAATTGAAACCACAACCACAGTAAATGTAATAGCACTGTTGAATTTCGTAAACGAGGCAGCTGAAATATCACAACCTGGGTCAAGAAATATATCACCATCGCGGAAATTGAATTCTTTAGCTTTTTGAGCTTGTCTTTCTTCCGTATCTTTAATACTCTCAACTTCGTAATCATGATCTTCATATGGAGTATATTCGACACCTTTGTAAGCAGCAGAATCAACTTGAGTGCTATCTAAAGAAACCTTTTCATCGGAAGAATATGAATCAACACAGTCATCGCTGTCATCATCATCATTTTCTTCTTCATCTTCTTCATCTTCGTCATCATCTTCGTCATCGTCTGGTATGTTGGTTTCAGCTTCCACTTCCTCAGTTTCTTCTTCCTCTTCTGTCTCAACTTCACAAGGCTGATCTTCTCTTCCCAATTTTTGTCTGATCTTATCCAATATACCATCTGCGGTGATATTCGAATTCTTATCTTCTTTTAGTTCAGGAATGTAGCTCGCGGTCTTCAATTCATTTGTTGCAAACTGGTCTTCATCATTTGCCTTCAAGATAACTTCTCCCAATACTTGAGGATGAAATTTTGGTGACAGCGATTCCTCTGTAGCTTTAAATTTCAATTCTTCAAAAGTCTTTGAGATCTCGTTACTGGAAACTGTACCATTAGTGAAAACTGGGAAAGCGTTTGTTGCCACTGAAAGTGCTAAAATCAAAGGAAGGATAAACTTGATCATTTTTGGGGTTGTTTTCACTTTCTCTGATAATGATATATGATTGAATTATAAAAAAATAATTTCGCCAGCGATAAAGCAAAAAAAAAATTACATGCGGCTCAGAAAGCACCCTTGAATTATTTTATTATTATTATTTGAACTTTTTATTCGAAATCTATAAATATCCTGTACCAGAACCCTAAAACTTTTATTGCAATAATTTTGACCCTGATTAATACTACCACGTCTCTTGAACATATCTTCCCGAGTCTTCTAATTCCAAGAGTAATTTCTTAGCATCGTCATCAGTCATGCCTTCATTGCATTCTTGAAATATTGTTTCTAATGTTATCCTAACTTGAGTAGGCATCTTTCCAGAGCTACCACACAAATAAATGATACAATTTTGGTTGACTACCAAATCATTAATTAACAGTTTGTGATGATATAATTTGTCTTGAACATATCCTCCTTTCTCTCTGGAAAATGATTTGAAAAGATGTAATTTGTCTTGCTCTTGCAAAGATTCACAAATTTCACTATATAAATAATCCTTATCGTGATATCTATTTCCAAAAAACAAGTACAAATTTGGATTTTGAAACTGTAATATTTTTGTTTCAATCAATGATTTCATTGGTGCAATACCAGTACCTGGTGCAATCATCAATATTGGTTGAGAAACCTCTTTGTTTCCAAGTTTCATATTTTGTTTATGGATAGTGAAAACAATTTCATCATTTTCCTTGAGACTTTTCAACCATCTTGTACAAACACCCTTTCTAATTCTCCTCAACATCGTCTTATATTCAACAATTGCCACCGTTAATTCAACTCTATTCGAGTCAGGTTTTGAAGAAATAGAAAACAAACGGGGTTTAATAGTAGGTATTATCTCCAATAAATATTCCAAAGGAATCCTTAAAGAGAAAAACTCTTGAATGGTTTCTGAAATTGAACGACGGGGCCTGTTTGCATAATTGTATAAATCTTCGGATTCTTCAACTTTAGAAAAATCTCTTAACTTTTCTCTCTCACGTTCATCGGTGGCAAAATGCCAACAGTTCATGAAGAATGACCTTCTAGGGATCGACATGATATCCAAATGATACTTCAACAAAGATCTAAGTGTGAGTTTCTTTATTAAACCACCTTCCACATTTAAACCTTCTCCGTCAATTTTCAAAGGATAATCTGCAATGTCACCCCACTCTTGAGCTACAAGTAATGCTTCAACATCAGCATCACAATTGGCTGGATAGAGAGCAAGTGTGTCTCCCAGTTGGAATTCTAAACCGTCACTCTCAATAACGACTTGTCTCACATCTTGGAAATGGTCTTCAGAGGTAATTCTTAAGTTCTTGTGAATTCTACCTTTCAAGAGCCCAGGGTACGACCTATCCACAGAATCACCAAATGACACTAATTTCTTGAATTTATGTTTCTCGACAATCACCAGTTGCTTTGAGGGCAATAATGTGTCCATAGGTATCTCTTCAACATTTGGTGGTAACGGAAATCTTTCTAGCAAATTCAACATCAACTGCTTCTCCCATTCCAAATAAAAACCTTCGACACCCTCAGGGCTCTGTTCATCACTCTCTGCTCTATTACTTATTTCCATTCCTCCTAACTGTAATAATCTGGTATGAATCTTCTTGATTGCATAATTGAACTTAGGATAAGACGAGTCACCAAGACCGAATGTCGTGAAGTATAAATGATTCAAAAGATCAGAAGGAAGCTTCTTTCGTAGCATAAACTTCCAAAATTTCTTAGAGTTTCTAGGTAAATCTCCTTGACCCGTAGTAGAGCAAATAACTATCAATGCTTGAATATCCAATAATGTCTTGAGATCAAAATCGTCCAAAGATGATACAACAGTTTCAAATCGCAAATGCTCGCATCTTCTAGAAAGAAGTTTGGCAAAATCCTGAGAATTCCCTGTCTCCGATCCATACAAGATAACAACAGATCTCTTCATGCTATTGTCATATACAGATAATTTTAGATCAGGCTATCTTTTTACTAATCCAGCTTTTTTTTTTTTTTTTCATCTTCAAAGAAAAAAATTTCAAGATGGGAAAGATAATTTTTTTTTCGAGGCAGCACAAGATTTGTTTATTATCTATATACAAGTTTGACTTATCTGACTTCGATTTTGAATTTGTTGATCAACAAGTCTCTAATTTCGTTTTGGAAGACGTTGATTTCGTCATTAGTCAATGATCTATCCATGGATTGATAGTTTATTCTGTAACATTGAGATTTTCTACCTGTTTTTGGGTGAATAAATTCATCAATCAACTTAACACTCTCCACAATGTCTCCAGCTACGTCTCTAACGATTTCCATTAAATCGTTTTCATGTAACACTTCTTCAGCATTTGTAGGCAACCAATAGGCAAGGTCTCGAACGGTACCTGGGTATTTTGAGTAAGGCTTGAAAGTGGTGATAGTGGATTTGGTGAATTGGTTTTTGAATCTTTCGTCCAAAGTCCAGAATAATCTAATATCAGGGATACCGAACAATAACATGGCAATTCTGTCCAACCCAATTCCAAAAGCCCAAGAGACATGGTTCTTGATTCCAGAGTTTGTTAACACTTGTTCTCTGACTAAACCACAGCCGCAACATTCTAACCATTCACCTTTCCACCAGACTTCGATTTCCCAACTAGGAGCTGTCCATGGGAAATATGCTTCAACCCATCTAACTTTTAAAGGCTCATTATAAAACTCTTGGTCTATATTTCCTGCCAGTAATGCTGCTTTCTTAGCTTCGTTGAAAACTTCATTCACCAACACTTCTAACGTTCTTTTCAAATGAATACCGACCAATTCTGTTTCTCTGTCGGACAAATGACTTTGTTTTGGATTTCTCTCGTCGTGGAAAGGAGGATCTGGATCCTCGACTATCAAGTCCACTTTTGGTACTTCACTTATATCTCTTAAGATTCTCTCTTCGAAATCTGGGGTTCTCTCCCACATCCTGGCACCCTCCATTTGATGGAATGCTGGATAATGTGTTCTATCGATTTCATCCCTTCTGTAAACGTCAGCACTTATGAAATAACCAGGAGTTGTACATTTTTTGAAACATTCCAGTTCATGTGCCGAAGTATGAGTTCTCAACAATGTCTTCTCATTTATGTAGTATGTGTCGGATTTCGACCTACCAACATGATCCAGAGGGAACCCTAAGACATCGAAGTTCTCATATGTAGAGACCACTGGCTCGAAGTCGTTGTAATATGTATATCCAAGACCTTTAAATCTTTTTTCAATCAACTCTCTCAATATCCCAATCGGATGATTTTCTTCAAGATGTAATTTCCTGTCAGTCAACAGCAAGATAGTCTGAGGAACATTCGTCCATTGATCTGTCTTATAAACTTTGTTGTTAACAGTAATTGTCCCTAAAGACCTCTTAAAGACAGAGAATAGTCTGCTGTTCATCGTTGTTTTTGATTCCAATACAGTGTCTTGTTTAAGTAGTGATTCTTTTTACAAACTTTTTTTTTTCAAAAATTTTCATCGATATTTTTTTTTTTTTCGTTTGTTGAATGAAAAGACTGGAAAACAAAGAGCAGTTAGTGGTATAAAATAATGTCGTTCTTTTCATCAAGGATAGGGCTTCGTTTGCCCTCATTACCATCTTTTGGTTTAAGTCAAAACATTGGTAAACGTTTTTCACATGAGTTGGCTCCAAGATATAAGAAAGTTGGAAAGAAGCAAAAAGGTAGAGTTACTGTAAGAACAGGAGGATCCATTAAAGGTTCCACAGTGCAGTTTGGAGAATATGGTGTTAGATTGAAATCCATGGGTACCAGAATGACCGCGAAACAATTGAAAGAAGCTGATATAGTTATAATGAGAATGATGAGACCTATTGGAGGACAACTTTTTAGAAGAATATGTACAAATATTGCAGTTTGTACGAAAGGTAATGAGACTCGTATGGGTAAAGGTAAAGGTGGATTTGACTATTGGGCTGCAAGAGTTCCAACAGGTAAGATTATATTTGAAGTTGGAGGAGGTTCATTGCGTGAGGAAATTGCAAGAGAAGCTTTTAGAAAAGCTACAGCCAAATTACCAGGTGTTTTTGAATTTGTCAAGAAAGATGATTTACCAAGAGTAAGTTTGAAGGAGACAACAGAGATTGTTGAAACTGTAAATTATTTGGATGAGATGAAGAAAAACCCGTCAAAGAAATTTTTAAATTCCTTGAGATCAAAATTACCTGAATATAAAGATTTCAACGGTAGAAAAAATTAAGGAACTTGTATATATATATATTTGCAAAAATGTGAATTGGAATTTGACAAATGTAATTTAATTAACTGAATCCTTCTCTAAGATATACATGGATCTAATTACAAAACCTTCTAAATGGAATATTTCTTTACTTCCCAAACTCAATCTTTCATCAAAAGTTGCACCAGAATCAACAATTGCCATTTTGACATCATCAATATGTTTAATCTTGAACTTTGGATTATCACAATTTTCCCATATGTTAAGAACCAATTTTTGTAAAATAATCTTGGAAGGAATACAATGGCTTATTAATTCATATAAAGTTGACCTTATTTGTTGCACTTTTGCAACTGTTCTTGTTAACATCAAGGATTCAGCTAAAGATTTCAAGACATCTTCCCAATCTAATTTAATTATTGGAGTATGGACACTGATCAAATCATTGTTCATATACATTGATTCAAACATCAAAATCGATTTTCTCAAATTTCTCTCTGACAGATCTGCTATTTTATTCAATATTTGGGATTTTTCGTTATCGTCCTTTGGTAATATCTTTGCGAGCTCCTCTCTCTTGATTATCTTATTAAAACAATTCAATATTTCTTCATTTCTTGGAGCCGATATTCTAACTAATAAAGTTCTTGACTTGATGGGAGCTATTATATTGGATGTAGAATTACAGATCAAAATCAATCTTATATTGGAAGAATATTTTTCCATGGTTCTTCTTAATGCAGCTTGAGCATCTCTTGTTAACAATTCAGCTTCATTGATTATAACAACTTTAAATTTGTTTTTCTTATTTGTTGATTTCAAATTGGATACAACGTTGGTAAAATCAACAGATTCTGTTTGTGCTATCTCTTTTAACAAATCCTGGATAACAATTCTATCATTGTTCAGCATATCACTCGGTGTGATCTCTAAATGATAAGGTGATGATATGACATTGAATTCCAATTTCCTGTTGGTTGGAGTGACAAATGTCTTTATATCAATTTTCAACTTCTCAACTCCTGGCCCATACAATTCTCTTAAAGTAGCAAGGACTCTGGTCTTCTTACCAGCTCCTGATGGACCATACACAAGTAAATGAGGGAAATCCCCTGAAGCTGCCTGTAAATGTAACTGTTAGTATTGTATTACACAACAAAGAACATAAATTATAATTAGCACTACTCACAAGAGCCCTCAATCTATTTGAAATATCTTCATGATAATCAAGTTTATCCAATGACTTTGGCCTATACTTATCAACCCACAATGACATGTTTGTTAATTATTTAACTGATTCAATACAAACTTTTCATTCAAGTTTTACGCGTTTTTTCATTTTTTCCATTTTTTTTTTTTTTCAGAGTTTTTTAAGCTGTTAACGAAAAAAAAATCTGAGAGCTTTATTAAGTCAACTGTGTTTTTAATAGAAGAATTTTGATTGATAGCTAGATATCTAAGAATGCAGGACTTGAAGAGAAAGTTCAGTTAGATTTTCAATTGAATTGGTCAAGTGTGAATTTTTGACTCCTTTTGAGTGGTTTATTAACTACTCGGACTTGTATCAGGCTCTTAGGTGCAACTCCATCGAGAGGAGGTATGCAAGTGAGACCAGCAGGGTCTTCCGGGTATCGATACATCAGGAGAGACCAACAAACTGTTCTCAATCTCAATCCCCAGTTGTGTTTATTTTATCTTGGTTTGTAGAATGCGTGGGGTCTATTTGACGTAAAATGTGGGCTGCAACAAAATCCCACCACAGTGGTTTATTTGACCGTCTGAAAACAGGAAAACGGATCTCCATCTACATCTTCTGTCAAAGTGGTGGTAAATTTTGCATGAATAGGCTAATACTGAAAAACTGGCATGGATAATTCCGAAATTTGACTCTTAACCCCTGCTTGATCCATTATTACCAAATTTAATTTTAATCACTCTCGTTCATTTAAAATTGCTCTCTACCACCTATAACCAAATATAACCCCTTAAGACTATGCATCCAGCGGGGATGAATTAAGTACCACCTCACCACTGTTGTCCGTTATCTTTATAAAATTTTCAAATATAAAAAGAGGCCAATTCTTCAACGTTCCTTTCAAGTATAACCCCCAACAAAAAATAATTCTTTGTTAATTATCAAATAAAAATCAAATCAATTTTCTATACTTAGTACGTTGAGTCCTCAATTGAGTCTTATTAACATTATACTAACAATAATCAGAGTATTTATCAACAGAAATGTATGCATCCATCTCCATGGATCGCCATATATGAGTTTTTCTAAAATTGTGTCTTTCTCTCTTCATTGAGGTCTTTTTTTTCTTCAAAATTGAGTTTTTGCATACCCGGTGCTATTTGTTTCTTAGGGAACATCTAAGGCTGAGATTATACGGGGGAACTTGAACTAGATAATACTAGCGGAAAGAATATGCAATTTTGTTAACTTGATGAGCGAACATCAGTTATACAAATTCTTTTATCAATCATATACTAACAATTTTTTTTAGGTCATCAACCACTGTTACCGAAGCTGTTCGCACTTTACATTTGAATTCTTCAGCTGAAGATTCACCTGTCTCAAAAGCTACTTCTGCTGTTTTCAATTGGGATGATTTCAAATTTGCTCCAATTCGTGAATCAACAGTCTCGAGAGCTATGACTAGCCGTTATTTTCAAGACTTGGACAAGTATGCTGAATCTGATATCGTCATCATTGGTGCCGGATCATCAGGTTTAAGTGCTGCCTATGTCTTGGCCAAGGCTAGACCAGATTTGAAAATTGCAATTGTCGAAGCATTTGTTGCTCCAGGAGGAGGTGCCTGGTTGGGTGGTCAATTATTCTCTGCTATGGTTATGAGAAAACCTGCTCACAGATTTTTGGATGACTTGGATGTCCCTTATGATGATGAAGGTGATTATGTTGTTGTTAAACACGCAGCATTATTCACTTCAACTTTGTTATCGAAAGTCTTGGCTTTCCCAAATGTTAAACTTTTCAATGCCACTGCAGTTGAAGACTTGATCACCAGAAAAGAAGCTGATGGTTCAATTAGAGTCACTGGTGTTGTTGTCAATTGGGGTGCTTTATCTTTAACTGGTGCTCATGATACTCAATCATGTATGGACCCAAATACCATCAATGCCAATGTTGTCTTGTCTTCATGTGGTCATGATGGTCCACATGGTGCTTTCTGCGCTAAGAGAATCCAATCTTTTGGTATCAAGAAGTGCAAAGGTATGCAAGGTTTGGACATGAATGCTGCTGAAGATCTGATTGTTCAATCTTCAAAAGAAGTTATTCCAGGTTTAGTCTTTAGTGGTATGGAATTGGCTGAGTTGGATGGTACTTCAAGAATGGGTCCAACTTTTGCTCTGATGCTGATTTCTGGTGTCAAAGCTGCCGAGTCAATCTTGAAGGTTTATGACTTGAGAAAAAGTCAAAACGACCAAGAAAGAAAAGGCTTATAATTATCACAATTTTTTTAAGGCTCCAATCAAATATATACTTGTTGATTTTTAGTTTCAAATTTTCTTTTATTATATATGGTATAACTCAATAAACTATACACTCTATGGGACAGAAAATCATTTCATAACACCACCTAACCTATGATTATTCAAATGAATCTCCATATCCAAATCATCTGTATCATCTTCAACTCTTCTCCATCTCTGTTGTTGAGTATTGACTTCTTTACCAATGGTATTAGCCATGTTTTTCAATTTTCTAGTAGAAAGTTCAATGGCATCTAAATTTTTACTAATCTCAAGTTCCATCTCATCATCTTCATCATCTTTTTCAAATTGATATTTTGAAGCTTTTTGTAATCTTTGTAACCTGTCATATTTTTCAGTTAGCTCAGGTTTACTTACTTCAGCTCTGTCGGCTTCTTGTAAACCAGCAATGATGTTCGTCTCAGCATTGTACTGTTGTGCCCTCAATTTTTGTTGGATTAATTTATCTTCTGTAATTTGATTTCTTACTTTCTCCTCTTGTTGTCTCATCCTAGCTCTGGAATTGAATGGATTTGATACATGAACCAACATAAAACTCTTATCTAATTTTGCCAATTCTTTAACTTTATCTGTTGCAATATTATTCTGTGTCTTTGCCAATAATAAATCTCTTTCAATACCATACAATTTTTCACTTTGAGAACCCAACATCCCCAATGTGTTTTGACCTGAAGCTTCTGCTTCAGTTGCCATTCTCATGGTATTTCTTGTAGAAGCCACAGACTGCTGTTTTGTAAACTTGATATCTTGTTTGATTCTGTCGACCTCTTCATCCTCTTCTTCTTGCTCTTGTTGTAATTGCAGCTGTCTCTGAGCATCAAAATCATATGCTCTTGCAGTTGTCTGTCTTGAAACGTTTGGTTCATCATTTAAATTTATACTAGGTTCATATTCCGGAATTGCATTTAAATCTTCCTCCTCTTCTTCCTCATCTTGTATTTGAACATGATCTTCACCATAATTATAACTATTAGTAGGAGAATGAGATTGAAATAACGAGTTTTTAGCGTTTATTTCATCCCTTGTTGCAGTTGAAGCTCTTCTTGATAGAGAATTGCTTGATCTAGGACTCATAGTGGACCTCCTTGATCTATATGGATTCAAGATTGTGTTATTATTCATCGAAGGAGTATTCTCATCAAGGAATGAATGATCATGTCTCGAAATTGGAGTTACTGGAGGTGTCCACAGATTCGATTGCTTTGTCAAATTGCTTTCTGGATATAAATCATTTCTTTCATAACTATTTTCTTGTTCATTCGATGCAGAAGAAGGATACGGATTTGCATTGTTATTTCCCTCTTCAAAATTCATACCTGCATAAGGATTAGTCCCCTGATGAGGTGAAACTGGAGAAGGAGGGCTTCTGGATTTATTCACTTCAATAGGTTGAAGAATTTTAGAAGCATTTTCTCTTCTCTCTTTAGAATATGTGTTGAAAGCTTCAAATTTCGAACGTTTCTTTCTTGATGGATCCTTGACGGGGATTCCCATCGTTAGCAAAGTATCTTTATTTACCTCATCTGACTCTTCTTCAGGTGGTTTGATTTTGAAAAACTTCTTTACACCCATTACGCACAATCTATGTATTTTGATTTAATACTGAATATTATAGTTCTGGTTATATTTGTGAACCGAATGCTATTTGCAAAATGAATGTGGAGAGATCAATTAGTAAGTTTCGGATTAAAGAGGAAGCACTTTTAAGTTTTTTTTTCTCTATTTATACACGACTTTTTCAAATCAAAAAGATACAGTATGAGTAAAACTACTTAGACTGACTTATGTCAGTTCAGCACTAAGCGGTGATTGTAGATTACGGTTAAGAGGGACTCGTGTAAACATTTACATCTCAAGCAACAGAAATCAGCAAACGTAAGACAATAACCTGAAATCGGTTAAAAATGCTTTGCACCGATCGCAAACGGAAGACTCGTTTAAAGTTCCTTAATTTTTTTTAGCATTGGCAAAAAAAGGAAAACATACCTAAAGCAGAGCAAAAAGCTATGAAAAACTTTCCCTTTTAGAGAGAGCAACAGAATCATTTCAAGGATGTCTTTCGTTCCAGCACTTGCTCAAGGGGAAGGTTTATCCATTACTAATGGCGCTTGAAACTGAAAATTAAAAATTATTTAAATTGATAACTTTTTTCGCTGGAGAATGTAGCCAAAGATCTCATCTTTCTAACGGTGCAAATAGTTAATTTGTAACTTTTGGCTACAGTTGAAGAACCTATGAAGAAAGATTTGAAATCAGATTAGTGAGTATAAGTTTCACCAGTTACGAAATGCTTGCCGAATAAAAAATAAGTAGTCTTAATAACATGCATAAATGCTAAGAAAAGCATTGATGCAAAACAAAATTGTACGTATTAGCGTCCGAATTTTTTCAACTCAAGGTATCTGAAAAAGGGATATGTTACTGCAACGAAACCCATGGACAACCACATTCCTAAATCCCCAGCATCTTCACCAAATTTCCTAGCAACAGGTCCAACCCAATAAACTTGGTTCATTCCAATTACAGCACCGGCAACACCTATCAAGAATGAAAGAGTAGCAGCAATACCTTGTGTTAATTTGTTAAAATCATTCCAAATTTCGTGGTTATAATAGGGCCAAGAACCATATTCTTCATCTTGGAATTCATGTTTATACAAATGGATGAAAAGTTTTGTTCTAAAAATACAATTCTCTTCAATCAACATCGCAAAATACATACTGCACCAATACCCTATCATCGGTAAGAAATTTGATAAAATCTCTGAAAATTTATTTCTACCAGCTAATGAGCATATTAAACAAACTATAGTTGCGAAAACTGAAAGTAACCAACGAGGCACTTTGTCCAATTTGAGACCGGCAATTTGTATACCAAATGCTGAAGAATAAGTGTCAATGATATTATTTGAAATTAATGATAACCATAGAACCATCAATAAAAATTTACCACCTCCATTCCATTTGTCAAATACTTTCATCAATAAACCCCCAAGTCCACCGTAGGTGTAAGCTTGGTTCCATGGTTCATAGTTTACTGCAGTGTTGGCTATTAGGATGGAGAGAACAGCACCAAAAATTGAAGGTAACTCGATTGCGAAAAATGTGACAATGAAAATGTATAAAGATGAAGTGGTTTCTGGGAACAAGACAAAATAATCTGATGCGATGGGACCCCAAGTTGCAGTTACTGAATAAGCTAATGTGAAAAAACTTAAATAGTTACCTTTGATTGTCTGTGAATCTCCAAGTGATGGCGAATCATGAAATTCTGTCAAATGCTTTCCTGCAACAATATACAATAAGAATAATGAAATTAAGATAGGAATAGATGAAAAAGCTTCTGTGTTAAGAACATGTTTAATTCCAAAAACCGAAACAAATAATGTTATAACATTGATTATCACAATACCAACTTCAATCGGTACCTTATTTGCAGAAACTGCTGCTAATATTTGTCCACCTAAGACACAGTTTGTTACACTCCATCCAACTAAACCGACAAGTAATATAATTGATACGAATTTGATGAACCATCTTCCAAAGATGTATCTTGCACCAACCATTTGTCTTAAACCGGATCTAGGTCCTAAGGTCGCACAGTATGCAGCAAACAGGGTACCAATTGTGACAGCTACCAAGCCACAAACCATCGAGTCTTTGTAACCTAAACCGAAAAGCAATGGACCCAAGAAAAAAGAAGACATTGTAGTGAGACCACCACAACCGGCAAACCATAATCCAGTAACCGATAAAGTCAATTTGAAAACATTATGGCTTCTCTCTTTTGGCAAGACTCTCTCGAAACCTCTTGACTCTGCTCCAAAAGAATCAAGAAGAGCAGATACTTGTTGTACTTTCCTGATTATTGGATTGCTTCTATAAGGTTTTGTCTCTGTATAACTATTTGTAGACTCTTCTAATTGTGATTCTTTCTCAGTTCTTGAATTTGAGTGTTCCATAATGTGTGGTGATGCAGAGTCAATTTTTACAAACATTACTTTGCAGAATTGGTCCCTTTTATGTCAAAAAGGAAAAAAAAAAGTAATAATGGAATTTAAGAGAGGTTCTTGAGTCATCTTGAGATGTTTACTATATGTGCATCAGGAGTCACCAATGATCCACTGAAAAATCAAATTAACAGCTAAGAAGGTCAAATAAAGCCTAAAGAAAAAATTAAAATTCAGAAAAAATCACTCTGTAAATCTTTTGTCATAACGTGGCTAATGCCACATATTGATCGTACTATGTCTTTGGTGCTATAAGAAGATAGAGAAGGAACTCTCAGTTATCCTGTTCTAGCTGGGGCATTGGTATCCGGGACCCCACGTAAACAAGTTTTCAATAAGCTTCGATAGCCGGTTATCAGTAACCTGAAGGAGATAAATTGAGAGCTTACACATTTACCTCCTATCACATCCATGAAAACTAAAAAGGTTCTTCAATTCATGGTTCTTAGTTTCATATATGCTACTCAACTATCTACTCTAATAGATTATGTGATCCATCTCTTTTTCCCGATCCAAAATAAGAAAAAAAAGTGTAAAAAAAAATAAAATAAAATAAAAAAAATAACGGGCTGATTTCACACAGTTTGTTTAAAGGAGCACACTGATACAGTTTGAAACGGACTTTGCCACTCAATAATTCATCTTGATCCCTATATCAAATGAATCAATCATCGTCACTTCCGACGTTGTCTATTCTCAACTCTTTAACTGGTAAGAAGGTGTTTGTCAATTCTTACAAGTTTAACTCATTGGAGTCTTTAAAAGAGTATATATCATCATGTTTCGATATACCTGCTAGTCTGTTATTCATATTGACACCTTTTGGAATCAAATTGAAGTTCTCTATGATACTACATGATCAGATCAATGAGATTTATGTGTTTGATAGAAATTGTTTCAATTTGAATGATCATAATAGAGAAGAGATACGAGAAAGGTTAAAACTGTCAGAGCCTTTGAATTTACTCAAGCCAGTAGATTCACCATTATCGTCATTCAATGGTTTCAAAGAAAATAATTTGAGAGCCAGTATCAATGCATTAAAAAGAAACTCAGGTTGGGCTGCTGCTATCTTATCGGATTTTAAAAAGACAAGGCATTCTGCTTTCAAGGAGGAAGAAGATATGTCAATTGAGATAATACTTAGGTCATTAAATGTATTGATACAATATTTAAGTTTGAGTAGTCAAACATTGCAAAAAAATTTGGATGGATCTGTATCATATCTTTCCAATTTGAAAGAACATTCATTGGTGTCATCTTGGGAGGATCATTTCAAGATTCTTAAAAAGATAACTTTTAAACTCTCAGGAAGAGAGATCAATTTAGCAAACTCGATTAGCAAAGGAGATTTGGCTCAGATAGCAAAAGATGAATCTGTGAAATTACTCGAGGCAGATCAAATATTATCAAGTATTATAGCTAAAATTCAAAATGAAATCAAAAATGAAAGGCATAAATTAGAAAATGATTTCCATTTCTTAAAAGAAAAATATCATACACCACTATCTCAAGAGTCAAGTGCTGATAATATTGGTAACTCGCAGATCCTTAAGTTGGAGAGTTTGGTTCAAGAAATCATTGAAGATGTCAACGATTTGCCTGCACCTGATACCAAGGATGTAAATTATGTTAAAAATTGTTTTAACCGCCACCTTGAAGAATTAAATCCCCAAATTAGCCAAATTGCCACAGATTTATATAAGAGGCAGGTGAATCTTCTCAAGAATAAAATATTGTTGCAAGAAAATCTCTTTGATTATATATTTACCAACGTTGCCAAAATTCAAATAAGTTTGATAAATGTTCAAAAAGTTGTCACTAATGAATTGCAACCAAGGTTGACTGCATTACAAACTTTAGAGGTTAAACTATCAATTGTATCTGACTTGCCATTGATATTTGGAATTTTAATAATTGCGAAATATAAAAACTATCAATGGTTTCAAAACTTCCGCAAAATATGTTTCAAGACGAGCGAAATTTTTGAAATGATACAATTTATGGAGACAAATACCAGAACTAAATGGTTTCAAAAAATAATGGGTGGTAATTTCAATTCTCCAAGTGAAATCACTTCGAGTAATGGTTTCTTAGGTCATTATCTGGATTTTTTAGGTAATTTAAGGCAGGATGATTTTGTTAATGAGCATATGGCCATTCTGCAGTTATTATTCGAGAGCAAGCTGAATAACAAAGTTGCTATTGATACGACAACGAGCAATATCAACAACAAGGCTCTTAACAAATTTATTAATTCATTGAATAATAACCTTCCTACAAATACGTCTGATAATGGGACCATTTGGACTGAACTTCAAGTTACCAATATTAATGATATTTATAATTATATTCAAAAGCTTAAAGAGGTATTACCTGATGACAGAATAACGAAAAATTTGGAAAAAAATGTTACACCCATTCAAGATCTCAGTTTCCAATTTTTGAAATTATTTGCAGAGTCAACCGGTATCAAGAATGATGAACCTCAAATCAAGAGTCATGATAATGTTGATATAATTAAGGGTTATGAAAACAGGGTTAAGAAATTGGAGAATTTGTTACATCAGCAACAGTTCTTACAATTCAATCAGCAATTTCAGCATTCACCTTCTGTCAGAAATTTGAATCCAATGAAAGTTGATACTTTGAATGATGCTGCAAACTCAATTTCTTTGGAACCAAATAGAACAAAAATCAACTTGCCTTATAACAGAAGATTCAGCACTAGTAGCAATGCTTCTGATAACGGTGAATCAGGGGATTACAAGAAGCAACTTACTAAAGTAAATGAAGAAAATCAAGACTTACAAAAACAATTGCAACTGTTGAGAGAGCAATTGAATGAAAAAATTTCAGAAAATGATAATTTGAAGAATGAGTTAACTGCGTCAAATAGTAATAGTGAGATTGTGAAGTCGTTGAAAGAAGAGAAACTGGAGTTAGAGTTAGAGTTGAAAACTGTGAGAAACTCAATGGAGAAAGGACTGAGCTCTGAAGATGAAGTTACGACATTAAAGAAAGAGTTGGAAAATTTGAAACAAGAACTTGTCGATGAAAAAACGAAATGGGAACATGATTACATAGAAGTGAACTCCATGAAGAATGATTTAATTGAAAACATGTCATCTTTACAAAAAGACCATAAAGAAGAGTCAAGTGCTCATTTGAAAGAAATTGAAGACTTGAAATTTAAAGTAGAAGAATTAGAGTCATTAAGAGATGAATTACAATGTTCCAATACAAAACTAACTGATGCTATCCATGATAAGAACCAAGTCGTGGAAAATTTATCGAATATTATTGATTCTATGTATTTGAAATTGAAAGAATTGACTCAAAAAGTTTTCATCGATTTGTCTATTTTTTGTGTGGTTTTAGAATCCATTGGTTTATTATTGATTCAAGAAGATGACCAAATTAAAATAATTAGAGTCAAAGGCTTGAAGAAAAATAAGAACCTGAAAACTCAAGTTAGCTCAGATGTTATCCTGCAAGTGGAAAAGCATCTATACTGGACTGACTTATCCATAGAAAATGAAACTACTTCAGTTAAAGAAATGGTTAGGGAATCTTCACCTGTAGCCGGTGATGACTCGGGTATTATCGGGAACAGTATCACGGAGTTAGATATACACTCAAAGGCTCTTATCCATAAGTTTCACAATGATAATTTTGAAAAAAATTACCAGATTTTCTATAAGACAATCGACATTGAAGATGAACTATTGATTAATAGTGTCACAAAGAGGTTCAAAGATGTTGAAAATTTGGCAAGGAAATTCCAGAAAGATTTGAATTTACAAAAAATTGAAATTGACAATTTGCTTACTTTGGCAAAGTCCAAGATTTCGATTAGAAATTTCACAATTAATGACTTGGTATTGTTCTTGCCAACTACTGAAGAGTTCAACAAGGATAATTCAACAGCAAAACAGTGGGCTGCATTCAATATTGGTGCTCCACATTACTTTTTGCAAAACAGTGATAAAGACGAGAAAAATTATATCGATTTGAGTAACAGAGAGTGGTTGGTGGCCCGTATTTTGAGTATACAAGAGTTCACCATAACAGAAGAGAGTTTCAATAATGAGAATTTGAACCCTTTTAAATTGAATATCGGAGTGAGCTGGTATTTCGTTGATGCAAAAGAAGAACTTTTGGAGTGAGTTAAGTGCCAATGTGTAATGATTAAATATAGTCAAAAATTTATGTAGTAATGAAATTAATGAAAAATTTAGAAATTTGAAAAAAAAAAAAAAAAAATCAAAAAAAAAAAATAACAGTAGATCATCTTCCACAGGTAATTCAAGAATGTCAGAACCAATCAAGCTTAAAGATGACCAGATCACTTATTCTGCATTTGAGTTTCTGAGTCATGAGAATAAAGATTTTGAAACAATAATGACATTAATCAATAACAATCTTAGTGAGCCATATTCGATTTACGTTTATAGATTTTTCATAAATAACTGGCCAAAGCTTTGTCATGTCGCTAGGTTATCTGAAACTGGTGAAATAATTGGGGTTATAATATCCAAGATAGAATCGCATCGTTCGAAAAAAATAAGAGGTTATATTGGAATGTTGACAATTTTGGAAAATTATAGAGGAAATGGAATTGCTAAGAAACTTATTGATATTAACATAAATAGTATGATTCTGCAAAAATGTGATGAAATCATGTTAGAAACAGAGGTGGTGAATTTGAATCTGTTAAAATTATACGAAAATTTTGGTTTTATAAGGGTGAAGAGGTTATATAGGTATTATCTCAATACTCATGATGCTTATAGGCTCATACTACCGATCACTGAGAAAGCTATACAAAGATCTGTATTCTTGAGTGAATTGGATGAAAGTGAGAAACCAGTTGTGTTATATTGAATATATATAGAACTATATTAGCTGGTTTAAGTATAGTTTTTGACTTTAGAAAGCATGTTCTTCACCATTCCAATCGTAAAATTTCCCTTTATCTTTGTCAGTTACAGATTTGAAAACTTTCATAATACCAGAGGCACTTTCTTCAACACTGATTTTAGGATTCTTTTCGTAAAATTCTGGTGAAATATTTGCAGAACGTTGCATATCAGTATCAACAAGACCAGGATGAACATCGACAAAGCAAAAACCTTCATCAGTGTAATCAAATTGAAGAGATTTCGTCATGTAATTCAAAGCAGCTTTACTAGCTCCATATGGGCCGACATGGAATGGTGCAAAATCTGTTAATGATCCAACGGAACTTGAAATAAAACCGATTTTTCTAGTTGTTTTCTTAACTAGTAATGGATAAATTTCTTTGAAAATGAAGACATTTCCAATAACATTAACTTTATAAATTTCCAGATAAACTTCGGGTGAGAAAGTAATAGCATAAGCGTGTGGAGCAGCAATACCCGCATTTGCGATAAAGAAATCGATGCCTTCTGGAGCAACTTTCTCGATCTGGGCATGTAATTGTTCAATCGATTCTTGAGAACCAACTTCTAATTTTACAATATGGACTTTACCAGATTCCTTTGCAACTTCTTGTAATTCCGTAGCCTTTTCAGGGTCTCTAACTGAAACAACAATTTTAACATCATCTTTTTCTTTGAGGATTTCTTTAACTAATCCTAAACCAACACCTCTATTACCACCAGTTATGAAATATGTGAAAACCATTTTTATATCTTATTTGTTTAATGAATCATTAATCTTGAGAAAAACGTGTGGTTTAAATATCGTTTAACATATTGAAATTAGCAATCAATCGTTCAAAAAAGATGACATGACTAATCAAGTAAGAATCAGAAAAGGGAAAACCAAATTCAGTTGATTCCAAGACATTTTATCTTCTTCTTTGGTGATCTTCTTGGATGTAGAATTTTGCCAACAAAAGTATAGCCCCCATTTCCGATAAGTTTAACTTAAATGCGATAAAAAAAAAATCTTTTTCAATAGCAAAAATTGTACCCCTTTTCTTATATCAGATTACTAATATTGCATATCCTTCTTGATACAATTTCTAGGCATATATAGCTTAAGCAATCTCATTCGCAGTAACTGTCGAGTTAAAAAGGATATTCTTCTCCAGTGTAACTATAAAATTTACCTGCATCTTCTCTGGTAATGGCATTGAAAACTTTAAGTACACCAACGGCACTTTCCTTAGTACTGATTTTTCGGACAGAAGCATGAAAGCTTTCTGGCAATTTTGAAATTTGTACCATATCAGTATCGACAAAACCAGGATGGATGCTAATGAAAGTGAATCCTTCCGATGTGTAATCTAATTGTAATGCTTTCATGATATAATTAAGTGCAGCTTTCGTAGCTCCATAAGGAGCAAGTGCAACTGGTGCAAAATTTGTTAACGATCCACCATTGCTTGAGATAAAAGCAACTTTTCTTGTATCTTTCTTCACCAATAATGGGTAAACTTCTTTGAATACAAAGACATTCCCAATCACATTGATACGATACAATTGCAGGTAAGTTTCAGGGGTGTAAGATATTGCCTGTCTAACATCAGTGATGATACATGCATTTCCAATGAAAAAATCAATCCCGTCTGGTGCCACTTTCTCTAACTGATCCCTTAACTCATTAATTGACTCTTGAGACCCAACATCTAATTTGACAATGTCAACTTTACCTGACTCTTTTGCTAGTTTTTGTAAATCGATAGCTTTTCAGGAGCTCGAACAGAAGCAATAACCCTTATGTTTTCTTTCTTTAGAAGTTCTTCAATAAAGGCAAAACCAATACCTCTGTTAGTTCCTGTTATAAAATATGTGAAAACCATTTCAGTTGCCAATTGGTTTATTTTCAAGTAACAGAACCTTAGTGTTTAAATATCACTTCAATATTTTATTTGTCAGCATTTTCAATTTATGAAAACACAAAAAAGATTACTAATTTTTTGTATTCGACCTTAAGCAAGTTAACAGGTTAAGCCATTTTTATTAGAACAATATGGTTGTTTTTGAGATGGGATCAATCAAGAAAGCAAAACAAATCGTAAGACAGAAGGGGTATAATTACTCTGCATAATGCCCTCTTCTGATAAAAAATTTTGTCGAAATCATATACGCATACATATTTCCGAAACCCTTATCAAGATAAGGAAGACTGCACTATATTCAAAAAGATAATTAGTATAATTATAAATCTATAAGAACTAATTAATTAAAAAAATAAAAGAAAAAATAACCCATACTTCAAGTTATAAAACAGAAGATGAAAATGAGATATATATAAAAAAAGAAAACCGATTATAAAGGAGTCTCTTCACCTGTATAACTGTAAAATTTACCTCCATCGTCTTTGTTGATTTTATCAAAAACTTTAATTAAACCAGCTGCACTCTCGGTGGTGGTAATTTTAGGATATGTGTCAAAAATCTCGTCTGGAAGGCCAGCATTTCTTGACATATCGGTATCAACGATACCAGGATGTGCTGATATGAAGACAAATCCTTCTTCAGTGTAATCGAGTTGTAAAGACTTTGTGACATAGTTAAGAGCAGCTTTTGAAGTCCCATATGCACCAAATGGTAATGGAGCAAATTCTGTTAACGATCCACCAGCACTTGAGATAAATGCAACTTTCTTTGTCTTTTTCTTTGCCAATAATGGGTAAATTGCTTTGAATGTAAATACATTACCAATGACATTGACTCTGTAAATTTCCAGATAAGTCTCTGGAGAAAAATCAACCACTCTACCGAGAGGTGTCGCAATACCTGCGTTACCGATAAACACATCAATACCTTCTGGTGCAGCTTTCTCAACTTGTGCATATAACTCGCCAATTGATTCTTGTGATCCAACATCTAATTTGACAATTTCAACGTTACCAGATTTCTTTGCAAATTCTTGTAAATCAGTAGCTTTTTCAGGAGCCCTTGCTGAAACAATCACCTTGACATCATCTCTTGCCAGGAGTTCTTGTACAAAAGCTAACCCAATTCCTCTGTTACCACCTGTGATAAAATATGTGAAACTCATTTTGAAATATTGTAGTGCGGTTTTTTCTCTCTTTTTTCCTTTAGCTAACTGCTATATTTATAAAATTAACTTTGAGAGCAACTTGAGAAATAAGCTTTAATTTATACTCTTATCTTCGTCATTTGTCAGCTTTTTGAATACTTTTGAATAAGGCTGAAGCCACATATGTTTCAATATACAAGCATATCATCTTGAGGGGCGATGATGTTTAGTTCGTTTTAATTGAAAAACTCGTTTTTTTTGACAAATCGATGAAAAAAAACTGATTACAAATAATTTTCTGTGATGGAGATGGTCTTGCAAAGGTAATGAAACCCATTTGCCATTGAAATTCATCTATTTAATTAGTCAACTCCCGTTAAACCCTTTATTTTTTTGAGCTAGTATTACTAGCGATTGCAGTTGCATGGTAATGGTATCACCTCTTTTTTTCTCGCTTAAAAAAGTATCAGAAACGAAACACACAGTGAAAAAGAACTCACCAGTATAACTTATTTCTGTTGCAATTGTTAGTAAGTCGCTAGTACTTCTCTTTATTGGATATCCTATAGGACTGGTCCACCTCCTGCAACCTTTGACTAATGGAAAAAAAAAAAAAAATCAGAGCTTTGATCTGCTCCCCCGAATTTGACATCTTATTTCCGAAGATCTACATGCCTTATATTATTATTATATTTATCAATTAAACATTTATATAACAAAAAATAATATAAAAAAAAGTGAAAGGAACTATAAAGGACTTAATTCACCCGAGTAACTGTAAAATTTACCAGCATCTTCTTTGGTGATCTTGTCGAATACCTTAACTAAGCCAATAGCACTTTCAGTAGGGGTAATCATTGGATATGTATCAAGGATTTCTTTTGGAAGATCGGCACTTCTTGACATATCACTGTCAACGACACCAGGATGAGTAGCAATGAAGACAAATCCTTCCTCGGTGTAATCAAGTTGTAAAGACTTCGTGATGTAGTTAAGAGCAGCTTTTGAAGCACCGTAAGCAGCAACTGGCATTGGAGCAAAAACGGTGACTGAACCTGCTTCGCTTGAGACAAATGCAACTTTCTTGGTGTCCTTCTTTGCCAATAATGGGTAAAGAGCTTTGAATGTGAAAACGTTACCAATGACATTGACTCTGTAAATTTCCAGATAAAGTTCAGGAGGACAATCAACAGCTTTACCAAGAGGTGATGGAATACCTGCATTTCCAATAAGGAAATCAAGACCTTCTGGAGCAACCTTGGCAACTTGTTCATATAATTCACCAATTGATTCTTGTGACCCAACATCTAATTTGACAATTTCAACGTTACCAGATTTCTTAGCAAATTCTTGTAACTCAGTAGCTTTTTCAGGAGCTCTAGCTGTTGCAATTACCTTGACATCATCTTTCTTAGAAAGTTGCTGAACAATTGCAAATCCAATACCTCTGTTACCACCAGTGACTAAATATGTGAAAACCATTCTAAATTTTATTTTGTTAACTCTGTGTTATACTCTTTTTCAGATACAGATTGAAAGAGAAAGCTTTGAGGTGGAAACTGTTCATTTTATATGGTCATTTGAGATTTGTCAGCACCCATATAATCAGTAGTTGTTGAAGTCTTTGGGTGTATATATCGACTTATATTAACATCCAGTCTTAAGCAGTGATAAAGTTCGCGTAGTAGTTAAACGAACTTTTCAATTAAAGAAAGAATGGGGGAGAAAAAAAAAAAAAAAGAAAAAAGAAAAATCACATTATCATATTAGAGATGGTGTATCATTCGCAGAATACTACCTGATGAGGCATTCTCCAGAAGCTCTAGTGTTTCATCAAACCTTTATTTCCAGTAACACCCGTAATAATGCTCTTTTAAAACGAGATACTACTTTTAGCTCTGATATTTTGTATGTTTATTGAGAAGAAGATTCTTCATTTTGAAAATTCACTATAGATTTAACAATTAGAGCACACAAGAGAGTGATAGTAACCAGATAGGTAATTGCTGTTTGTCAGATATTTATATCTCTCCGTGGATAAGTGGTACATAGGAGTATCCTAGACTGAAAAACAGAGTCATTTAATTTAATATCAATAGATATTGAAAGTTTTCATTATCGCTTGTTGGATTAGCTAAGAAAGTGTCCCAGGTGATTATCTTTTGTCAATGAACTACACACCATCATTTCTATTGTGAAATGAAACAGAACACAAATATTCGAAGATTGAAAAAGAGCCATCCAGCAGATCTTCAACTCCGAATTTGACACCTTATTTCCGAAGAAAGACCTACATGCATTAGATTGGATTTATCAATTGGATATTTATATGACAAAAAATAATATAAAAAAAAGTGAAAAGGACTATAAAGGACTTAATTCACCGGTATGATTGTAAAATTTACCAGCATCGTCTTTGGTGATTTTATCAAAAACCTTGATTAATCCAACTGCACTGTCGGTAGGGGTGATCAATGGATATATTTCAAGGACTTCCTTTGGAACACTAGTTTTTCTTAACATGTCAGTATCAACAATACCTGGATGAGTATCAATGAAAACAAATCCTTCCTCGGAGTAATCAAGCTGTAAAGACTTGGTGACATAATTAAGAGCAGCTTTTGAAGCCCCGTAAGCAGCAGCCGGAAATGGAGCAAAAACAGTTAAAGAACCTGCTTCACTTGAGACAAATGCAACTTTTTTGGTATGTTTCTTTGCCAATAATGGGTAAAGAGCCTTGAATGTGAAAACGTTACCAATGACATTGACTCTGTAAATCTCCAGATAAAGTTCAGGAGCGAAGTCAACAGCTTTACCAAGATTTGATGCAATACCTGCATTACCGATAAGGAAATCAAGACCTTCTGGTGCAACTTTGAAAACTTGTTCATATAATTCACCAATTGATTCTTGAGATCCAACATCTAACTTGACAATTTCAACGTTACCAGACTTCTTAGCAAACTCTTGTAACTCAATAGCTTTATCAGGAGCCCTAGCTGTTGCAATTACCTTGACATTATCTTTCTTAGAGAGTTCTTGGACAAGGGCTAATCCAATACCTCTATTACCACCAGTGATTAAATATGTGAAAACCATTTTTTTTTTTTTATCTTGCTATAATCTATTTCAGATACGGAATAAGGCATCAATATGAGGAAAAGTTGTTCATTTTATATAGCTAATTGAAATGTGTCAGCACCCAGAACATCAATAAGCTATGAGTATATAACGACTTGTATTGATATTCTGAATAATAACAAACTTCGCGTAGTAAGATAAACGAACTTTTCAACTAGGAGGAAAAATTGTTGGGGGTTGTTTTTTTGATATGGGAGATAGAAAATTGTTGATTTTTCATCTTCGTATTTTACGTAAATTGTACTTATACCATACCCAACACTAACAGTTGTAGAAATGACTCTTTAAAGCGAGATGCGTTGATGCTTTTGTTATTTATAGTTGCAAAATTAATTCTTGTATAAAGGATACAATTCCCATGTTGCCCTCCAATTTCAATACCTGTTCTCTTGGCTTGTAAATTCTTGGGCCGTATCCGGATTACAAGTCTTGTGGATCAAAAGAGTAAATATTATTCATCAATTGTTATTTTGTTGATCCTCTCAAGTAGAACTCTTTGTTGTTGCAAAAGAAGAATATAACAAACGAGGTTAAGGAGAAAAAATTTTGATTACAAATAATTATTTGTGATGGTGATGTTTTTGCAAATGAAACTTATTCCACCTTGATTTATATCAGCCGGTAAATGAGACAACTCTCGTTAAACCCTTTAACTTTTGAACAGAAATTACTAGCTGTTGCAGTTGTATTGCAACAGTATTGAGTATCTGCTTTTTAGTGAAATACATAGTGAAGAAAATCGACAAGAATAAATTATTTCTGTTGCAGTTCGGGAGTACTTAGTGGATATCACAGAGGGTTAGTCTAACTTCTGTCTGTAACTTTTGACTAATAAAAGTTTTCAGAAAAAGAACAATCCTCGTGAATCTGTGAATTTTAGAGTTCACCAGAATTTGGCATCTTATTCCTAAGATCTATATGAGATTATTGTTTTTGTTAATTAAACACTTATACAACAAGAAACAACATATATATATAAAAGGGATAAGAACTATAAAGGACTCAATTCACCTGTGTAACTGTAAAATTTACCAGCATCTTCTTTGGTGATTTTATCAAAAACTTTGACTAATCCAACTGCACTCTCGGTAGCGGTGATAAATGGATATGAATCAAGGATTTCTTTTGGAACATTAGCACTTCTTGACATATCAGTATCAACAACACCAGGATGAGTAGCAATGAAGACAAATCCTTCCTCGGTGTAATCATATTGCAAGGACTTGGTGACATAGTTAAGAGCAGCTTTTGAAGCACCATAAGCAGCAACTTTTAATGGGGCAAAAACAGTGACTGAACCTGCTTCACTTGAGACAAATGCAACTTTTTTGGTATGTTTCTTTGCCAATAATGGGTAAAGAGCTTTGAATGTGAATACGTTACCGATGACATTGACTTTGTAAATCTCCAGATAAACTTCAGGAGCAAAGTCAACAGCATTACCAAGATTTGAAGCAATACCTGCATTACCAATAAGGTAATCAATACCTTCTGGTGCAACTTTGACAACTTGTTCATATAATTCGCCAATTGACTCTTGTGATCCGATATCTAATTTGACAATTTCAACGTTACCAGATTTCTTAGCAAATTCTTGTAACTCAGTAGCTTTTTCAGGGACCCTGGCAGTTGCAATTACCTTGACATTATCTTTCTTAGAAAGTTCTTGGACAAGGCAAAATCCAATACCTCTATTACCACCAGTGACTAAGTATGTGAAAACCATTTTATTTTTATCTTTCTATAATCTATTTCAGATACAGAATAAAGCAAAAGCATAAGGAAAAGTATGTTCATTTTATATAGCTAATTGTCATTTGTCAGCACTCATGATATCAATGAGCTAAAAGACTTTGCGTGTGTATCGACTTATATCCAGTTCTTAATAAACTTCGTATCGTAATACTAAACGAACTTCTCAACTAAGTAGTCAAATTGGGGAGGGCCCAGAAGAAAAAAAAAAGTGATATTGCGGAAATAGCGAGCCCTTCATATTATACAAGAACATTAGCTAAGGCATTCCTCTTTAAACAATTGGGTCTTGGAACACCATTCACTATATGCTTTCAGATAACAGTTATAAATCGGTACACATATGATATAGATTAATTCCTCTATTTCCGAAAAAAGTTTTCAATTCATTATAAAACATACAATTCCCACATTGTATGAACATTAAAATTTCAACACTTGTTCTCTTGGCTTGTCAATTCTCGGTCCGTTTCCGGATTACGAATTTTGTGAACCTTTTTCAAAGCAAATAGTAACCATTATTCTTCAATTGTTACTTTGTTGATCTTCTCAAGTAGAACTGTTTGTTATTGCTGTTGTAGCATTACAAACGAGGTTAAAGAAAAAAAAATTTTTTTTGATTACAAATACTTTTCTGTGATGGTGATGTTCTTCTTGCTCTTGCAAAAATAATGAAACATATCTGCCGTTAAAACACATCAACTAGTTAATTAGTCAACCCTGGTTAAACCCTTTATTTTTCTTGAACTGATATTACTAACGATGTTGGATTGCGATAGCATTGAGTATACTTGCATTAATTTTCTCGCTTAGAAAAAGTAATAGTAACAAATTACTTGGAAGAAAATTGACCAGAATAATTTTATTCTGTTTTAATTCTGACCAAGGGAGCAACTCATGAGTCCTTGCGCGTGGTATATATCACAAAAGGTTAGTTGAGTACGTCTTATAGCCATTGACTGAAAGAAAACAAAAGAGCTCCCAGTGGATCTGCGACACCGAATTTTGACATCCTATATCCGACGAGCTACATGCATTAGATTATTATCAATTGCACGTTTATATAACAACAAAAAATAAGGACTTAAATAACTATAAAGGACTTAATTCACCGGTGTAACTGTAAAATTCACCACCATCTTCCTTGGTGATTTTGTCAAATACCTGAACTAATCCAACTGCACTCTCGGTAGGGGTAATATATGGAGATGATTCAAGGAACTCTTCAGTAAGTTGGACACCTCTTGACATATCAGTATCAACAACACCTGGACGAATGGCAATAAAGACAAATCCTTCATCGGTGTAATCAAGTTGCAAGGACTTGGTGACATAGTTAAGAGCAGCTTTTGTAGCTCCGTATGAAGCAATTGGTAAAGGAGCAAATGCTGTCAAAGAACCTGCTTCACTTGAGACAAAGGCAACTTTTTTGGTGTCTTTCTTTGCCAATAATGGGTAAAGAGCCTTGAACGTGAATATGTTACCGATGACATTGACTCTGTAAATCTCCAGATAAGTCTCTGGTGAGTATTCAACTGCTTTGGCAAGAGCCGGTGCCATACCTGCATTACCAATAAGGTAATCAATACCTTCTTGAGCAACTTTGGCAACTTGTTCATATAACTGGTCAATTGATTCTTGTGATCCAACATCTAATTTGACAATTTCAACGTTACCAGATTTCTTTGCAAATTCTTGTAACTCAGTAGCTTTTTCAGGAGCTCTAGCTGTTGCAATTACCTTGGCATCATCTTTCTTTGAGAGTTCTTGGACAAGGGCTAATCCAATACCTCTGTTGCCACCAGTGACTAAATATGTGAAAACCATTTTTTTAAAATTTATTGTACTCTTTTTCAGATACAGTTTCAAAATCTGCAATGTCAATGCAGAGTAGTTCAATTTATATTGTTAATTGAAATTTGTCAGCATTCATAATCAGGTTGTTGTTGTAGCACTGAACAAATCTAAGAAAAAAATGGGGGATAAAAGGGATTACAAATCTTCGTTTTGTGATAAAGCGGAAATAGTGAATTTTCTTATCTCATATTATAAATCAAACAGTGTTAAGGAGAAATCTTTACTAATCACTGTTTTATAACCTTTAATTCCATTAATAACCGTGGAAACGCCTTTTTGTGATATGATATGTTTTTCTGTTATTTGTAATCTACAAACTCATAAATTTTTCACTATAGATGTAGTTTAATATCGACAACAAGTAGTTACACACTGGAGAGCTGATTTATGTTTCTGTCCCTGAGACAAGTTCCCGTAGAGGATACACTTCGCATGGATAAGTGTTGTGTATAAACTTCAGTCGATTCCTTGATTTGTAGACTATTTTACAATTAGGAATACTTTATCGAAAGAAAAGATAGAGGCATTAGTCATCAACTAACATATCAAGTACAAGTTATTATTATTGCCAATGAATAATTACAAATCAAAGAAAAAAAAAATATTTTTTTGGAATTATATTTTTTATATAATTTCTAAAATGGAAGTTCATCTCCATTATAACTGAGAAATCCACCATTAAACTTGGTTGGACTTAATTGTTCAATAACTTTCAACATACCTTCGACACTGACTTCTGGAGTGATAGCACCAAAGATTCTCTTAAGTTCTTCTGGATCACCCATTGCAGCTATGGCGGAATTACCCATATCAGTGGTGACTAAACCTGGATGTAAAGATAAGACTGCGAAACCTAAAGGAGCAAATTCAACAGAGTATTGTTTCATCAAGTAGTTTAGAGCCAGTTTTGAGATACCATAGCTGACAACAGCTGGGTCCATTGGGTAACCACCAATTGATCCTGCAACACTTGAAATAAAGACAATTTTCTTGAGTTTTGATTCTAACATAAGAGGTTGAATAATCTTGATAAGATCAAGATAAGTGAATGTATTGATTTCCAAATGTTTTATCATCATATCTTTTGTAGTTTCAGAAGTTGGAAGCCAATCTGTTGAGATCCCATGATTACCAATGAAAACATCAATAGTGACATTCAAATTTTTCAAATCTTTAGCAAAAACTTCATGACTCAGTTCATTACCTGCATCTAATTGCAAAATTTTAATATTAGATCTTTCTTGTTGTAAAGATTTCAAATCAGTTGAATCTGATCTTGTTGTTGCAATAACAACATTTTCAGAATTAGCTGATAATGCTTTAACAAAACCAAAACCAATACCCCTATTTGCACCTGTAATTAAATATGTTGTCTTTGACATTTTTTTTTTATTCTTGAAAAACTTTATTCTACAATTGAAAGCAAGATTAAAGTGAATCTGGTAAGCTTATATTTATACAGGGGTGTATTTGTCAAGGCCAGAAAAAAAAAAAAAAAAAAAAATTGTTAGCTCGTTTTGTTAATTTAGATATTAATTAATAAAGCGAAGATGATACAATTTAAAATGTGTTTATATTATAAAGCAAAAAAACTAAAAACAACTAACCGAATTATCTTTTTTTGCTTATCGGTGAAACTTTCTTAGAACCTTCGATACAAGCTAACAGGGTTCGGTGTTTTATTAATAAAATTAATAAAAAACTTTGAATTCTAAATTTTCGAAAAAAACCTTATAAGCATAATCAATGTAACCCGAACTATCTCGTTCTACTTATCTGTTAATTGAATTGATCAGCAGTATACTCTCGCAAAAATACCTGAACTGTTCAATGAAACGCATATAATCCCAGTTTGCCTATACAAGAAATGAATAAGAAGAACACCAGTAACCATATACTATGCTTTAGGTCCTGCCTAATCGGGAAACACCACCATTTTCATGTGATTTACCTAACACGGAAATTGTATTCACTCTCACGACTCTTCTTTTATTTTTTTTTTTTTTTTGCGTCGCAAAAGTTTTCGCCTCGGAAATGTGATTGCGCAAATAGCTTTTACTGATTAGAAAATTTCTAGCCTTTTTCATGATATAAAATTGTTTTTATATATATATATATATAAGATAAGAAAGAAAGGACAAATTCTTTTTTGTTAAGAAAATTACCATATTGTGAATGACAAAAATTAAGCTCTTTTAAACCCCACGCCTCCCGTATTTGCAAAAAAACCTATGATAATGATAATACTAATGATAAAAAAAAAAAAAGATAAATGATGATGATAATAAATATGATGATGAGATAGATCAATTTGTCAAAAAAGCAAAAAAAAAAACAAAAAAAAAACCACAAACAGAAATGATAAAAAAGAAAAATTAACAACCCTTGTAAAATAAATAAAATAAAAAAAAAAAACTCTCTCTTCTTCCTTGAAAAATAATAAATGGTAATTTGTCTCTCTAAGAATTTGTCCCTTTTCTCAACTTGTTTGCTTCTCTAATTACAATTTCTCAATTGCTTCAGTATATGTATTACCAAATACATTCCAATGGAAATTACACAATTTAGCAATTCTTGAACCTAATTGATTTAATTCGAAATTTTCATCCTGTGTATTTTCTTCATTTGAAGTGGTAGTAGTTGTAGGTGTAGAAGATGATGCCAATTTTGTTGTTGTTGTTGTTGTTGTTGTTGTTGCAGCTGTTGCAGTTATAGTTAATTCTTCTTTTAAAACTTCATCTTTTGAATTATTGACATATTCTAATAATTGCTTGAAAATCTTCTCCTCCATTAAACCATAAACTTGTGATGAAGGTTGTGTTTGCTTGATAAGCCAATTAAATGCAAATTCAACCATTGATTCAGGTGGCGTCTTGAAATCTTTTGAATCTGGAGCTGTTATACACAGTTTTGATAATTGTAATGCTATTGATCCTATATTTCTTGTCCATTTAATATTTCCATTATCATCAGTGACAATAGCCAAGATTTCCTTTTTCAATTTATTAATATTTTCAGGTTTTGATGCCTCTTTTTGAAATTTGAAACCATGTTGATATAACATTTGCTTATAAAGCAAGATACATAATTGTAAGCAAACTAATTGTCTTATATCAGCTCTTAATAATACTAATCTTGCGTGATCAAATGATAATGATGTTGGAAATGATGTGCACATATGACGACATGATAATAATTTTAAAATTGATAATGTGGACAATTCTTTTAATTTAATTGGTTTAAATTCACAATTTTGATAATTTGATACAAACCATGATGTAGAATCTTGTAAATTCATCTTGCAACGATTAATCATTTGTGTGAAATAATTTCTTTCAAAATCAACAGCAGTTTCAACAAGTACTGGTCTTAAGATTCTAATTTGATGATTAGCAACATCTAATTTCATAGCTTCTAATATGGAAAAAATCATTCTTAAACCATCAACTAAACTTGATATGGAATTTTCTTGTTTCAGTTTAATGAATTCCATTGTCATTTCATCAACCCATGAATCTCTCATTGGTGCACAATGACTCTTGAAAATTTGCGATAACCATTCAGCTAATGAAACAAAATCAAATGCAAAATTCTTCAACTGTTGAATTAATAAATCAATATCCATAACCTCATTAACTTGTTCAACATCTTTTGTTGGTAATAAACTTATCAAGATTTCTTTTAAAGTTTGAAATAAAGGTGGCAATCTTGAAGTTTCTTGAACAAATTTCTTATTCAAAATATATGATTCACATTCTTGTTGAACATCATCCCAATATTTGTCAACAGCCATTTTCTTCTTACGACCTCTTTCACCATCCAAATTAGGTCTAAATTGTAATTGTGGATCAAATAATATATCATGTCTTAATTGTGGATTTTTCAAAATTTCATGTAAATCAATTTCTCTTAAACTTTGTAAACTTACAGGTGGTAATGGAGGAGGAGAAACTGTTGATGAAGAAGGTATTGTTGTACTTGGAAAGAAAGGTTGTTGTTGTGGGAATGAAAAAGCCATGGATGGGACTGCATTTATTACTGATTCAGAAGGAGTTCCGAAATGACTATGATTATGATGATGATGATGATTATGACGACGTAAAGCTGAAAATATGACATTTGGTAATGATCTTGATCTGTATCTCTTGATATTGGATATATTAGGAAGATGCTGTTGTTGTTGTTGCTTTTGTTGTTGTTTTTGTCCTTGTTGAATTTTTTGTTGCTGTTGCATCGTGTTTTGTAAAAGTTGCAAGTGCTGTTTTTTCAACTGGTGATGATGATGATGATGTTTAGTATTAACAGGGGTATTTGAAGTTGTTGATGGTTCCGTGGAAGATACCGATGAATTTGGACTGATGGGTGTTGGTATCAAGATTTGGGAGTTGCCATTATCATCAACCAGTATTTCATCTTCGTCATCGTCATCACTTGTAGAAGTGGATGAAGAGTTGTTATCCAATAAGGATACATCTAATCTTGCTCTCTTATTTGCCTGTGAGCTTGTTAAATCAGAAGAAGAAGAGGAAGAAGAAGAGTTGGAAACACCGGAAGTTGTTTGAGAAGATGCAGTTGATGATGATTGATTATTTGGGTTTGATCTTTTATTTGATGTATCAAAAAACACTTGTCTAAATTGATTTTCTTTTGTTGTTGTTGCAGCAGAAGTTGCTGCAGCATTAGAAGAAGTTGAAGAAAAAATCTGCTGTTCTTGCTGATTCTCAGTTTGTTGATTATTGAGTTGTGAGTTCATGATAGATCTATATATATAAATGCAATAGTGAGATGGATGGGATATAAAAAAAAATAATGAATAAATATATATATAAATTAATAAAAAGAAGGAAGGAAGAAAAAAAAAAGTTGATGAAATTGAGAATTTTATTTGTCTGTTTTTCTTTTTTTTCTTTTTTTCTTTTTTCTTTTTTAATTTAACAAAAAAGAAACAAAAGAAGGAAAATTTTTTTTTTTTTTCTTTCTTTCTTTCTTTAATTTTACGTGTGTTGTGTGTGTGTGTGTTTGATATTGAATGTGATTGAGAATGAGACAGTAGGAGTATCTGTGTGTTAAGATAGATCTATCTATCTATCTATATACATATATATATACATACTAGTAATATAATTCTCTAAAGCAAACATATTTCTTACTTACATTTAAATCATTCCATTATCTTATCTAATTACAATTCCTAATCAGGATAGAATTCCTTAATTAGGCAGTCTACATTTTAGTCCCTTTTACAGAGACAGCCCCTATTAGTCATTTGTTTGGCGTATACAGCAATCAGAGGCTGTCTGTACACCATCAATTGATGCGCTCCTTTTCACCTTTTGCAATTGGAAGATATACAAGAAACTCCGATAAATTGGCTTTCTTTTTTTTTTTTTTTCCTCCTTCTTTCCTTTTTGTTCATATTTACAAATTTAACAAGCACGAGACCATATAGCAGTTTTATATATATATTCTATACTTTTGATCTTCTAGAGTTCTTTTGTTTAGTATAAGTGAATTAAATCAGTCGTGTGGAAATTGCGGTGTTTTTTTTTCCTTTGTCAGATTTTACAAAAAAAAAAAAAAAAAGAACACAAAAATTGGTGATATCAAAGCCATTTCGTTTCAATCATTTCATTCATTTCGTGTATATAACTAAAGATACAATGGATCCAACACAAGATCCCAATTTCATTCCTCCGGATTCCAATCCGAATATGCCTCCACCTGCAAATTCATCAATGATTCCAAATAACCCAACAATACAACCTTATGTCATTGCTGATTATAATGAAGCATTAGATGCTCCACTGCCACATCCTTCCAATTTCATCTCACTTTCATCATCTGCTTCGTCAAACCCACACCATTTTGGTCAGCTGAGTGGCAATTCAACTCCGATGTTACGAACTTCTTCTTCCCAATCACTTGAAAATAAGAGTAAAATCTTACATAAGAAAATACCAAGAGTTCCAACTGAATTACAACCTTTTACATCTGATTCTTCTAGCTCAGACGATGATCAATTAGATATAAATCATCATCGTAAACAACAGCAACACAAGAAGAAACCACATTTAACTTCACATTCGAATTCCCCAAAGATTCATTCTTATCAAATTGCCGATTTAGAAGAAGTCCCACACGGAATTGTTAGACAACTGAAAACCATAGAAGATTACCAATTCCCAACACATAGATTATCACCAATCTTGAAAGATTCCACCAAGTTTCCCTTAGTGATAGTGGCATGTGGTTCATTTTCACCAGTCACATATTTACATTTACGTATGTTTGAAATGGCGATGGACTCTATAAGAGAAGATACAAAATTCGAAGTCATTGGAGGTTATTATAGCCCCGTTAGTGATAATTATAAGAAACAAGGTTTAGCACCACATCATGACCGTGTTAGAATGTGTGAATTGGCATGTGAACGTACATCATCATGGTTAATGGTTGATGCTTGGGAATCGTTACAACCACGTTATACACGTACCGCATTAGTGCTCGATCATTTCAACGAAGAAATCAATTTGAAAAGAGGTGGTATTAGAGACGCCGAAGGAAGACAACGTGGTGTTAAGATCATGTTATTAGCCGGAGGAGATTTAATTGAAAGTATGGGAGAACCAAACGTATGGGCCGAGTTGGATTTGCATCATATCTTGGGCAAATATGGGTGTCTCATTGTCGAAAGAACCGGTTCAGATGTCCGTAGTTTCTTGTTAAGTCATGATATCATGTACGAGCACCGTAAAAATATCTTGGTCATAAAACAATTAATTTATAACGATATTAGTTCTACCAAAGTGAGATTATTTATTAGAAGAGGAATGAGCGTGCAGTATTTATTACCAAATAGTGTGATACGATATATCCAAGAACATGGATTATACCTCTATGATAAGGAACCCGTGAAACAAGTTATGAACGAAAAACTGGATTGAGAGACCCTATGTATAGATGATGACTCTAGTTTAATCTTATCGAGTCTGGCTAATAAGACATTCTAATTCTATAATATTAAAAGTCGTTCGCTTAAACAGCCTTTTTCATTGTGTGTTTCCGTATTAGGAAATATGTAAATAAATAAATAAAATAAAAAAAAAATCACAACAACAAAGAATTTTCACTAAGATTGTCTAGTTCAGTTTGTATGGGTACTATTTCATGAAATTTGCTAGACAGCAGTCATTTTCTCATTTCAAAGAGTATTATATATATATATATCTACTTGACATTGCATTACTTATTTATTTCTTATTCAACGAAAACCACTTAGATACCCCCTTTTTTATTTTTTTTCACTGCTATATCTTGCATCATACATTCCATTCGAATCACAAATTGAAATATAAACAAACCCCAAATGAATATATAGCATGATCAGACTTATATACCAACTTATATCGATAATAACAGTGCTATTGATGCTAGCCAATACTGGGATATCTATTTATATAATATTTGATAAGCATAATAATGGACTTGATCTCAGACTTGTATTATTTACAATTGGTGAATTTCTTTCCAGTATATCAATAATAGCATACAACATTCTAAATAACGTTTCAAGTTTGATATGTTGTATCATTTTGTTCTTATTTTCAATGTGTTGTGGTCTGACGTGGATCCATTTACAAATAACAAATGTTGTGCGAAATGTCTCAGTTTTGGAGATAATTATCACGTATTCAATTGTAATAACACAATTGTTAAAAGGTTTCATTTTGAACTTGAATATACGGCCAGATCCAATTGAAACTCAACAACAGGCAAGGGAAAGAATAATAACACCTTCAAGCTATGATACCACTCAATTTCATCAAATTATCAATAATAAAGATTCATTACAAACTTTAGTAAACCAAAATCATCATAATAATTCATTGTTGAACATTTTCAAAATAAGGCACGAATCCACCACTTCAAATCAATATCAATACTCAATTTCACAATCACCTTCATATGACGATATCCAAAAATGCTCTCATAGATCTTATTTGCAAAATGATCAACTCTTGCAAATTGAGAAAAACAAATTGGCAAGTATTTCAAATTCATTATTACCACCTCATTTGCAAAAAGGTGAAAGTGATATTATCATACAAAGAAAACAAAGTGACGAAGATTTTGAAACTGAGATTGGGGGTATCCCACTGATTCCAAATACCCATTTTTATAACACTAGTAATTCATCAACAAAAAAATTTATCTCCTTGGAAGATTGGGAACAAAATAAACAATCTTGGATTTCAAATTCAATGGCAAATTTAGGTAATAATAATTTGAACTTGACCATATTGGAAAATGAGGAAGAAGAAGAAGAAGAAGAAGAAGAAGAAGAAAAGGCTCCATCATTACATTCATTCCGTAATGGATTGAAGACTCCACCACCATTTCAGGATGGAAAACTGCAAGCTCAACAGGAATCTCAATTGATGAGACCTCCAGGTTTTATTCAAGATGACACCGAATTAGATAGTCCAATTTCGATTCCGTCCGATAATGAAGATATCTTGGATAATTTTGAAACTTTCACTTCGAGCACCACAGCAACTTATCGTCCACCAAGATCACCTGTGAAGACGATAAATACAATGACAAGATCAAAATCGAAATCTTCGTCTCCAATAAAGAAATTTTTCCAATCACAATCATCTTTAGATCTTGATAATTATCATCATCAACATTCCAAGTCAATGTACAATTTTGATCAAAAATTATTTGCCACACAACAAGTTCCTAAGAAAAGATCCTCTTTCTTGAATTTAAACCATTCAAATCCAAGTGTTACATTACAACCAAGACGTACAAAATCGTTGTCACCAATAAAGAGAGATTTATTTAGTACTCCACTGGCGGCAAAATACAAGATGACACCAATGATGGACGATGAGAACACAGAAACTACTCCAGAGAGTCAACTGAGTGGTGGTGATAGCCCATGTCCAAGTGGTGGATTTGGTGAGTATGATCGTGAAAAATGGAGACGAATTAAATTGAAATTAGAACAAGCTGGAGAAGATGATGATGAAGGAGTTTTATTAGAGGGGGAAAAACCATAGAACGATTTTGAGACAGACACAGAGACATATTGATACAAAAGACAAATTTGAGACATTGAGATAGTTTAGGAAAAAAAAAAAGATATATAATCATGAAGTGTTATCGTGAACAGTAACTTGAGGAGTTTGTTCAACTCCATTTAATAATTTATTCAATTCTTGTTTAATTTTGAAATACCATATATTTAAATCCTCATCATTGTAAATTAATAAATTTGTCAAGATTTGTTTTTTCAATTCGATTAAATCCGGATTCAAAATCGGTGAATCTAATAATAAATTCATAATTACTGGAAGTGAATTTAATAAATAAATACTACTCCAATGGTATTGTGACATCTTATCCAAGATAATAAAGATTTCTTGTAATGAAGGTAATTTTTGTAAATCACTTGTTGAAATTGAAATTTTGTTGAAAATTTTTTCCATTGAAATGAAATTCATATAGATAGACATTGTCTTAAATGATAATTTCAAATTTGATAAAAATAAATCATGTTTAATGAAAATTTTTGGATTTAATAAAGATATTAAATAATTTGAATTTTCATCATAATGATAATCTTCCACTATCTTATCAATTATTTGGAATTTTGAATCAATACCACTGAAAAATTCGCAATAAGATAATTTCCCCAACATTATTAAGATCTCATTTATAACAAGATTCTTATATAAATATTCATCATCGTACATCAATTCCACTATTATATCAAAATCCAATTCTTCAACTAACCATTTTAAATCTCGGGTGATTATGATATCAAGAATCGAGTTGTAAAAATTGATTATTGAAATTGGATACATAACATCATCATTTTGTAAATCTCTCTTGGTAAATTTAAATAAACTTATAGGTAAATCATCAACATTGATAAATTCAAGATATACTAATTTCAATAAATCAAATAATCTCACATTAATTTCTAAATTTTCATCACGTTTCATCTTATTTAGTATACTTATGATTTCCTTGGAGACTAATCTTCTCCTGATGAGGTCCCCTGTTTTAATATTTAGAATTAATTTCTCCACCCAATTCACAATACTTATGGAAACATCCTGAGAATTCAACTTATTAAGTAACACTTTTACTAACTCCGTGTTTGCAAGAATATCAATTGGTGATGCTTTTAATATCAATGCACCTAAACTTGATAATATCACTGAATTATTTGTTACTTCAATAGCATTTATAATCTCTGTAAGGGAATGGATTCTAGTAGTAAATGCTTCAAAAGTATAGTTCTCAAGTAGCACATTAAATAAACGACAAACCGATTCTTGAATATCTGAATCTTGTTGATAGAAAACAGGTTTTGATAAATAATTGATCAAACTTTTGACAAATAAATCCATCTCATCTTGATTTTGGAAAAAATTATCAGTATCTTGAATTGATGATAATTGCCTTGTCACTTTGCTGATATTTGGTAAATTTATAAGTTTACCTTGGTCGAAATCATTTTGCAAATCAGTAATGGGTATTATCAGTGACTCCATTCTCTTTGGTGTTCTATTGATTTTGCCATCAAAAATTTTTTTTTTTTTTTTGTTTTCATAAAAAAAAGAAAAAACTCGTCAAGTTTATGATCAATAGATAACGAATAGAATGGAAGAGATAATAAAGGAAAATATTAAGGAATCTAGAATCGAGTCTTTATTCACTAAAGATCTCAATAATTTGAAAGAGTTAAATTATGATGGTTATTTGGCCAATCTAACCAATTGGGAATTAGTTATTAATAAATTTATCGAGAATCAAGTGTTTTCCCAGAACTTGCTTATCTTGAATACTGAAAGTTTGAACCAGTTGAGCTATAATTTGAATGGTAAGATAATCAAGTTACAAAATGGGATACTAAATGTTGTCATAAACCATATGGTAAATGACACAGAACAATTGATCCCGTTATCAAGATTTGAATCAACACCTTTAGAGAAATCACTGATAAATAAGCTTGTTTATAAGATGATTTCTTCGACTATATATAGTTTGGATTATGATGTGAGTACAAGGAATGGTGGTTTAAAGAAAGATCAATTAGTTTCATTATCAAAATTGAAAGAGTTGAGTTTACAAATATACGATTTTTACAAATATGAGTATCTCACCACGGAAGAATACAGTGATTATGTGATAAATAAAACCCATTTATTCAAATTGATTCTGCAATTCAAACTAACTGAACAGGATTTCAATTTAGTATTGAAGTATCTATCAAGGGACTTGAAAAAAATAGCTGTCAAAAATGATGAAATTATCAAATTTATCAAAGATGATAAAGATTTCATCGATGAAAATGATGAAAGTGTCTCATTATTGAAAGCAACATCATTTAAATTGACCAACTTGATAAAACAACTCTCTTCAAAACAATTGGATTTGAAGAAAGAAATATTGAAAAATCTGTCAAACGGCAATAAATCCTTGGCCAAAATTTTGTTACAAAATTTTAAAAAAATTGAAACTAATTTAGCAAACCAGTCAATACAATTAAGTAATTTAAACACATTATTAGATCAGATTAATCAACAAAGTTTTAACAAGACTTTGATATCTACTATTACTACAAATTCTCAATTGTTAGCAAGATTGAACCAGTCAACTGATTTAAATAATTTAGAGCAAGTATTGGATACAATGAGTGAAAACATCAATGAATCAGAAAAAATTAGTGATTTATTATCATCAACTAATAGTAATCTCGATGATAAGGAAATTGATCAAGAATTGAAACAATTAATTGAGTCATCAAATGAAAAGAAACTGAGCAAACAAGAGCAGGATGCTAAGAAACAAGATGAAGAATTGACAGAGAGGTTTAATAATTTGAAATCAAGTCCATTGGGTAAAACTGAATTTGGTGTCAATGATGGTTCTGCAAAGAAAACCGAGTTGGGTAAGACTGAATTAGGTAAGACCGAGTTGGGTAAGACTGAGAAGGGTAAGACTGAATTAGGTAAGACTGAAGTTGGAAAGACAGAGAAGGGTAAGACTGAAGTTGGAAAGACTGAGCAAGGTAAGACTGAAGTTGGAAAGACTGAGCAAGGTAAGACAGAAACTGGTACTGTTGAAGATAAATCAGAAGACAAATCACCAGTATATGCATAGTAAGTAAGGGAACTTTTTTATATATATATTTTTCAATTAGCTTATAATACACATGATAATTAATAATACACAAAACAAACACAAATAGGTCTATATCACACACTCTAAGTCACAACCAAAAAATATTAATTCATCAATTCGCCCATTCTCAGTTCATCTTTGATGTTCAAATTGTTTCTCAATTCACCATCGACCAATTCATCTTGCAGTAATTGAGATTTCAATGTCTCCAAGATCAGTGTCTCATCACCGTCTATGCCAAAATTTTGTAAATCTGGTGGGATTTCTGACATTGATACACTTGGTGCACCATTCAAGAATCGCAATTTTTCTAAAATTGTTGTTTTCAAATTCTCAAGATATTTTCTATTATTTTTATTTTCAATTTTACCATCAAGATTCGGATGCAATGAATAATCCGGTTTGAACCAATTCCTGAAAGGTAACGACTCCGGTAATTTATTCTCCAATTTGACATTTGTTAATAATGAAGTTTCATAACACCATAATCTACTAACATTTCTTGGTGTATATCCACCACCACCTAGTACAAGCATTGGAATTCCAAAACTTTTTATAAAATTCACACATTCTCCATGGGCTTTAATATTCAAGTTAAATACACCTAATCTATCACAACCTAAGGAATCGGCACCACATTGTTGAACAATAACTGAAGGTTGAAATTGATTTATTAAAGGTTCCATTATAGATTTAAATAATCTAATATAATTTTCATCATCCATTCCGTCTCTTAATGGAACATTTATTGAATAATTTTTCCCCTTTTCCATTCCAACTTCGGTATGATTACCTGTAGATGGGAAAAAATTTCCATCATATTTATGAAATGAACATGTCATTACTCTATCACTTAAGTAAAAAGCATCTTGAACACCATCACCGTGGTGTATATCTATATCAATATATAGCACTCTTGGATATATTCTTAATAAATTCAAAATAGAAAGTACAATATCATTAACGTAACAAAAACCAGATGGTTCTAATTTTTTGGCATGATGTAAACCACCAGACCAATTAATTGCAATATCACTCTGATTATTTATTAATTTTCTTGTCAGGTCTAAAGACAGCCCAGCATATATAGACAGATAATCATACATCCCATCAAACACGGGACAATCATCACCTATATTGAACTCCAGCAACGTTTGCAGGTACGCTTTTTGAGCCAGTTTATCTGGAGTTATACTTGCAAGAAAATCAATATAATTCTCAGAATGGAACTCAGTCAACTCGTCTCTCGTGGCTCGTCTTGGTTTATAGATATCCACTTGCTCATGTAACTTATATGCAGACACCAAATGATCTGTTAACATCAATCTAAAAGGTTTCATTGGATGCCTCACACCGTAATGGTACTGAGTCAGTTCTGGATTAAAATGGTAAGATATCTTTGGTTTATATTGATTATTGAAATTAGACTGCACCTCGTACAAGGGCCTGTATTTCAAAGTCTTGGAATCACCATGTATAGTCTCATCCTCTCCCCATGTATACGACATGTCTGTTGGTTTATCCAAAAGTTACTTGACTTTATGTTTTAACTTCTTTCAATTTTTACTTTTTTTTTGTTAAAAAAAAAATTCAAAAATTTTCATTTTTTTCCATTTTTTTAATTTAGAAACAATAAATAAACTAGTGGAAATAATGTATTTAATCTCTAACATGTACTTGTATGCCTATGATGATAACGGCAGTGGTGGTGAATCACCTCATGAAGAGAAATGAAAAGAAATACCAACGAAAAAAGAGCCTTACCTTCTTTTTTGCACTAATGATATTTAAACAGAGACAAAACAAACAATCTCAAATACAAGACTCCTTTATATCATTAAAAGTTATGTCTTCCCAGAGTATTGTACCAGAATGCAAACAATCCTTATTTCTTCTCAAAGTGTTAACGCTTTTATTTAATTTAAAGACGAATCAGTACAGGTAAACTCGGCCTTCTGCTAGTAAAGCCAGTAGTCATCTCATTGCTAAAAGCTAAACAAAAGACGGAGAAGCTCTCAATATTGCACTGAATAGACTAGGAATTTAATTTGAATTCCCCAGCTTTTTCCGTCGTACGACATCTCAAGGGTGTTTTCGTTATCAGTTCACCAGGTATATAAAAAAAAACATTTCCTCCAAACGGCTCTGAAAAATTTGTAAAAGAAGAAAAGCTATTCGTTCTTTTATTGATAACACTTATAATGTTAGTAGCTAACCCAGTATCAGTTTCATTAGATGATTTGAAGGCAAATTCAATTCAGTCTCAGAAATTGGAAGAAGCCTTTGATGAAGATTCATTAGGAATCTTGATAGTTAAAGATTTACCAAATGAGTATCACGATTTGAGACTAAAAGTTCTTAAACAAGCTTCTGATTTGGCCAAACTTCCTCTGGATGTATTGCAAAGCTTAGAAGACGAAGAAGCTGTCTGGTTAGTGGGTTGGTCATTGGGGAAAGAAAAATTGAATAATAAACCAAATTTGTATAAAGGCTCTTATTATATAAATTGTTCTTTTTACAAAGATATTAATAAGGAAGGTCCAAGTGCTGAAGAGACTCTGGGATTTGATAATTTCAAAGCGTATACAGCAGCAAACAAGTGGCCATCAGATGATTTACTTCCAGATTTCAAGTCCAATTGTAAGAGATTAATCAATTTTATCATTAGTGTTAGCATTGAAGTTGCCAAAAATTGCGACAGGTACTGTGTTGATAAATTGGATAATTATCCTCCAAATTATCTTGCTAAAATTGTGGAGAGCTCATACACCACAAAAGCCAGGTTATTGCATTATTTCCCTCATAATCACATCAAAAATGGCCAAGATGATGATGACGATGAGTGGTGTGGAGAGCACTTGGATCATTCTTGCTTGACAGGGTTAACAAGTGCATTATTTATTGACGAATCAACTAATGAAATACAAACTAACATTTCAGACCCTGCATCTGGATTATTCATCAAAAATAGGAAAGGTGACACTTATAAAGTGAATATCCCAACCGACTGTTTAGCTTTCCAAACTGGAAGTTGTTTACAAGAAGTATCAAATAACAAATTCAAACTGGTGCCTCATTTTGTTAAAAATGGTAAATCCTTAGACAACATTGGAAGAAATACATTAGCTGTCTTCTGTCAGCCTAGTTTACAAGACAAGGTTAATCAGAATGAAAATTTCGCTGACTACTGTCAAAGGATATTGAGTGCTAACCATTAATTGTTTCACCAGCCACAGTTGTGAAAATTTTCAAGTCAAAAAAAAAAAGAAAAAGAAAAAAGAAAAATTTTGATAGTATGTGTACCTGAATATAAATATAATCTCATCGCCTCTCCGAAAAGAACGTAATAATGTACTAGAAAAAAGAGTATGAGTGTTTCAAGAAAATCTGACGAGGTGGAAACCGCATCATTTGAGGCAAGCTCTCTTGTTGCAGAGCCAAGCGTGACTCTTGATTTGAAAAGAGGTCTAAAAAATAGACATATCTCATTAATTGCGTTAGCAGGGGTTATTGGACCAGGGATACTAGTTGGTGCTGCTGGGGCTTTACATGATGGTGGTCCACTGTCTCTTGTAATCCTGACTGCAGTTATTGGGATACTTGCCTTTTCAGTTTTACAAAGTTTAGGTGAGTTATCAACTATGTACCCTGTTGGAGGGGCTTTTTCCACTTTATGTGGTAAATTTATCGATCCTGCTTTTGGAGCTGCAGTTGGTTGGAATTATGTTATAGTATGGATTGCAGTGTTAGCAAACGAATATAATACAGTGTCTTCAATAATGCAATTTTGGGGAGGTGATAAAGTGCCTTTATATGGTTACATATTACTATTTTGGGTTTTCTTCTTAGCCTTCCAATTTCTTCCAGTAATTGTCTTTGGAGAATTGGAATTTTGGCTTGCCTTGATGAAAATCCTTGGATTGGTCGCTTTTTACATTTTCTCCATCACCTATATATCTGGTGGAATTAAAGGTACGCCTCTGTTCGGTTTCCATTATTGGAATGAACCTGGAGCATTCGCCAACGGCTTCAAAGGTGTTGCCGAGGTATTTGTATTCCTTTCCACTTTTTATTCTGGAACAGAGGCAGTCCTGGTAACTGCTGCAGAGTCAAAGAATCCAATAGTGGCAGTTCCTCGAGCTATTAATCAAACTTTTTGGAGAATTTTAATCATCTATATGGGAGTTGCCATTTTTTATGGTGCCACAGTTCCATATGATGATGATAACTTGTTAGGAAGTACAAGAGTTTTGAAATCCCCAATTACAATTGCCATTCAACGTGCTGGATGGCCATCTGGAGCTCATTTGGTGAACGTTTTCATTCTTTTAACGTGTGTTTCAGCTGTTAGCTCATCCATTTACATAGGCTCCAGAACTATTTTCAACTTGTCAAGGGAAAATGCAGCTCCAAAATTTTTATCATATATAAATAAGAGGAATCATGTTCCTGTGAATGCCGTTATCTTGATGAACGCATTTGGCTTGTTGTCATTGATGAATGTTTCTACAGGTGCTGCCAATGCCTATAATCACATTGTTAACCTTTCAGGTGTATCAGTTTTCATCGTTTGGGGCTCTGTATCTTTCTGCCATTTGAGATTCAGAAGAGCTTTAAGATTACAAAACTATCCACTTGAAAATTTACCTTTTAAAGCTTTGTTCTATCCATGGCTTACATATATTGGACTCTTTGGTAACATCTTCTTGGGACTTATTCAAGGTTGGACTTACTTCAAACCATTTGATGCAGGAAATTGGGTCAATGCTTATGTATTGTTCCCAGTATTTATCATTATATTTTTGTTGGTGAAATTTTTTTGTAAGACTAAATGGGTAGACTTATCGACAGTGGATTTGGAACTGGGTAGAAGAAATGATTTAGATGAGATCTTAGAGAAGAGGGAGAATCGCTCTCAGACTTCCTAAATAGGTAATTTTTATAGATTTTTAATTTCAATTTTTTTTTTCTTTGAACTTTTTTTTTTTTTTTTTTTCGTTGTAGTGGCAAAATATAGAGAAATAGAAGTTAGTATTGAAGTTATTGTTTATTTATATCCTCAATTACTTATTCATTCATATATAAAATAGACTCCCAGCCATGTCAAGTAAGTTTTGAATTGAATTAGTGTGCTGAAAGTGTTTGAGATTACTAACTATAGTTACAACAGATTCTGGATTCGATAGACATATTACAATTTTTTCACCAGAAGGTAGATTGTACCAAGTTGAGTATGCCTTCAAAGCTATAAACTCATCAAATATCACATCAATTGCCGTTTGTGGAGAAGATTCGGCTGTAGTAATATCACAAAAGAAGACTCCTGATAAATTGTTGGATCCAAAAACCATAACTTATCTTTTCCAAATCACACCAACCATTGGATTATGTTGTAATGGTTCAATTGCAGATGCCAGAGCCCAAGCTTTGAGAGCAAGACTGGAGCTGGCTGAATTCAGATACAAGTATGGATATGAAATGCCATGTGATGTATTATCAAAGAGAATGGCCAATTTGTCACAAATTTATACTCAAAGAGCTTATATGAGACCACTAGGTGTTGCATTGACATTTGTAAGTTTCGATGAAGAATTCGGTCCGTCATTGTTCAAATGTGATCCAGCAGGATATTATCAATCTTCAAAACTGACTTCAACTGGTCCTAAGCAACAACAAGTCTTGACATCTTTGGAGAAAGCTTATAAGAAAAACAAGAATCTTGTCAAAGGTGACTGGACAAAAGTTGTCGAGTTTGGTATTATACAATTAAGTAATGTATTAAGTACAGAATTCAGAAAAAATGATATCGAAGTTGGTGTTGCTACTAAAGATGGCTTTAGAGTCTTGTCAAGTGATGAAATTGATGAAAGATTGGTCTCTATTGCAGAGCAAGATTAGTATACATATTTTCAAATATTATCATATCTATATATATATAAATCCATGTAGTGATACTCCACCTTGATGAGCTCACATAGCCATTAGTTGTAATTCCGGAAGGTACAAAGGTTCCGTGAGTATATATAGATACGCTGTCGTATATAAGAAAACGCCAGGGAAATTTTATTTAAGAGAATCGACAAAACATAAACAAGGAAAAAAAAAAAAAAAGTCAAGGAAAATTTCACCAGAGTATATTTCTTCGATCGAGTAAACATGGCTACAGCTAATTCACTGAGAAAGTCGACTTTGAAGGCTAAGAAGAGAGCAGGATCTGCTGAACAAGAACCGTTGATTGCACAGACAGAAAGAACTGCCTCTGCACCTACAAAAGAAGAATATGAATTTGGGGGACCAATTGGTGCCATTGGTATGATGGTTGGATTTCCATTATTGATGTGGTATATGTGGATTGGTGCTGAATTTTATAACGGGAAGTTCGCAGTGCCTTCTTCAGAGGAATCTGTTGCCCAGTTCTTGTTGCATCTTGTACAACTTTTCAAAGATCATGCCATCCCAAGTGTAAGAGCATGGACCATTTTCTTGACATTTTTGATCTTACAAATGGGATTTTATGTCACTTTACCAGGTGTATGGACAAAAGGTCAACCTTTGAAACATTTGAACAACCAACAATTACCTTATTTCTGTAATGCTATGTGGACTTTCTATGTCACCAACGCCTTAGCATTTGTCTTACATTTCACTGGTATTTTCAAAATTTACACTATCTTAGAATTATTTGGTCAAATTATGACTGTTGCTATCATCTTGGGTTTTGTATTCAGTATTTCATTATACTTATACACTTTGTTCATCAGTGGTGACTACCACAGAATGTCAGGTAACCATATCTATGATTTGTTCATGGGTGCTCCATTGAACCCTAGAATCGGGATCATTGATTTGAAAATGTTCTTTGAAGTTAGATTACCATGGTTCACTTTATACTTCTTATCTTTAGGATTATGTTTGAAGCAATATGAAGTCTACGGTTATGTCAGCACACAAGCTGCGTTCATTCTTTATGCTCATTATCTTTATGCCAATGCCTGTGCCAAAGGTGAAGAATTAATTGTTCCAACTTGGGACATGGCATATGAAAAATTTGGTTTCATGTTAATTTTCTGGAACATTGCCGGTGTACCATACACTTATTGTCATTGTACTTTGTTCTTGTATTATCATGAACCAAGTGAGTACCAATGGTCTACTGCTTACAATGTTGCACTCTTTGTCACTTTAACCACGGCATACTACTTCTTTGATACCACTAATGGCCAAAAAAATTCTTTTAGAAAAATTATGGCAGGTGATACCACTATTAGAAAGACTTTCCCATTCTTACCATACCAAGTTTTGAAAGATCCAAAATACATCAAATGTAAAAATGGATCTGTCTTGTTAACTGATGGATGGTACAGATATGCAAGAAAAATCCATTACACTGCCGATTTCACACAAGCTTTGACTTGGGAATTAATGTGTGGATTTGCCAGTCCATTCCCATGGTTTTTCCCAACTTTCTTCTTCATCGTATTGGTACACAGAGCTTTTAGAGATAACAGAAAATGTGCTAAGAAATATGGTGAAGATTGGGACAGATACTTAAAAGAATGTCCATATTTATTTATTCCTTATGTCTTTTAAGGAGTCTTTTCATAGAAAAATTAGAACAACTCTAGAGTCGATGATTGGAAGTGTAACATATTAAGAATGCAAAGTAAATTATACCAATCAATAAAATTTTTTTTTTTTTAACATTTGTAATCACAATTTTATAAAATCGCTTTCCTATGAGAGATAAAAACTTTAAAACCCGACAAGAAAGTCTATCACTTCCTGAATCCTTCCAAAATGCCTTTAAATTGCCATATAAGATGTCTTTCCAGCCTTGCTGTTTTTTCTTCACCTATTCACTATGATTTGTAAGCATTATCAAGAAGCTTTTTTTTTCCCCCTTTTTTTGTTATTTTTTTTTTATAGGATTTAAGGCTTGCTAAAGGTTATCTATCGGGGTTCATTTCACCCAAGCTCAACTATCTAATGATAAGGATTTGAGTATGTTATTACTAATACGATGAGGGGGAGGGGGGTGCTCGCCAAAGATGAATCGGTCATATATAGATGTAGTTTATGCAATTTAGAACAGAAATAATTCTCGTTATCTGGTAAACTAAATTTAACAGTAACGGGAACAGGAATTTCAGGGAAAATTCAGAGTTCAAGATTGCAACTAAGAGAGAAATGCCAAAATCATATTTTGGTTTTTCTAGTGGTAGTATGCTCTCAATTAGTAGATCATCTTAACGTTGGAGGATTTATCACTTCACTTGCCCAGATCCAAGAACACTATCAAGTATCATATTCTCTTTCATCTTGGACACTTTCGGCATATGCCGTTACTTTTGCCAGTTTCATTATGTTCTTTGGAAGATTGAGTGATATTGTTGGATACCACTTAGTTTACACTTATGGCTTATTTGGTCTCGGTATTATTTCAGTTATAAGTGCTGCTATAGACAATATTTACGTGTTGATTGTTTTCAGAGCGATACAAGGTATTGGTGCAGCTGCCACTGTTCCTTCTTCATTTGCTATAGTGGCACATTCTTTCCAAGGAGACTCTTTAAGAGTTGCCATTGGTTGTTTGACAACTGCTTTGATCGTAGCCTTAGGGACTGGCCTGATTCTTGGGGGTGCTTTCAGTGAAACCGAAATTGGATATAAAGGGATCTTATGGATTTCTGCTGGATTATCTTTTTTTGCATCTCTGTTAGCTTTCATCATTGTAAAACCTCCAAATGACAGACAAATGGCTGGATCTTTGAAGAAATTGGATTATTTTGGTTTTTTCTTATTTATCACAGGTGCTGTCTTATTAGTCACCGGATTGACAGAGGCTGGTGAATCGTGGAAATAACCAAGAGCATATGTTCCAATTATTGTTGGTGTCCTGCTTATCATATCATTTTTCTTATGGGAAATCTTATTTTTTAATGGAAAACGTGGTAAAGATATCGACTTGCTGATCCCAAAACAGATGTGGTCTATCAAGAATTTTAAATGTATCACAATAATAACCTTCTTCCTTTATGGAGGATATTTTGGTGAATTCTTAGTTGTTGTCGGGTTTTTTGAACATGTATCCCTTAATACACCTGTTATCGCAGGTTTGCAGTTTGCCATCCCTCAAAATGTTAGTGCCATTGCTGTGGTTCTCTTATTGTCGTTTTTCCTCTTAAATACTATGTCCCCAAAATTCTACTGTGTTGCTGGAGTCGTCCTGGGTTTTGTTGGAACCCTATTATTGGCTAGGATGTCTTTCACTACAGACCAATATTGGAGGTTTGGATTACCTGGTCTTATTCTATATTCTGCAGGAACTTCAACTTATTTTATAAGGTATTTGAGTTTAATAATGATTGCAACGCCTTTAGAAATGCAAGGTTTAATATCTGGAATTTGTCAAACTATGGGCCAATTTGGTAATGCTGTAGTGTTTGCTGGTATCACTTCCATTCTTGGAAACTCAAATGAAACAGTGAAATCCAAAGACAAATTGTGTCACATTTACCACAATACTACGTACTTGTCATTGGCATGTTATGCTGTTTGCATTATTGGAACTTTAGTCTTTGTCAAAGATTTAAAACCAGAAGATGAACAACATCATCATCATCATCATGACGTTATCGAAACTGGAAGTGACCCGTCAAAAGAGGATGCTACAATAATTGTCTAGTCTTCTAATCTAAATCTTAGTCATATTATATATATGGAATCTAAATATCATTTTTAATTGAAGGTGTATCTGATACTGGAATATTATCCATCTCTATGTCTTTGTTTTGCTGCTGCTGCTGCAATTCACTATATAAAGGGGCTTTGATTTTTCTACTTCTCAAATACAGAAGTATAGATATTGTAAGAAGGATCACCAAAAGCAAAGATGCCAAAACTATTTTCCAGTCAAGTCTGTGCTTTGCGGGTTCTTCCACCTCAGTTGGAGTGTCTTCTACTGTTTCCCACAGCTTACCATATCCGTTACCACTGATTTTGATATCTCTCTTCTTACATATTTGGGAGTTTTCTTCACTTATTTGGTAGCCAGTCCTAATAAGCTCTGGGCTCTCAATTAAAGTAATTCCCAAACCTTGAATCAAGTGCCAATCGATATGACAGTGGAATATCCAGACACCTGGATTGTCAGCTTTGAATCTTAACACGATTTTGGAGTACCCTCTTAAGTTCATTGTATCACGAATCATAGGATACTCTGGTATTACCATCTCGTCCAAATTTTTTCCATGGTAAAGCACTTGAAAATTATGCCCATGCAAGTGAAAGGGGTGTCTCATCATGTCATGAGAACTATCTACTATAATTTCAACTATTTCTCCTTCTTCTATAATATAGGGGTTTGTCATATTACCGTACGATAAAGGTGACATAGTCAAATTATCATTAGGCGAAGAAAGAACACTGAACAAAGTTGGAATCTCAGGTGAGCTATATGGATTATGGTTGAAAGAGTAGTGAGTATCCTCCATTGCAAACTGCAAGTAGATTTGCTTATCAACTTTGTCATAAACTGGGATCTTGTCAAGTGGTCTCAAATCCACATCATTGATATAGTTCAACTGTTTTTTTCCAAGTACAGGCAAATCACTTTGAAGCCCAAATTCTTTGTCATATACTAGCCAGTTCTCTGCCGTTATCGTAGACATCATTTTTTGTAAGATCTGGACAAATCTGTAATTAGCTTTTGCATCTGTCTTGGTTGTAACAAGGACACCATATCTCTGTCCAGCTGTCAAATATAGGGAATCTACTTCCACTGGATCAACATATACACCATCTATTTCCACTATAGTCATAGTATGGTCTTCTAAATATAAATATTGAGGCAGAGACATCCCCATATTCACTATCCTCAAATAGTAAGTTGTATTTGGGGTCAACTCCCATTCACCATTTACCGTCTCGTTGAATAAACATGAATCAACAATAGGTTCAGAACCACGGAGAAATCTATCCTGTTTGATTTGTTCTGTTGATGCCATATGATACCAGTCACTGACAGACAACAGAACATCTTGATCATACAGAAATGGTGGTTCAGGATCATCCACTAGGAACATACCACGAAGGCCATCTCCATATTGTCCACTGCTGTGAGAATGATACCAGTAAGTACCAACTTGATCAACTGTAAAATTATATAAAAATGAATCACCGTTGCCAATACCACACTGAGTCAACATTGTTGTACCGTCCATATCATTTGAACCTTTCTGCAATATACCATGGAAATGAATCGATATTGGGTCATCAATATGGTTTGTTAAGTTCAATAATACCCTATCACCTTTTTGTATTCTTATAGAGGGCAGAGGCCATTGGTTATTGATCATTAAAACTTGTCTTTCCTTCGCCCCGTCAACATTTTTTGTACCATAGGAAACATCAAACCGGTAATACCTGTCTTCTGACCGCACTGTGGTCACCAACAAGAGGATTATAAGTGTAAATATTCCGTACATATTCATGGTAGTTGTGGTACGTTACGATTTTTTTTTCATAAAAATAGAAAAAAAAAAAGTAGTCTATATTTATTCAGACTCCGAGGAATTTGAAGATGTCAAAAAAGAATATTAGTTATCTATATAGAGCAAAACTATTTAATGCTTTCCAGAGCTTATTTCAATGACTTGCTGCTCGTCAACGGAGCTGGTTTCACTTCTCTTTAAGACTTCTTCAGGGATCTCACCTTTCTTACTGTTGTAGAGATATATGCCATTTTCCCTTGCCAAAGCCCTTTCATCCCTCTTGTAATTGATATATAATGGGATTAACAAGATATTGAACAGAATACTAAAAACAGCACACGACAAGAAACCTTTGAAATACCTTGGCTCATCTACAGTTGGGAACACCAACCTTGAAATCCAAGCAGATGATTGTAAACCTGATATATATACAACCATCCACAGAATTGCTCTAACGTTATTGTCATGTCTGAAGAAATCACTTATCATTGGATTGAAGACAGATGAGTTAGACCAGGACCAATAACAGAGACAAAATCCGAACCATTTGGCTGAATCTGGCACATCCCAAATCGCTAAAATGATATTTGCAATAAAATTCATTATAAATGAAAAAAATATCATTCCAAATCTCTTCTTTGTGATATCAGCACCAAAACATACTATTACAATCCAGATGATACCTAGACCAGGTGGTAATGCTGTCCATTTATTCAATTCACTTGTGGAGTATTTGTTTAAAGATTTCAACCACAACCCAAATGACCCAGATGAAGCACTATTTGTATTAAATCCAAACATTTGCATTACAAATAATAGCCAAAAATTTGGATTCTTAAGCAATTTGATCCAAACCTTTTTATTGAGAAAGTTGTTTGTCTTATCAGAGACATCTGATTTATTGTTTTTCATTCTTTTTCTTGTTAATCGGATCTCATCATCTGTTAAAAAAAGTGAATAACATTTTGCTGGAGTTCCTGGAAGACAGTATAATGCAAGAATTCCAACAACAAAAGATAAGGAACCATCAATCATGAACATCCATCTCCAACCTGCATACCCATGGATACCGTCTAAATTTACAGCCCCAGACTGGATCAATCCAGAAGTCAAAATTCCAAGAAACTGGCCCATGTAAAACAAACCAGCTCTTCTTCCAATTTCTGTTGGTTTATAAAAACTTGCAAGTGTATAATGAATACATGGAAAATATGCGGCTTCAAAAGCACCAACAAAAAATCTTAACAGTTGTAGGTCTCTAGTGTTTTGAGCTTTGCATATGACAAATGTAAATAATGCCCACCCTAGCTCACAAGCAAATAAAACATAAGGAATTGAACATCTAGGTAAATAATAAAGCCACGGTAGTTCAAAAATGATATTTGCTACTGTGAATAACACTTGTGTATTGATCAAGTCATTTCCTTTCATATCAAGTGCTTCTTTCATACCAGATATATATGCATTATTAAGATTTGCAGAATCTATGTATTTGACCCAATATCCTAAGAATGCGTAAAAGGCAATGATGATATCCAACTTGATTAATAATTTCTTCTCAGCACTTGATGTTCCTTTTTCATACCATCTCCACCATTCTAATTTAGCTGATTCATCTGAAGTCAATCTATATTCATACTCATCAAAGTATTTCCACCATGATTTATCAGCTTCATCTCTATATTCTTTGATTGGGACTTCTCTGCTTTCGAAAATCAGTGATTCTTCTTCACTTTTCAAAGGTTCAAAGTCCTCTACTTCCCTAACATGTGGTAAAAATTTGAGAACCCCCATTAATAAAAGCTTTGGTTATGACCAGAGATTTCCAAAGTAGCAGTTGATAATCAATTTAAATGAAAAAAAACAAAAAAACTTTGTCTAATATACCACAACAAGCATATTAAGAGATGTCATCGCAGCCACAAATTTTTGATATATTACTGTGTGTAATTCTCTTATCAGAGTTGCTTAAAACCTTAAAGTGAAAGAAAAAAAAAAAAAAAAGATTATCCATATACACCGAGCCACAGTTTTTCATTTCGGGGTAATTTTATAAAACACACTTGAATGCTGAGTTTTTTCTTTCATATTGGTAGCTCAGGAGGCAATATGACCGTTGACAATACAGTTAGACCAATCGTGGATGCACCAGTTTTGCAAAACAAAGAAAAATATGACATCATAAAGCTCGATTCAATTGATTTGAGCTTGTATAAGGAAGGTGACGAGAATTTGAACATTAGGAAACAGTTGGCAAAACAGTTGGAGAAATCAGTGACAACTTTAGGTTTCATTAATATTATCAATTATGGAATTGATCTCAAGAGAGAGAATTATATCCGTTCCATTGGTCAAACATTATTGAACTTACCAGATGATGTCAAATCCAAATATCTCGCAGGTGGCATGACAAAGGAAGATGATGAAAAATTGATTGCCTTGAACAAAGAATTGTTAGGAAGTGAAAGATCAGGTGGTTATAAGCCAAGAAAATATTGGAAGATCAAAGACGGTGTTAGGGATGCTGTTGACCATTATAATGTCAGAGGAATGCTTCATCCTGATATTTTCTTCAGTGGGGACTACCCGGAATTCTTGACTCCCTATTTGAAAGATGTGTACGATTATTATAACCATATTCATCATAATGTTTTGAAGAAAATTGCAAATTTGTGTGATCTCATCTTGGAAATACCAGAAGGCACATTTTGGGAAACTTTTTATAAAGTGATTCCTAATGATTTGGAAAACTCCGGAGGTGGTCATGGAAGGTTTATGTTGTATCATCCTTATGAATCGTTATCAGACAAACAAAAATCAGGAAATGTTTGGTTGAGAGGACATTCAGATATCAGTGCTTTTTCATTTTTAACTTCAAATCCAATGTTATCTCTACAAATCAAAGATTTTTTCTCTGGTGACTGGAAATATGTTGATTACATTCCAGATTCACTTGTTGTCAATATAGGTGATGCCATGGAATTTATCACAGGTGGATATTTCAAAGCTGTATTGCACAGAGTCATGTTGCCTCCATCGGAACAACAAGCTTATGAAAGACTTGTTTTGATATATTTCTGTAATCCTAACTCGAAACTGATTTTAGATCCAGAGCCTTTGAAATCTGCAAAATTAAACAAATTGGGGTACAACAAGAGTGATAGGCTAAAAGAATGGGACTCGATTACTTTCAAAGATTGGAATGATTACAAAGGCAGAACTTTAGGAACTAAAGAAGCCGGTGAGAGAAATACAGTCAAAGTGTTTGGAAGATACATTGAAAGATGGCACTTGTTCGACAAAAATTCTTCAATCACTGCTTGATGTATAATATTTTCTTAGAAGTGTATATATAGTATTCTATATAGTTCTCAATTATATCTGATAAAGTACTATATCTACAGACTATTGATGCATATGAATATCCAACAAAACACCCAAAGGGGTGTTTTGCACATGGCCAGAGTTACATAAAAAATCCGAGTCAGACAATTTTATCTCTACCAGAGTCAAAGAGATGAGACATTTTTATTTTATAAGAAGTCAAATCCCCAATTTTTACAAGTATCAATTAACATTATCAACATTTAATCACAAGAAAAAGAGCTGATATCAGCCTGATCTCAATTAGACCATCTTCATCTTCATCTCATCTGCCTTTCTTCAAATCACGTGCATTTTAAAGCCTTATAGAGAAGAATCCAAGCTAAAAAAAAAAAAAAAAAAAAAAGAAGGAAAAAAATTTTTCACTAGGGAAGAAAGAAAAAAAAAATTTTTGAATCATCTTGGTTGAGTCAACTCATTGGAAAGTTACAGAGAGCATCATTATCAAGGGTCCCTACTAAGACATGTTGTCCCGTTCTCTGAGATCATTATTGTCGTCTTCTAGACAATGTTCGAGAAAAGCTATTCCACCAAGCTCTAGACTTTTCTCAGTTGCAAGACCATCTTTAGCTGCTCAAATATTATCAGGTACTAAATTAGCCAAACAAATCAAAGCAGAATCCTTGGATGCTATCACTAAGAAGCAAGTTCAATTTCCTTCTTTTAAGCCAAGTTTAACTATTATACAAGTTGGTCATAGACCAGATTCATCTGCCTATGTTAAAATGAAATTGAAAGCTTCCACAGAATCTGGTATTCAATGCAATATTATCAAGTTATCAGAAGACACTGCTGAACATGATTTGTTAGCTCAAATTGAAAAATTGAACAATGACATGAGTGTCAATGGTATCTTAGTGCAGTTGCCATTACCTAAACATATCGATGAAACTAAGATTACAAATTCAGTTGCAACTAATAAAGATGTCGATGGATTTGACAGATATAATGTCGGTGAATTATCAAAGAGAGGTGGTCAACCTATTTTCTTACCATGTACTCCACACGGTGTCATGAGATTGATCAGTGAATCTGGATTGAAATTGAAAGGTAAGAAAGCCACTGTTATTGGTAGATCCGATATTGTTGGTACTCCAGTTGCTGCCTTGTTGAGAAAGCTGGATGCCACAGTCACTATCACTCATAGATACACTGAAAATTTACAAGAGCATTTGAAAGATGCAGATGTTGTTGTTGCAGCATGTGGTATACCTAATTATATCAAGGGTGAATGGTTAAAGCCAGGTGCTGTTGTCATCGATGTTGGTATTAATTATTTACCAGATTCATCAAAGGCCTCTGGTCAAAAATTAGTTGGTGATGTTGATTTTGAAAGTGCTTCAAAAGTTGCTGGTGTCTTAACTCCAGTGCCGGGTGGTGTTGGTCCAATGACTGTCGCCATGTTGGTCTCAAATGTCTTGAAAGCTGCTGAAGAACAATTCTCTAAACAATTTAAGAGTGCTAAGATCACACCATTGCCATTAAAATGTTTAACCCCAGTGCCATCCGATATTGATATCTCAAGAGCTCAAATTCCAAAACATATCACCGAAGTCGTTGAAGAATTAGGAGTAAATAACTCTGAAATTGAACAGTATGGTCATTACAAAGCTAAAGTTTCATTGAATGTTTACAACAGATTGAAAGATCAAAGAGAAAATGGTCGTTATATATTGGTTGCCGGTATCACTCCAACTCCTTTAGGAGAAGGTAAATCAACCACTACTATGGGTCTTTCGCAAGCTTTGAGTGCTCATTTAGGTTATCCAGCTATCGCTAACGTTAGACAACCTTCTATGGGTCCAACATTTGGTGTCAAAGGTGGTGCCGCTGGTGGTGGTTATGCTCAAGTTATCCCTATGGATGAATTCAATATGCACTTAACTGGTGATATCCACGCCATTGGAGCTGCTAATAACTTATTAGCTGCTGCAATCGATGCAAGAATGTTCCATGAATCTACTCAATCAGATAAGAGCTTATATAAACGTTTAGTTCCTGTTAAAAAGGGAAAGAGAACTTTCACAAACTCTATGTTGAAACGTTTACAAAAGTTAGGTATCTCAAAGACAAATCCTGATGAATTGACAGAAGAAGAAGCTTCGAGATTTGCCAGATTAGATTTGAACCCTGATTCTATTAACATCAAGAGAGTTGTCGATGTTAACGACAGATTCTTACGTCAAATCACCATTGGTCAAGCTCCAACTGAAAAGGGATTCACAAGAAAAACTGGTTTTGATATCACTGTTGCATCTGAAGTTATGGCTATATTGGCTTTGTCAAATGATTTACAAGATCTTAGACAAAGAGCCGGTAAGATAGTTGTTGGATCTTCTAGAGCAGGTGAACCAATCACTGCTGATGATATTGGATGTGGTGGATCAATTGCTGCTTTGTTGAAAGACACAATAAAACCAAATTTGATGCAATCTTTGGAAGGTGGACCTGTTTTCGTCCATGCTGGACCATTTGCTAATATCTCAATTGGTGCTTCTTCAGTTATCGCTGATAAGATTGCTTTGAAATTGGCCGGTAGACCAAAAGGAAGTGATGATAAATCAGGTTTCGTCGTCACTGAGGCTGGTTTCGATTTCACTATGGGTGGTGAAAGATTTTTTAACATCAAATGTAGAAGCTCTGGTTTGAAACCTGACACTGTAGTGTTGGTTGCTACAGTTAGAGCTTTGAAATTGCATGGTGGTGCTCCAGATGTTAAACCTGGTCAATCATTACCAGATGATTACACAACAGAAAATGTTGAATTGGTTAGAAAAGGTTGTGAAAATTTGGCTAAACAAATCGCTAATGCTAAGAGTTATGGTGTTCCAGTTGTTGTTGCAATTAATCAGTTTGAAACTGACACTGCCCTGGAAATTGAAGCCATCAGAGAATTGGCCATTGCTGCAGGTGCTACTGACGCTGTTCCATCCAATCACTGGGCTCTTGGTGGTGAAGGTTCGGTAGATTTGGCCAATGCCGTTATTAAGGCTTCCAGTAATAATTCACCTGAACAATTCAAATTCTTGTATGATTTGGACCAAACAGTTGAACAAAAATTGGAATCCATTGTCACTAAGATGTACGGCGGTTCCGGTATTGAATTATCAGACTTGGCCAAAGAACAAATTGCCAGATATAAAGAACAAGGTTTTGGTAATTTACCAATTTGTATTGCTAAGACACAATACTCTTTGTCACATGATCCAAAATTGAAAGGTGTTCCAACAGGATTTGTTGTTCCAATAAGAGAAGTTAGATTAAGTGCTGGTGCTGGGTATTTATATGCTTTGGCTGCTGAAATTATGACTATTCCTGGTTTACCAACACATTCAGGTTTTATGAATGTTGAAGTCAATGATAAGGAAGAGATTGAAGGGTTATTCTGAAGAAAATATTCACCATATATATATGCATTGTTTGTTCATTTGTTTGTTTTTGCTGTTAGTTTGCCTTTTGATATAGTTTATGTACTAATAGAATTATAGAAAGGAATATATTATAAATATATATGTCATATGCAACAAAAAGCAAAAAGCACAAAGAAAGAAAGAAAGAAAGAAAAAAATTATATTCTACCACCTGGAGTGGTGTTTATAGTTTCGTCGTCGTCATTATAGTCAATTTGTCTCAACATGATAGCAGGGTGTTGTCCTTGTTCTTGTAATTCTCTGAATATTACAACTGGTTTTTCGTTCAATTCAAGAACTCTTTCTTGATCACCATAGCATATGACTAATGCATATTTTCTCCAATCATCGTTCAGTATACCATGTCTACGCATCGCATGTTGTAAGATCTTATAACATGGATCATCAGTTTTGGCTCGCAATTGTTTCAAAGGCTCAGATGAGCCTGATGGGGTCAATTGTGGACGTGTTATTGATTGCTGAGAAGATGAGTGAGGTAACTGAGGTCTCAAAGTGGAAGATGAAGTTGTTGGAAGGGTCGTTGTTGATGAAGACCCAGTTCCTGAGAAAGTTGTGGTGCCAGTAGGTGATGGTAATCCAGCTACCATCGGTGAAAAGGAGGTACGTTCGTTTGGAGATAATATTGACTTTCTTCTTGAAGGTGCCAATGTTCTCAAATTATTTGACGAGGATGAAGAGTTTAAAGGGAATTGAGCCACAGGTGGTGATGAAAGCGAGCCCAACTGTTGCTCTTGTTGTATTGGAGATGTAGTTTGACTTGTCTTTGCAGACGATTTCGTTGGTGAAGATGCAGAATTTGGTTGTGAGTTGAGATATGTATTGGAGAATTTGGTAACTTCTGGGGTAGGCAAAGGCTTGTGATCTTTTATCCATTTGAAAACAGGTAATAAGTCTTCTCTTAACCTTGTAAACTGATCATTCAATTTCCGATGCTCCTCATTGTTTTTTACTTTGAAATTTGATGTCATTGGCTCTAACAATGATACTGTTGTTAACAAGGAATTGGAATCAACGTTCAAATCTTCATCAAGATCTTTGTTTACCAACGAGTTCTGTAATAATAATTGATCTATAATTTTTTTCAATATAAGTCTTGACTTGAGTTCTTTGATACCAATCTCTAACAATAATTCTGTCGTCAAATATTGAAGAGATGGTCCTGTTATATTATGGTGGTGAAATAATGTGCTTATTTCATCTTTATCTATTACATCATTCTCTATACTTAGCAACCAGGAACTCACATCGTCATTAGTCCACTCTAGTAAAGGTTTACTTCGAAGTTGCACAGTAGAGTCAAGAATCTCTGAAGAGTCGTAATACATTGAACTGTGCTTGGCTGAACTCATGATAATGATGATGATGCTGTTCGTAATATGTGTCTAGACTTAGCTTTTACATTTTTTTTTCTCCTTTTTTTGATTTGAAATTTTTTTGGCTCCTTTTTTTTTTCTTCTTGGTAAGGATGTTATTTTTAGAATGAAGGAAGAACAAATATTAATAAATATCCATATTAACCTATATAGAGAAACTATTTAGAGCAATTACCTCCACATGAACCATCGAACAGTAATCTGGAGTGCTTGTCTTTTTGCTCTTGAACAGCACCTTGTCTCAGTTCACTTGTAGTCATCAGATGAGTTGGCACTATATCCAAAGTTGGGTTTTCCAAGAAGAAATTTCTTGGTCTTAACAACAATGAGATAGGTTCCAGAGGCATAACTGGGAAATCTTCAGGCAGAGGAAAGTGAGTGATACCAAATGTGTGGAACATGACAACTTCAGTGTTTTCAATAGGAGCATCACCTTCGCTAGTCCATTCTCTCATACCGTATAAACCATCACCGGACCATTGACAAGGATGTTGGCCAGATGGGTACAATCTACCTTCCTTATAAGGTACAACGCTGACGGTGTTCTTGGCCCATGAAGCTCTCTTGGCAGGCAATGAACCTTCTTGTGCTAATAATGGAGGACACATACTGGAGACTAATTTGTAAGAAGATGGTTTACCAGAGTATGGATGGATCTTGGATGGGTTGAAAATATCCCATGATCTACCAGTTGATGATTCGTAGTTGGTCAATGACTCTTTTACCGTCTTGAAAGTAGTCTTCTTTGCGTAGAATCCATTACCGTACATGTTTTCTTTAGAACCAATTGGATGCGGAGAAGGCATAGCATCACACATGGCAATTGAGTTGTTGTCACCATCTAATCTTGGATGAATTCTCAAGGCAAACAAATGTTGATGGTTATGGGCATTGACTTGAGGGTAGACTTGAGTTCCCCATGGACCAGTATCTTCACCTTCTGCAAGGATATAAGTATTCAAAATACCAGTCAACTTGACGTCCAACTTGATGGTACCATCTTGTAAGAAATTCCAATAAAGACAGTATTCGTAGTTAGAAGCAGTAAATATTTGGGAGATGATTAACTTTGTAGCCCTTGTAGCAATAGAAGTTGCAAATGAGTCTCTGAAATCTGAATGCTTGTATAACAAACCATCATCTTCTTCATGAATACAAATAGCATTCTTGACAGTGATAGGGTCACCAGCACGGTCACTGAAGTGAGCATCCAAATAATGAATGACACCTTTACAATCACAGCCTAATGACAAGGAATTGGTCATGAAACCAGCACCATACTCACCGATATCTAACAGATGTTTTCTATGATGAGGGAAATCTGGTGAACCATATGGAACGATCATCTCAGATAAGGAAAGTCTATGAAAAATTGGTCTCCTATTCCCATGGTCATTGTAAGAGATATCTGACAAGACAATACCTTCTCTGTAATTGAAACCAATATGGAATTTGAAATTGGACCATTCCATTACATTACCATTCATCTTGAACGAGACTCCCTCTGGTTGAGTGATGTTGATTGGTTTGGCATCATCTCTCATCTTACCATACTTGGCAATTGTATGTTTAGGATAGAAATTGGCATGAGGATGCTTTGACAATGGACGTCTTCTATTTGGAATATCGATAAAGATGACTTTCTTATTCTCAAAGTCGACAATTGGACAGAAATCCAAAGGATGAGAATAATGAGAATCATCTTCATCTGATCTGTAATAGATCAAAGCTTGTTGTAATCTCTTTGAACCACCCCATCTTTCATCATAACCAATTGCCCATGGATCACAGAAAATCTTGTGCATATCATGAGCTGAGACACCTGAGATAACACACTGTTCAATAACACTTGGATCATTTCTGATGATCTCTTCTGTGTTTTGCATATCTTCAACAGTTAAAATTGGTTGAACTCCAACAGTCTTATGCAACTCAATAACAGAGCCGCTTTGGATATCAACAACACCTTCTTGAATACCCTCAACACCATCCTCTAAGATAACAAAATAACACAAACGTGGAGGCAAAGGACCATTGTTCTCACTCCAAGAGACATAGGCCGATTTCGTTGGCTCTCTAAGAGTAACAGTGTTAAACGAGATAGATCTTCCTGAATAATGCAGCTTGACAGCATTAGTGACCAGTTTTATCTCAGCTGCTGATAATGGATCCAATGGATTTGCCAGTGGGGCAACAGAAGCAGATGTTTGCTTTGCTAATTGTGATAATCTTTCCATGATGATAGCTGCTAGTGCTAGACAAGGATATAATGAAAAAGTTGGGGTTGAGACCTCCTTTTTATCAGGAGAAGAAAAATTAAAAAGATAAAGAAGGCACCGAGTTGCCTAAAAGAGAAAGTCAAACCACCCACTCTAGATTATGTGCATCTTAACTTGATCCCAATGTCTAAGAAACCACTATAGTCTACTAGCTCAAGCACAGGGTAATTGGCTGCTCCACAGCATCTGTTGATACAAGGCTTACTTCAGGGACAGGAAAATTGGGTTAAAATCATGAAAAACAAATAACTGAAGAAGAAGAAAAAAAAAAAATTTAGAGCAGAAAGCATCTTGAAGTAGAGAACAATGATAATAGATCAATTGTTCGATATAATCACATCTTCCGAGGTTATACCCAGACTTACAAGGTCTTCATTCACCAGAGATAAGTTCAATTCAGTATATGATACCAATTATACAGAGTTTGTATACGAGCAAGATGAGATTTTGATCTTCAAAGACACATATTTGAAAATATTTGTGGAATCATACAAGGCACAGAATATTTATGGGTTGATTATCACAACTAATGACAACCATAAGATAATGAATCAGTTTCAAGTGCCCAACGATCTTGAGATGTTAATGAAAGAGTATAAATTTACTAGTTGTTTGTTAATGAGTAATATGAGTAAGATCAACAAAAACAGTTTATTATGGTTATATTTGAAAAAACTAGTGATCAAATTGGAGGGCAATGTCGAGGGAGTTATTGAAACAGTTTTGACCTCTGCCTCACAACATAAGAATAATTATTACTGCTGGGAATTCCTGAGGTGGTTTCTCAACTATCAATTGATCCATAACCAGGTAATTATCAAGATCAAAGATATCAAATCTTTTTGTTTCAGTAATGTTAAAGATCATTCTGCATGGCAATTTCTCAGTTATTACGTTAGTTTGAAACAAATAGATCCGTATTATTACAATTCATATAAGAAAATCTCATTAGAGATTGAGATCATTCCACAGCTTTATGATGATAGATTGTTGCAATTTGATTTAGGAGTTGATGACATAATTGAATTTATTAAAAGTTCAAACTCCACTTCTTGGATTCCTTATCAATTCTTACTATCGTTCCCAAAATTTTTGGATACAAAATTTTTCGCTAGTGTTAAAACATTTGAGACAAAATACCAAGGTGATATAATTTTGGAAAATGGGTTTTACAAATTCAGTAAAGTTTATGATGAAAAAGATTTGAAATTTGTTGAAGATTTAACAATTAATGGGAATAAGAAAAGGTTATTGAAATGGATTAGTATCAAAGGAATTGAGATAAATATTATATAAAAATTGTGTGACTGTATATGTATATATAGATGAACCAATATATAAATAAGAGAGAAACGACATAGTTGAAAAGAAGAAGAAATTCATGAAACGCATAATTAATAAAAAAAGGGGGAAAATGTAAAAGAAAAACGGGTCATTCTAGACAGAAAACACAATTTTTTATGCTGAAGTAGAAGACTGTGGTTTGAATTCTGGAATTTTGAATTCGTCATTAATTTTTTGTCCTGGTAACACTGGGAAAATTTTTAAAAATTCTTCTTCGTTATTACTACCATTCAAATCTTTATATAATTGGAATTCCAATATTTCATCTTCCAGTGTCTTTGGAGATGTAATTTTTTTGAAAAAATTAGGTACAAATTCAACACCATCTTCTAATCTTTTTTTCAGTTGAATACGTTGCTCATTTTCAATATCAAATTTCTTATTTGTTGCCAGTTCATGATCACGTTTGGCAAGGGCTTCTAATACTTCACCCCACAATTTTCTAGATTCAATTGGTAATTGTTCTTCTAATGGTCTTACTCTTGGATGTTGCAGTTTAGCGTCTTTCAGACAATCAAAGAATACAACCTCTTTCTTTGTTTTCAAATCTTTCAAATACATAATTTCATTCCATTTACCAGATAACTCAAAAAGTGGTTCACCAGCCTGCTTGATAACTCCTGCAATATGGTTATAAGCACCACTGATAAAACCTTTAACTTTGAATTCAATTTCCAGTACAAGATCATATTTCTCACACTTGATAACCATTGTATCACCCAATTCAAATTTCATCTTTCCAAATAATATTCCACGAGCAAACATATTTGGTTGAGTCAATGTATAAGTCTCATCAAGATCTAAATATTGTAATTTTGTTAACCCATCCATTTGTGCCTCTGTGGAATTTCCCAAAAATTTCGACTTAGGAATGACAATTCCATCAACCCTGATATTTTCACCAGGTATCATGTAAAAATATGAAGATTTTGGAGGGTGATGAGATGTCTGTTCGGCAATATAATAAGCTTTTTCATCATTTGGTAAATCCCAATAGCACGTGAACACTTCTCCGAGAATTGGATTTAAAGGTTTCTTCACCAGCTTTGGTGCAATATGCCAACATGACATATACCATTTTACAACACCTAAAAATCTATCAATTGGATCTTTTTCGTATTTAGCCTTGATGACAATTTCAGGTTCTTGTAATTGGTTCGTGATTCTTTCCAACATGGATTTCCTCTCTAATATAAAAGTGGGTAAAGTAATTCTGGCCAAGTCACAACCGGGTCTCAATTGCTTGATAATTTCAAGTAAAACATTTTGACCTTGGTCATCAACTTCATCTATGTCATCAACATCAACATTTGAACTACTGTTGTCTACTTTATTTTTTGCTATTCCCTTAGTTAGTTTCTGCTTCCGAATCAATCCATAATGCAAAATACTTACAAGAAATTTTCAATTTAGATAATGAAGGCATCTCTTTAATAATTCTCCTACAACTCAATTAGATGATATCGATTACCAAAATAGTTAGCAGTTGTGGTAAAGTTGCGTTTTGTTTTCGGTTTAGCCTCCTTTTTTTTTTTTTTTTTCTCTCAAGCCTGGAATTTTTGGTATTCGGATTTTTTTTTTTTGTTTCGTTTCACACAACGCTTTTGACACATCCGGTGTTTTTCTTAAATAGTGGTTACGAAGCGAGTGGTCCGGGTCTCTAGAGTCAAGAGAACTAGTTGAGGTGCAGAAAGTATGATAACATCACCACTTCGGAGATGTTGCCATGTTAGCTAATCTTGGCAGAACTTTTTGGTTCTTTGGGGGAAGAAAAAAAAATACTAAAAGAAAAGAAAAAAATTAAGGGTTCAATGGATGCCTATATCTCATCGGAGGACTTCTGGGTTTTAGATACTACAAGTCGATTTGAACAACATCATGAAACTATTCATTTTTCTTTCTTTTCTTTTGGCATACACATAATTAAAGCTAAAAACAGACTTATTTATCGGATAAGTAAACAACACCTGGTAATTCTTTACCTTCTAATAATTCTAATGAAGCACCACCACCAGTTGAAACATGGGACAATTTGTCAGCACCACCGAATTTCTTAGCGACAGTAGCAGTATCACCACCACCAACAATGACAGTAGCACCTGATTCAGCAGCCTTGATACATGAGGCCAACATGTCTTTGGTACCTTGGGCGAATTTTTCAAATTCAAAGACACCTGGTGGACCGTTCCAGACGATGGTCTTAGCTGATGAGATGGCCTTGTCGTATAATTCTCTTGATTTTGGACCAGCATCCAAACCTTGCCATTTGTCTGGGATACCTTCTTCAACAGTGGCTGAAGAGACATTGGCATCTTTGTCGAATTTGTCGGCAGTGACGAAATCAACTGGTAAGATGACTTCAACATTGTTAGCTTTAGCCTTCTCAATTAATTGTGGAACAATTTCAGCACCGGCTTGGTCGAATAATGAGTCACCAATTGAGATGTTGTTTAAGATTTTGTTGAAAGTGAAAGCCATACCACCACCAATGATGATCTTGTCAACTTTTGATAACAAGTTGTCAATCAATTGAATCTTGTCAGCAACTTTAGCACCACCAAGGATGGCTAAGAATGGTCTTTCTGGACTTTCTAAAGCTTTAGCGAAATATTCTAATTCTTTAGCCATCAAGAAACCAGCAGCTCTTTGTGGTAAATCGAAACCAACCATAGATGAATGAGCTCTGTGGGCAGTACCGAAAGCATCGTTGACGTAAACATCAGCTAAAGCAGTCAATTGTTCTCTGAATTTGGTGACGTCTTCTTTTGAAGCTTTAATTTTTTGACCATCTTTCTTTTGGGAACCTTCTTCTTCAATGTGGTATCTCAAGTTTTCTAATAAGAAAACTTCACCTGATGAGGCACCGTTGACAGCTTTTTCAACTTCTGGACCAACACAATCTGACAAGAAAGTGACTGGCTTACCCAATAAAGTTTGTAATTCTTCAGCAACTGGCTTTAATGAGAATTTAGCATTTGGTTCACCATTTGGTCTACCTAAATGAGAAGCTAAAATGATAGCTTTTGGTGATTTTTCAGCAACGTATTTGATGGTTGGTAAAGCAGCAACAATTCTTTGGTTGTTGGTGATCTTTGTACCATCTAATGGGACGTTGAAATCAACTCTAATGAAGACACGTTTGCCCTTGACATCTAAGTCTTTGACTGATAATTTATTTGATAATGACACTGAATTTTGTTAGTTAGTAAGGAAGGTCAATTGAGTGATATGAGTGAGTTTAACGTACTGATTTTATAATAAGTAAGTATACGGAATATCCTTGATTTACTATAGAGAGTAAAAAGGTTTTGAAAAGAATATTGGGAATTCAAGATTATATTTATACCGGTGGGAAACTAACCACCAAAGGCAGCAAAGGAAAAAAAAAAAAAATTGAGAGAAAAAAAAAAAAAAAATCATCAGCAGACGAATCTGTTTAGGAGTGAAAAAAACATACAGCAGCAGACAACAAGAAGAAGAATGAGAAGAAACAACACATGATTAGGATGTGTGTGTTAAGGTTAGTCTTAAAGTAGATCTCCTTTTTTATCTGCCATTGTACATATTATATGTGGAGTGATGAATCTCGTGTATTAATTACTCTAGTGTGGTAATTGGTGGTGCTAAATGGTGGTGGTTATTTGATGCTGATCCATCTCAGACCGGGAGAATCAGATGATTCTGTTTTGTTTGTGGGGCTGTCTGTATATTGTATATTTTGGGGCTGTTGGGGGACAGGAGGTAGTGCACGTATTTCTCAGTTCTTTGGTTCACGACCTTTTCTTTCCATTTAGTGGATTTGTTATCATTATATCAATTATTATTTGAATAGATGAGAAAAATAGCCGATAAGAAAATTCCACTCAGTTTGAAGATTCTCTTATATATATATAAGACAGATTGAAAGAAAATCCTATATTATTTCAATATGATTAGTTCGATAGGCTAGAGAAAATGAGGAATGTTGATAATTAAAAGAGTTTTCCAAGGAGTATGGTGATATAGATTAGAGGAAAAGGGTTCACATTTGGATTGGTCTCTTGTTCAAATGCTGCTGTCTTAATCTATCTTAATAACGATCTACGTTCTTATGCTTCTTAACAAACGGTCTCTAAGAGACAAAGAAAGCTTATCAACCCTGGGAATCTAATAGGCCAACTGACAAGTATTAAATGTTCAGAAGATGTATCTGATGGCGAGTTAATCGGAAAGATTATAAAACAAGTCATAATCTTCTTCTCTCTAATTTACCTATCATTATCAATCAGTTCATGATATATATGATAGAAATCAGCTAATAAAGCTAGTCTATCGGCATACGAGATAAGCTTAAAAAAAAAAAAAAAAAAAAGAAAAAAAAGAAAGAAAGTCAACATGTTTCCTTGGGCATTATCACCCATCTCATCATCTTCATCTTCATCAACAGTAGTTGAGTGATAAGAATCAAACTTAAGATCAGACTTGAGTTCGGCTCATTTATTCGTATAGCCGATTTTGCCCTTATGTGTTTTTTTTTTTTTTTCCTCTTCTTAAAATGCCCCTTCATATAAGCATTCAGTCTCTTTTCTTCTTCTGTTTGTAAAGACCTTCTGTCTGATGATGCTTGTTTTGATTAACACTGGATATTAACTATATATTAGAGGGACTCCTAATGTGTTTTTTCTTAAAATACCTGTACTTTTCTTGGGGTAGAGCATGCTATTTGCAAAATACGTTATCGCCTTTTTTTTTTTTTCTTATCAGTAACTTTAATTTTGTCTTTTTTGTCTTTTTGCGTTGCAAATATCATGCAAAAAAACCACGCGGCGGGTTCGGTGGTGGAATTCTATTCAAGAATGGAAAGGGCAAGAGATATCTATAACTGAAAGGGGAACTGAGGAAGGTAAGAGAAATATTTGGAGTGATCTGTCTATCTGAATAAGGTTTTTTGATTCCTTTTGATAGATACAAATTTTATTATGAAAGAAGATCGGCTAATACGTGAAAAATGAATTAAATAGTGAACAAATCCACTAAACTTTTTAGATTTTTCAAACAAAGTTTCAAGTGCAACTAGCTTCTATATACAATATGTCTGGTGCATTCAAAGCTGTAAAGAATATTGTCTTATTAGAAGAAGCTTCTGATGTTGCAAATAGGGATTTGGTTCCTATGCCACCTTCTCGTAGACTTTGGGATTGGAAATCATATGCTGGGTTATGGACCATGAATGGGTTATGTTATGCTGCTTGGGCTGCTGCTTCATCTTTATTATCTTTGGGTCTTAATGTCCCACATTGTATTGGTGTCATATTTGTCTCAAATCTGATCATTACCACTTTAGCTGTCATTTGTGGTCAAATAGGGGCAGACTGGCATATAGGTTATTCAATGACACAGAGAATTGTCTTTGGTAATAAAGGAGGTGCTACGATCACAGTTGTCGTTAGAATTATCTTGAGTGTTGTTGCATTTGCTCAAAACGCATGGTCTGGTGCTTTATGTGTCAACTGTGTCATATCTGCTTTAAGTAAAAGTTATTTAAACATGCCAAACCATATTCCTGCAAGTGTTAAGATGACTCAACAAGAATTGATTGGTTTCATCGTGTACCTTGCCATTTGTGCTACCATGTTTTTCATCAAACCTGAAAAATTAGGGAGACATCTTATCTTTTGTGCCGTTGTTACATTTTTTGTATCATTAGGTATCACTAGTTGGGCTGTTGCAGATGCAGGGGGTAATGGTCCTTTAGTCAATGAGAAAATGGATCTTTCCTCATCTCAACTTTGCTGGGCATGGTTGAACGGTATTAGCTCCTTTTATGGTTCAATGGCTTCAGGTATTGCAAATCAAAATGATTATGCAAGATTTGCCAAATCCAGAGCCAGTCCTCAATGGGCTGTCCATATTAGTTTCAACATTTTTGGACTGGTTATCCCAATCATGGGTATCATTACAGCTTCTGCAATGTTAGGTAAATACAATCAAGAATTTTGGATTCCAAATGATATCATCATGTTTTGGATGCAACAAGATTATTCACCAAAGGCAAGAGCTGGAGCTTTCTTTGCCGGTTTATCATTTGCTTATTCACAAGTTCTTTATAACGTTGCCGGTGGTGCTGTTAGTGCAGGTATGGATTTATCAGGTTTGTTTCCTAAGATATTGAATATCAGAAGAGGTTGCTTTGTGTGCTTATTATTAGCCTGGGTTGTTCAACCTTGGTTAATGTATAACTCTTCATCCGTTTTCCAAACAGTTATGTCTGCATCATCTGTGTTCATCACACCATTGATTGCCGTCTTGATCTCTGATTACTGGGTTGTCAGAAAGAGAAAAGTCAAGTTGAGTGATCTTTACAACATCAATCCTGATAGTATATATCATTACTACCATCAAGTCAATTTCAGAGCTCTTGCATCATGGGTAATTGGATTCTGTTGGGCCGTTCCAGGTTTCTCTGCAGCAGCAAACACCACTATTAAGTTGCCAAGTGGTTGGATCAAAATGTACGATATTAACTGGATCAGTGGGTTTTTGATCAGTTTCACTTTCCACTGCCTTTTCAACTGGATTTGGCCAGTTAAAGGTCTTGGAGAAACAGATGACTACGATTATCTTGACACTTTCACAAAAGAAGAATGCGAGAGATTAGGGATGTTACCATATAATGTTGAAATCTTGGATGGTAAACCTGAGGCTTTACAGCTGGCTGTTAGCAAACAACATGACATGGAAAAAGAACTTGAAATGGCTTCTATCAAGACTCACGAGTTGATAAGTGTCACTTCTATAAGTAGAAGGTAGTTCACATCTGCACCAATTCCGGCCAAAATGAGCCAATTTTTTTTTGCTTATTAATTTTTTTTTCTCTCTTTAAACTTTTTGTTCATTTCACACAGTTTTCTTTTTTTTTTTATATAAAGAAAAAAAAGTAAAAAAATAAAAATGAAACATTATATATATATAAGCTGTATCTTGTAGTATATTAGAAACACTCAATAATAATGGCTGAACCAACTAAGACCGAAAGCACTGAACAAAGTGAGTATATTTATTTTTGATCTAGCCAGCCAGCCACATATTAGTTAGACACTAACCTGAATATCTTTAAAACCAGAACCAAAACCATGTTGTGTTTGCATTCCACAGAAACAATCTAGAGACGAGTGTTTATTGATCAACGGACAGGACAGTGGTAAATGTGATACTATCATCAACGATTACAAGACCTGTATGAGAGGCTTTGGATTTACTATTAATTAGATGAAAAGAAGAAAAACAAACGAGGAGACAGTGGGAAGATAGAGAGCAGTGATGGTGACCATAAAAGATGACTAGATTAAGAAGAAACTTGTAAATATTTAATAAAAGTCCTCATGTATAATTTGTTTTAAACTTGATAATGTATGTTGTTGAAAAAGAAAAAAGACAGCCCCAGTATTACCCCTTTAGGCAATATCTCTCCACAAATTTGCTGTTTGGCAAAGCAGAAAAAAAACTCGATTCAATTTTAAAGCGAACATCATTCATGGTTCCCACGATATAAATACCTTGGAATATTTCCTTATTCATTTTTTTTTTTTCAATTCAATTCTAATCAATTAGATTATATTATTAAATAGAGAAAACATGGTTCAATACTTTGAATTAAACAATGGTCGTAAAATCCCTTCAATTGGGTTAGGTTTATGGAAAATCCCAAATGAAGAGTGTGCTGAAACAGTTTATCAAGCCATTAAGACCGGGTACCGTTTATTCGATGGTGCTTGTGATTATGGTAATGAAAAAGAAGTTGGTGAAGGTTTAAATAGAGCCATTAAGGAAGGAATTGTTAAGAGAGAGGATTTATTTGTCGTTTCTAAATTGTGGAACAGTTATCATTCTCCAAAAAATGTTAAACTTGCTTTGAAGAAAACTTTAAGTGATTTGAATTTGGAATATTTGGATTTGTACTTGATCCATTTCCCAATTGCTTTCAAATTTGTTCCATTCGAGGAAAAATACCCTCCAGGTTTCTACTGTGGTGATGGTGATAATTTCTATTATGAAGATGCCTCGATCTTGGATACTTGGAGAGCTTTAGAAGAATTGGTTGAAGAAGGATTAATTAAATCAATTGGTGTCTCCAATTTCAGTGCAGCTTTACTTCAAGACTTGGTCAAGAAACTGAAGATTTTCCCAGCTTCATTACAAATTGAACATCACCCATATTTACAACAACCTCAATTGATTGAGTTTGCCCAGAAATTGGGTATCGTTGTCACCGCATATTCTTCATTTGGTCCTCAATCATTCTTGGAATTGAAGAATAAGACAGCTTTGGATACTCCAACTTTATTTGAACATGATGTTGTCAAGTCAATTGCTGCAAAACATAAAGTTGATGCTGCAAAAGTCTTGTTAAGATGGGCTCATCAAAGAGGTTTGGCCATTATTCCAAAATCTTCAAAAGTTCAAAGATTACAAACCAATTTACAAATTGATGATTTCAAATTGGATGACGAAGATTTCAAGCAAATTTCAAGCTTGGATAAACACTTGAGATTTAATGATCCATGGGATTGGGACAAGATTCCTATCTTTTACTAAGCTGCTTTTTTTTTATTACTTCCTTTTTTTTTAAGCTTTACGATCGATAATTAATGGAACAGTTATATACGTATATATATAGTTATATATTTCAACTGAAAAAGAAATGAATATATGATAGTTTTTTTATTTCTAAGCGAAAATCTAAATGTCACTGACTTTAGCATCTTCGCTGACATCATGATAAGCATCGAATCTTCTTTGTGTAGTGATTGGGATACCTGCTCTTGTTTGTTTCAAGAATTCCAGATCCAATTCGCCGTAAACAATTTCTTCACCTTCTCCAGCTTCCGCAATGATGGTACCATTTGGATCAACGATCAATGAATGTCCATAAGCATGATACCCACTTGATAAATCTCTTGCTGGCGAACACAAGACAACATAGATTTGATTATCAATTGCTCTAGAACGAGCCAACAAATGCCAATGTAAAGGTCCCGTTGTTGTGTTGAAAGCACCTGGATAAAACATGGCAAATGAATTCTTACGTGCCAGAATTGCAGCTAATTCAGGAAATCTGATATCGTAACAAATACCTAAACCAACAGATCCAAATTCTTTTAAATTAAACACTGTAGCTTTGTCACCTCCTGTTAAAGTTAAACTTTCTTTAAAAGTGATCTTATTTGGAATATCGATATCGAAAAGATGTAATTTTCTATGTTTTGCGATAATTTCACCTAATGGGTTAAAAGAGATAGAAGTGTTATAAATCTTATTATCATCACTTCTTTCAGGAATTGAACCTCCAATGATGAAGATTTTAAATTTTCTTGCTAACCCACTAAGAAAAGTAGTGGTCTCACCACCTGGGATTTGTTCAGCATAATTCCCAAACTCATTAACTGCATATGGAGAATTGAAACATTCTGGTAATATGACTAAATCAATTTTCTTGGTAACAGCTTGTTCAATTTTAGAAGCAACTTTGGCTAAATTCAGTTGTTTACTTGAAGAAGTGTGAAGTTGAATTAAAGCAACTTTCAAATTCTTAGCTAATGGTGAAGACATCTTTGTTTTATTATTAGGCTAACCCTTCTTTTGCCTATATTTTTGTAAAAGTTGATGAAAAAAAAAAAAAAAAATGAAGTCAGCAGAAAAAAACAGCCACAGTACTTTATCTATTAACAAAAATAAACGAACTATTATAACTTACACAAATATACAATAACAAAACATAACACCCCTCAATAAAAACAATTAGCAGCAACAACCAATAACTAAAATTCCCTTTTATATTACTCTCCTAAACTCTCCAGACTTTACCATCGGTGACTAATACTTGATTTTTATCACCCATGATTTCCAACAGATTATCAAATTCTTGTTCGCTGAATTTATTTTCTTCACTTAAATCTCTATTAATAGCTTCGAATAATGTCTCTACTGGACAATTTTCTTCTGCAAAGAGATCAGTTTGAATCAAATCTGACATCTTTCTAGTGAACTGTTGTAACCTTTGTTGTGAAATGGGTCCAGACAGTGATTGATTAGATTGTAATGGTAATTGTTGTAAATTTGTTGTTATTTCTTCAACACTAGTGGTAACTGGTGGTGATGGTGATGGCGCAAAAGCAGCAGCAGCTGAAGCTGAAGTTCTTGATCTTGTAGATCTTGGAATGTACTCTAATTCTGAAGGTTCAGTCTCGGAGTTTTCATCATCCAATTCGACATCACTTTCATCCAGATCACTTTCATCAATTGCCTTTGCAGCTTTATGTCTCTTTGATGTCTTCTTTGCCACTTCTTTGAAAATAGAGAATCTTAAAATCTCTTCTGCAACTTTAACATCTTTTGGTTCGACAACTTGACTCAATCTCAACTTGGCATGAGCTGTGGATAAACGAATAATGGTTTCCAATGTTCTTGCTGTTATTGGTGATGTCTTATTTGTATTGACAGCATTTGATTCATTCCTCAATTCTGAATAAAACTTGACCACTCTTCCTGAAGCTTTTGAAGTTAATACCGGCTTAACTCTTTGTTTAGCATATTGAATATATTTTTTCAAGAAGTTAATTGAAACTACAACATTCTTTGAATTCTCTGAACCTTTAACAAAAACTTTCTCTTCTTGAGCCTCATCTTCTTCATTGACTTGGTTATCACCAGCACTTAAGGTCATTGCATTTCTTTCTCTAATTGGTTCACCTTCTTCATATCCTGGAGCAATATAACGGTGCATATTTAAGACATGCTCACTGATTCTTCTGTCTTTTTCATCTGAAATATCATCAGTGACGATGAATAAGACATCGAATCTTGATAATAATGAATCAGGTAAGGCAATATTTTGTTGTGGGGTCTTGAAAACATCATATTGTCCATAAACAGGATTGGCAGCTGCAATAACAGAACATCTTGCATTTAAAGAAGTATGGATACCAGCTTTTGAAATGGTAATGGTTTGTTGTTCCATAACTTCATGAATTGCAACTCTATCAGCATCACTCATCTTATCAAATTCATCGATACAAACAACTCCTCTATCAGCCAAGACCATAGCACCGGCTTCTAATTTACGTTCCCCAGTTTCCTTATCAGTAGTGACGGCAGCAGTTAAACCAACACCTGAAGAACCTTTACCCGTAGTGGCAATGGCTAATTGAGCTGTGTTCAATACAAATCTCAACATTTGTGATTTTGCAGTAGATGGATCACCAACCATTAATATGTTAATATCACCTCTTAAATGAGATCCATTTGGTAAGATTTTCTCGACACCACCTAACAACATTAATAACACGGCTTTCTTGATGTAATCATAACCATAAATTGATGGAGCTAAACTTTCAGATAAGATATCGAATATATTTTTCTTCTTTGATAAGATATTGATAGTTCTTAAAGTGTTATCTGTAATATTAGATGTCTTTTTGACTTCTTTCAACATATAAACTGAATTTGATAAGACAACTCTTTTAAAAGATGAAGAATTGGTACCGTTACCCAAACTTCTGTAAACACCAATACATTGAATTCTGTCACCTGGCTTAACCACGTCTGATAAATCGTCATCAACAATAATGTCGATGGATCTTGGTAATTGACCAGCTGGTGCCATTTCTGGCAATTCTTGAATAGTAACGGTTTGGTGATCTCTGTACTTGGAAAATCCGTATTCAGTGACCAATTTGTTTCCCTCTGGATCCTCAGTTGGGTACACAGCATTAGTGGTGATTGGATTAAATGAAGTAGTCTGATCTCTATATTCTCTTTGATGGAATCTACCAGTGGCATCAGAATAATGAACAGACTTGATAATTTTTGGTCTAATCAAAGAAGCCCTAGTGACGATACCTTCAATACTAACTAACTTGGATAAGAAAGACGAATTAATGGATCTTGGGGTCAACTGGTGGTCACCAAATGAACCTCTAAAAGACAAGTAAAAATCACTGTCGTTGTCGAGATCCAAATTTGGGAACTCGTATGGGTCATAAATGATCATGATGGTGTCTTTCAAAGCTCTCTCAGCAGCTGGTAAGAATTCAGAAGGCTGATTCAATAAACCAAGCCATAACTCTTTATCGAAATCTCTGATCTCATCAATGGACACGATCAATCTCTTGTCATTTTTCAACAATAAACTTCTAATCGACTCTTTATAATCTGTCTTGTCAGTCAAATCCAAGAATTCTTGGAATCTCCTAACTCTATCACTGAAAACAGCATCAGTACTTTCCGGTTGTATTGTGCTATCCATTTTTTTCTCTACCCTGATATATATCTCTTATGAACAGTTAAAAGATAAAACAATTATAAAGATGAAAGGGATTTGATGAAATTTTTTTTCTTCTTTTCCTCTTTGTTTTCTTTTAACTTTCCTAATTGGGATTTAATTAAATGCGTTTTTTTTTTTTTACGCGTCAATTTTTTTGTGCAGTTTTTCACTAATGTTTCGAAGTTGTATGAGATTAGTTAACATGATTCCTTGTATGTATATAGGATGCAATTGAAGTATAGGAATAATATTTTTAGTAATAATAATGAACAGAAAACCATCAGTACTATCAATACTATCGTCATCCACTTTACAAAGCAATGTGATATTACCCAGTTTAAGAGAATCTTATGACTATTTATGCAAAGTGATTATTATAGGGCCATCGGGCTCTGGGAAGACTTGTTTACTCAAGAAGTTTTTAGATAAGCCTGCATCTGTTTCAAAGCAAACGATTGGTGTTGAGTTCCATTCCAAGATAATTGAGGTGGAACAGAATATGCATTTGAAATTGCAACTTTGGGATACTGCCGGACAGGAAAGATTCAAGAGCATAACTACCAGTTATTATCGAGGATCAGCAGGGGTGGTGTTATGTTTTGACTTGACGAGAGAAGAGAGTCTTTTCCTGTTAGAAAGAGATCTCCAAGATATAAAAGATTTAACTGATTATGATATAATAAGCTGCTTGATTGTTGGTAATAAATGTGATTTGGTAGATGATATTAAAGTCACACAACCACAATTGGTTGAATTCAGCGAACGCATGAAACAGAAGTTTGCTTTAGACATATCCATCATTTATGAATGTTCTTCTATCACGGGTGACAATGTAAACCAGGTTTTCGAGACCATAGGATCCAAAATATTAGATAAGATTGAAAAAGGCATTATAGATGTCAGAGATTTAAATAGTGGAGTGCAATTGGGGAATGAGATGATCACGCATAGTGATTCTAACATGAATTTAGACATAAGAGGAAGACAAGAAACGAGAAACAGTAATTGCTGTTTCTAAATTGTATAATAAATTTCATCAATAGCTGTGATCGTACTTTTCTAACTAGTAGATACTTCCTTGTATAATATGTCTTCTTGTCAAATGCTGTCTTACATTATATATAAAATATAACTCTTGAAACTTTTAAAGCGTAACAAAAAAAAACCCATACAAAAGATATTCAAAGTGTACATTCAAGGGGAATCGGAATTCCAATATCTCATCTACTGGAGACTATATCAGCTCACTTCTTGTTCAAGTAATTGATATCCGTAGAACGCTGTACTTGCTGAATTGGGAAGTCTGTCCGAATTATAAAAAGCAGCACCAGCGGCAGCAGCAGTTTAAACACACACAGTGTTAGTGAGGGAGGAAAAAATAAAATTTTTTATTTTGGGAAAAGCAGAGTTGAATTTCAACATTAACAATACAATTATTATATCAAGTGCAACTTCAACCAGAGCACATCTATACTTCAAGTTTCTGTGCTGATTTGTATCTGATTCCCATTTATACTGCTTTCAAGCTTTCATCCGGATTGTTTCTCACTACTCGAGGGCTGTATTTTTTCTTTCTTCGTTCTTTTGATAAATCATAGACTGAAATTTATTGGAAAAACAATACATATCAATACACAAACCCAACAATGTCACTGCCGGTAGAGAAAAGCAGCGATGAGAATCCTGTTTCGAGACCATTGTCTCCTCCGGAGAGGCAGATCAGTTCAAATGATTCGCATTTCTCCGTTAGATATAGAGAACCAAAGAATGCATCAGGATTTGAGTCATCAGTTGAAGTGAATCAGGAAGATTTCTCATCGCCAACTAAAGAATTGAGTCCCGGTGGATCTTCAAGCGAAGATAATCAAGATCACCATAAGAGAAGTGTGGGATCTGATTCTTCACAAGAGGAACAACCAAAGATCCAGAATCCACTTACTGCTGCCTACAAAGGTTTCCATGCTAGACCTGCAAAGCAACCCGTACCTCCTTTGAAACTGCCAATAAAGCCAACTGCACATAAAATGAAAAAACCTATAAGAAAACCATCTAGTTTGTTTGGGAAATTACTTAGTGGTTCAGGCTCAATGTCGAGAAGAGATTCACAAGTGTCACAAGGTTCTGCCGGATCAACTGGATCCAATTCCAATTACAGTTATGATATGGGTGCCAATAGAGGCACAAGGAAATCAGACCCTTCAAGTGATCATAAAGAACATCACATATTCTCTGGAAGACATTTTTCCACTTCAAACACCTCAAGATCGTCTCCAAGGGCACAGAGTGCATCATCTCCATTAACTTCAAAATTTCCGGAATTGTCTGAAGAAATTTTTAATTCCACAGGTCCTCGCTCAGGAGTTTCCACCGAGAGATCTTCACCAAATTCAAAACCAGTAGATGGCAACAACTCTCATATTCCAGCAATTGATCTTTCCGACTTTTCCGATTTGAGTCAGTTGGTGTCAACCGTGAATTTACAAGGTTTAAGTCACAAGAACAATTCTGTAGGCAGTAGTGCCAATCCACAAGTCGTTCTTTCTCCAAATGATCATAATGCTAGTGTCTCCTCAAATTGGGTAGCTCCTGAATCGTGGAATGTAAAAGGTGATGAAATGGTGGAGAAAGAGAGAGTAAACAGTACTTCTTCATCAAATTCATCAACTTTACAATTCACTGCCGGAGGCAAATCGAAGTCAAGGGGTAATAGCGTCGATGGAGGTAAAACCTCCGCTCCAGGTACACCAACTCAACCAGACGGCCCATCATCAGGTATAAGATCCCCAGTTTCTTCATCAACAACGAAGAAAAACTCTATATCATCAGCAACTGTCCAAAGAGCTTTCATTCGTATATTCACTTCTGATAACTCATCAAAAGTGATGCCTTGTGATACTGACATGACTACTGCTGAATTGTTGAGACGTTATAAGAAGAAATATTTGTTCAATAGTCCTGGGGATTACCAACTTTGTGTTAGAATTGGAAGATTATCCAAGATTTTAGATCTTAATGATAGACCTTTGAGACTTCAAATGAGTTTACTTTTACTTTCCGGTTATCAAAGCACTGATGTAACTCCAGCTACCGATATAAGTTACTTGGTTAAATTTACCATTGAGAGATCTTTTTTCAGACAGTTGAGTGATGAAGAAGAGAATATAATAACCAGGGATTTCAAACATGTCAATTTGGCTGGATTCCAGATTCAATCAATCCCTTTAGTCTTATTCCAAAGAACTTTTGATATCGAGTCGTTAGACGTTTCAAGAAACCCATCGATATCTATTCCTTTGGATTTCATCCAAGCTTGTAACAATTTAACCAAGTTTGTCTATGCTGATAACAGAGCCACATCTATTCCAATGAATATTTTGCAGGCTTCAAGATTGACAGAACTTAATTTGGAAGTAAATTTTTTAACTGAGATCCCAAAATCAATAGAGTCGTTATCAAATTTGGTTACTTTGAACTTGGCATGTAACCAATTAAGTTTTCTTCCTAAGACATTTGGCAATTTGAGAAATTTACAGCATTTGGATTTGTCTTCCAATAATTTCAAGACATTCCCTGAACCTGTGAGTGACTTAATCAACTTGAAAGATTTGGACTTGTCTTATAATTCATTAACCATGATATCACCATCGATGGTGAATTTGGTTAAATTAGAAAATTTGAACATCAGTGCTAATTTTTTGACAAAAGAGGCACCATCTTTCTTGTCTCAAATGCTGAGCTTGAAAATGTTAGATATCAGATTCAATAGTATTTCAAGTCCCGAATCTATAAGTTCGTTGCCTAATTTGCAAATATTAAGATCAACCTCTAACAACATATCAAGTATGAGGGACAATCTGCCAAATTTAAGGGCATTCATTATGGATAGAAATCCCTTAACATCTTTAGTTCTTCAGACATCATTCACTTCATTAACCGTTATCGATTTATCTAAGGCCAAATTGACAACTTTATCAGGAAAAGTTTTTAACAATATTCCAAATTTGGAGAGATTATCTCTTGATAATAACGATTTAATTAGCATTCCTAAAGAAATCTCTCAATTAAAGAGATTGGTATACCTTTCAGCTTATCATAATAAACTTCAGGAATTGCCAGTTGGATTCGGCTCTTTGAGTTCGTTACAATACTTGGATTTACATTTGAACAATTTGAAATCATTGTCAGATGAAGTTTGGCATTTATCCTCCTTGGCAGTATTGAACATATCTTCTAATTTATTAGTAGAATTTCCAAGACCACCACAGGAATTTTTCCTGAGCAAATCTGCAACACCGGTACCGACTGAGCCAGACACACCAATTCCAAGGAATGATTCTTTTGGGTCAGTTTCTCCATTGAACTCAAGAAGACCAACTGGATTGCCTGGTTTGAAACAACAGTCACCAGGTTTCCAGTATTTATCTGACTCATTGTTGTTCCTTTCCATTGCTGATAATAGATTGGATGATCAAAACATTCAAATATTATCACTTTTACACAGATTAAAATCATTAAACTTATCATATAATGATCTTATAGAATTACCAAGCGGTTCCTTACGTCGTATGAATAACTTGGCTGATTTATATCTTTCAGGGAACAAACTTACCACTTTACCAGCAGAAGATTTTGAAGGATTGAAAACGTTGTCCACATTACATTTGAATGGTAATAAATTGCACTCTTTACCATCAGAGTTTTCCAAAATTGTTCATTTGAATCTGTTAGACGTCGGTTCTAACCAATTGAAATATAATATCTCCAACTGGCCTTATGATTGGAATTGGCATTGGAACACTGACTTGAAATATTTGAATTTTTCGGGTAATAAGAGATTAGAAATCAAACCCAGTCATAGTAGAGATTCAGCTTACCGTGACTTGGATTCCTTTTTGGTGTTAAAAGATTTGAAGATTTTAGGGTTGATGGACGTTACCATTACAACTCAAAAATTACCAGACCAATCAGTAGATACTCGTGTTCGTACTACATCTTCTTCTTTCGCAAATATAGGATATGGTATCTCGGATTCATTGGGAACCAGTGATGCCGTGAGCATCAGAGATGTGGTATTGGAAAAATTCAGGGGTAATGATGAAATCTTGATTGGTATTTTTGATGGTAAGAATAGTGACGATCAACATGGTCATAAAATCTCTAAGATTGTTCAAGAGACATTTGGTATCATTTTCCAAGAAGAATTGAAGCAAACGAGTACTAACATTCATGATGCTTTACGTCGTACGTTTTTGAACTTGAACAGAGATATTAACTCGATTATTATCAAAAATGATACTTCATCATTTGCATCTGTTCCTGAAGCACATAGAACTTCCACAAGTTACGAATTAACTCCAAGAGATGGATTAAGTGGTTGTTGTGCAACTATTATTTATATCAAGGATAAGATGATCTACACAGCCAATATTGGTGATTCAATGAGTATGTTGACAAGATCCAATGGAAGTTACCAGCTTTTAACAAGTGAACACTCACCTTATGCTCAAGATGAATATAAAAGAATTAGAGAAAGTGGTGGATTTGTTACTAGTGATGGTAAGCTAGATGGCCAAGTCGATGTCTCAAGAGCTGTTGGATACTGTAATTTATTACCACATATCCACTCTGGACCTGATATAACTGTTTTTGAATTATCTCCTAGTGATCAAATGATTGCTATAGGTACTAATGAAATTTGGAAATATGTTCCATATAATGTTGCAGTTGATGTCATTAGAAAAGATAAAGATGATCCACAAGTGGCTGCTGAAAAGTTGAGAGATTATGCCATTTCGTATGGTGCTAGTGACAAAGTCGCAGCCATTATCATTTCTTTGAACAGCGATCAAAGTAAAATGTGGAAGAGGAAAGCTGAAGATACCGATGCATTGTTGAAAGTTAGAAAAGATAAATCATCATTGCCTGAAGATTCCACTTTAAGAAGATTAGAAGATGAGATTGAACCTCCTGTTGGTGAAGTTGCTATGGTTTTCACCGATATCAAGAGTTCAACATTGTTATGGGATAACCATCCCGTGGCAATGAGATCGGCTATTCGTACTCATAATACTATTATGCGTCGTCAATTGAGAATTGTTGGTGGGTACGAAGTCAAAACTGAAGGTGATGCATTTATTGTATCATTTCCTACTACTATATCAGCTTTATTATGGTGTTTCACTGTTCAAGAGCAATTGCTAGAGGCTGATTGGCCATCTGAAATCTTGGAGAGTAACCAATGTTGTGAAGTTCGAGATGAGAATGATAATGTCGTTTACAAAGGTTTATCTGTTAGAATGGGTGCCCATTGGGGTGCTCCAGTATGTGAAAGGGATGTTATCACTAAGAGAATGGATTATTTCGGTCCTATGGTGAACAGAACTTCAAGAATCAGTAGTATTGCAGATGGTGGTCAATTGTTCTTAAGTTCTGATTTCATGAGAGAATTCAATGATATCTTGGGTTGCCATTTGAAAGCTAAACAGTTATCTTTAGAAGAGGCTTATGGTGAGAAACGTGCCCCAATTGCAAGTAAATTGGAAGATGAAATGAACAACTTGGAGGAAATTGGCTGGTTGATCCATGAGGTGGGAGAAAGAAAATTAAAAGGTTTAGAAACACCGGAATTGATTACTGTTATGTTTACCAAAACATTATCTACAAGATTCAAATTTTTCGAAGGTAATGAAAAGGGAGAAAATGCCACTGCAAGTGTCACTACAGTAACCAATACAGATTTGGTTTGGAGATTGAGAACTCTTCTGTTGAGATTAGAAGAAGTTGTTTCATATTTGTCCGAAGGTATAAGCAAACAAGATTCAGAAGAAGAGAATTTCGTTCAGTCCTCGGATATGATCAGTAAGAAAACAACCAGTATTGGATTTCTCACGTTTTTGGACCATGTTGTCACTAGAGTTGAAGCATTAGTCAACATCATTTCAATAAGACAACAATTGGGTATCTATGGTGTTATGCCTTCAAAACAATTCATGGAAATTTTGACTGATTCATTGACTGAGTTGGCTCAACTTCGTCAAGCTCAGCTGTCTTCAGATCAACAGCAAATTCTTGAAATGTGAATTTTTTTGCCTATAACCTCCGGAATATCTGTCAAGATCAAAGAAAAAAGAAACTATGTACAATATATGTATTTATTTATTGAAAAAAAAGCATTAATTTTCATTATATATTCAACTATTTAAGAGTAGATGTTGTCACATAAGACAATCTTTAAAGAATATTGTGGATTATTATTTTGATAACTCTTGCATTTGAACGTCATTAGTTCTATTAGCATCAGAGACACCACTTTGGCCTAATTCTGCGTCATTTAAGCCTTCGAAAAAAGTATCTCTTAATTCTCTCCAACGACTTGTCCATGTACCTAGGCTGACCAATATGATGGAGGAGACGATTTGCAAAGCCCACCAAAGTACAGATTTTGGGAATTTTCTTGAATAAGACCAACAGACAATAAAGTTTATGGCATGTATAGTTAATGCAAAATCCCATGCCAATTTGGATCTACCAACAATTATTGTCATAAAACCAATGCAAAGTAATGAATCGATAAGCCAACATACTGTTAATGTCAATCCTAATGCATTTTCAAAAGTGATGGATTCCCAGGAAAATATCCAATCAAAAGAAAATGGGTACCCTGCCAATGATGCCAATAAGCAAAACATTATAGTGGCCGTCACATAGTAAAAACATTGAAGTATGATTATTTGGGCAAATATTCTTGAAGGTGAAAACGTATCTTTGAAACTATCTAGATCAACGACTCTTGTATAAGACCTGCCATGTATTATTGATTGAAAAGAAGGTAAATGAGTCTTTTCCTGAATCACAGATTTCACAGAATAGAAACTTTGAACAATTCTATCCATATCTTTCCTGACAATTATTCTACTAGCCGAATATTTGGTTGTCACCTTTTTTTTAAGCTTCTCGTGTTTTTTTTTTTTTTTTTTTTTTTATGAAAAGAATTTTTTTTTCTACTATTTAAAATTATTTAAGATAATTCAAGATCTATTATACAGCACCATATTTCTTAGCTCTAATTTTCTTCTTATCCTTTGGCACACCTTGCTTGGCAAAAGTACGATGCTGGTCAACTTTTCTATCAGAACTGGTTTTCTTATATTTTCTAGGTCCTTCTTCTTTTTCTTCTTGAGCTTTTCTCTTATTTCTGTTCAAATGTTTTTTATCTGAAGACAAGACGATACCGTTACCTTTCTTTTCGGCTTCAGTTTGGAACCATGTACGTCTTGGTCTTGATTGAATTTCCTCTTTATATTTCAAGAGATTTTCACCTTTCTTTAATTGCATCTCAGCTTGCAAGATTTCCTTTTCTTGCTTCTCTTCTTCCAAGACCTCTTCTATAACTTCTTTTTTGCTTTCAATATGTTTATTAATCTCTTCAACTTCATTCCAATCAACGTTTCTACCAACCAGCTTACCTGCTTTACTGGATTCAACACTCTTGATCAGCTCTTTAACAATTGCACGATCTTGAGTTGCCTCTCCAACAAATGAGATAGATTTACCTTCACGGCCAGCTCTTGCAGTACGACCAACTCTATGCAAATAAATTTCAAAACTCTTTGGCATATCAAAATTGATAACATATTCAATCTTTGGGATATCCAAACCTCTGGCAGCTAAATCAGTACAAATCAAAACTGGAACTGTCAATTTCTTGAAATCAGTAACACTCTTCAAACGTTGTTCTTGTGAAAGAGAACCATGTAATTCTGAAACCTTAATACCCAATAAACCTAAGATAATTCTCAATCTGTGAGCCATTTCTTTTCTAGATACAAATACAACAACTCTATTTTGTTGTCTTGAATCGATCTTCTTCAACAAGTTGAATAATAATGAAGGTTTCAAAGCTTCTCTTTTCCTTATTCTAACAAATTCTTGTACTAAACCTGTGGCAGCTTGTTTTGGAGGATTTATCATAATTCTAACAGGTTTATCCAAGGATAATTGGATCAATTGTTTGATTTTGGAGTTCATAGTGGCAGAGAACAATAATGTTTGTCTCTTTGTTGGAAGTAATGACAAGATTTCGGTCAATTCTTGTTGGAAACCTTCTTCCAACATTCTATCAGCTTCATCGACAACCAAGACTTCGACACTATCAACGTTGAAACTTGGAGAGTTTCTAATATGATCAATAAATCTACCTGGAGTAGCAATGACAATATCTGGTCTCGTTTTCAACTCTTGTTCTTGTTGTCTCAAATTCAAACCACCAACGGCTAAACCAAAACTCAAACCATTGACAAAATGTCCAATTTTCTTACCAACATCAGCAACTTGAATTGCCAATTCTCTGGTTGGTGCTAGCACAACAACTCTAGTTGAGGCAATCTTAGCAGGCTTGTATAATAATCTTTCAATGATTGGGATCATATATGCAGCAGTCTTACCTGAACCAGTAACGGCACCGGCAACAATATCCTTACCTAATAATGCAATTGGAATAGAAGCACTTTGAATAGGTGATGGCTTGGTATAACCTAATTGGGACAAACCTTTCAAGACTGGTCTCGATAATGACAAAGTTTGAAAAGTCTTATGAACTTGCTTCTGTGCCTTGTTTGATTCATCTTCATCAGCATAGAATTCAGCTATTTGCTCAGCTGTATCTTCTGGTTCTTCATCAGCTAACTTAGATTTATCATTCTTGAAATTCAACTCAGTTTCACCGTTATCTTTCTCCTCCTCTTCTTCTGCTTCATCATCATCATCACTCTCTTCTTCTTCTTCATCACTTGCTTCCTTAGTACCCATTCCAAAGCCATCCATAGCTAATTCATCCTCGTCTTCTTCTTCTTCCTCTTCTTCCTCTTCTTCTTCTTTCTTGGTCTTTGCAATTTCACTTAAACCACCTTTACGTCTAAGGATACCGTCCAAATCAACGTCTCTTCTTGCCTCGTCTTCATCTTTCTTGTCATCTAATTGGAAATCCCAACCATCAAAATTGGCATTTGTATCCATTCCGTCTAAAGAGAATACAAAATCTGGGTTCAAATCTTTGCTTGTCTTTTCTTCTTCTTCTTCTTCTTCTACATCAACACTCTTCTTCAGTTTTTTACCCTTTTTCTTATTCTTCTTAGGTTTAGCTGGCTCTTTATCTGAGTCTTGATCTTCTTGATCTATTTCATCATCACTTACATCCAAATCAGGAACATTGTCAGCATCTGAGTCTGAATCAATGGTGAACACAAAGTCATCAGCAGGAGCAGATGACACAACCTTCTTTGAAGGACTCTTCTTCTTCTGAACTGCTTTCTTGGCCATCTCTACTTGTTTGAAATATCGATTATACTAAAATGCAATTTTTCACTATTAAAATTTTTTTTTTTTTTTTTTTTTTTTTTTGGTAAAAAAAAATTTTCAGCTTTTCACAAATAAGGAAAAGATGAGATGAGATAGATAAATCTACAATTCATATAAATCACTAACAATTCATTATTAAAGTAAATACAAAAAAACACAATAGGAATATAAATAAATATTTTGTAAACAACAGCCATTCTCTTTTTTTTTATCGTTCTTTTCTCATTAATTTCTTACAACTTATGCAAGATATTACCACAAGATATAAAGAAAAACCACAGGCCAAACAATTCAACAAACAACATGGGGACATTATAAAATAACTAGCACAACAACAACAACAACAACAACAAACATATCATGAAAAGTGCTTTTTTTTGATATCAACACATATAACATAAACAATATACCTTCTTAACTTATTTCAGTGAATCTTCCATAGATAAGTCATTGACACCTTTTTCAACATTTTGTAAATCTTTCCCATTCTCCAATCGATCGTCATCAGTATCAAATTCACCTTCTTTTCTTTTCTTCTCTTCGTAATGATCATCTCCATCATCTTGGTCTCCAGTTTTTAAAGTGTTACTTATGGTTACTTCATCATCAACAACGGCTTCGTCGTCTTCTGTATCTGATTCATCTTCAGTAACAGTTCTATATTTGAAAACAGAATCATCAAATCTAACGACCATAACAGTGATATTATCAGTTGTCATATTTTCCATCGCATGATTACATAATACTTTAGCAGCCTTGTTAACATCTTTAACATCTCTAATCAAATCAATAGCTTTTTGATCAGAGCAAACATCCCATAATCCATCACAGGCAATTATCAAGAATTCATCGTGATCGGTGATTTCGGTTGCAGTGGTGTATGGATTACCAATGACTAAATCCTTCATATAATTATCACCAAGAGATCTTGTCACCAGTAACATACCATTGACTCTTGATTTTAATACAACACCACCGGATTTCAGAATACGATCTTGCTCATTTTGATCTGAGCCTTTATGATCATATGACAACCGCAACAGCTTACCTCCTCGAGATAACACTAAACGAGAGTCCCCAACATTGGCTGTATACAACATTCTTCTATGATTATGAGTTGGAACAAAATCAAAAGGAGTCGTTGAAGAATCAATTTGAGAGTGACGGTGTTTCTTACTTGTTGGTGATGTAGGGTCGTATTCTTCCCATCTCAATACGGCAACAGCCAGTGTTGAACCGGATGAGCCATTGCAATCTTCTCTAATTAATTCATCACTCTCAATAAATGAATTGTTCAAATTAATCCTCAAATCCAAATTGTCATTTTTCAATATATTTTTTTCAATTATTGAATGTAAATTGGACCCACACCATCTAGCTGTTTGCTTTCCTGCGTGTCCGTCAAATATTGCAAAATAACCCCAATCTAATCTTTCAGCAAAATTGGCAACATAAGTGTGGACATCTTCCATTGTGGGTCTATATTTAGTGTTCTTATTTTCAGCAACACCAACTTGAAAGGATAATCTATAACATGGATTGTTGTTATTACTTTGAGAATTGGATCTTGAATGTGATGAAGATGATGATGAGGATTTATGTGGTGTCAAGTATTGAAACAATGAATCACGATGTGAAGACGAAGATAAATCTTCAGACTTCCTGGAACTTTGAGACGAGCGACGTCTGAAAAACTTGTTCAACAAACCCTGATCACTATTCGTGGAATCCAGTTGCTGCCCTTCTTCATTACTCATCTTTCTCAATTTTTTTATATATATATATATACTCTATGGCAAAACTGTGACTGAAAAATGTAAAAAAACACAAAATCTTAAAGTATGGAATCTTGAAAATCAAAGAGAGACAACAAAGCCAGCAAATGAATATAAAAATAAGTTAATAATAAAAATATTAGTAGTTATTCTACCGGGTTTAAAGTGGATTGAGTTCAGTAATAAGCTCTCTTCTTGTCAAATTCACTTGTTGCTATTTTTTTTTTTTTTTTTTTTTTTTTTTTTTTGTTCTATTTTTTGATCTTTTTCCACATCTCTTAAAAACCAAGCACCACTTGGATTACAAATGTAAAATTAAAGCATAAAAAGAACGATTTTATATATATTTATTTGTTAAGAGGTTAAAAAAAGCACACACGCAAAGAGAAAACTAATTAATTGAGTCAAAAGCTTTGTTCAAAGGAGAAATAACTGGTCTACCTTTGTAGAATTTGACAACTTTTTCAGCTCTATCAGCAACACCTTCAGCAGTGAATTCAAAGAATTTGTAAACATCTTCAGCTTTACCTGAAGCACCGAATCTGTTGATACCGAATTGTTCGTGTGAGTATTTAGACCAACCTAAGGTGGACATAACTTCAACGGACAAGATTGGAACACCATCTGGGAAAACACTTAATTGGTATTCGTTTGATTGTTGGTCAAAAGAGTGGAAATCTGGCAATGAGACAATCTTGGCTTTGATACCCTTTGAAGCCAAGACTGGTAATGATGAAACAGCAATGGAAACTTCGGAACCTGAAGCAACAATGATGACATCAGCATTTGGTTCATCAACAAGAACGTAACCACCTTTAGAAGCTTTTTCAATAGAAGAACCTTCCAATTGTGGCAAGTTTTGTCTGGTTAAGGCAATAACCGATGGAGTATGAGTAGAACTAAGAGCCTTGTAGTAGGCAGCTGAAGTTTCATTACCATCAGCTGGTCTCCAAACCATCAAGTTTGGAATAGCTCTGAAATGAGCTAAAGTTTCAATAGGTTGATGGGTTGGACCATCTTCACCTAAACCAATAGAATCGTGGGTAGCAACCCAGATGACAGGGTGACCTGAAAGAGCTGATAATCTTAATGAACCTGCAGCATATGAGACGAAATTCAAGAAAGTACCACCGTAAGCTTTGAAATTGGCACCAAAGGCAGAAATACCGTTGATAATGGCACCCATACCATGTTCTCTGACACCAAATCTCAAGTAACGACCTTCATAAGTACCTAAACCAGTTGAAGGAGGTTGGAAATCAACAGCATTGGCCCATCTGGTCAAGTTTGAACCGGTCAAATCGGCAGAACCACCAATTAATTCTGGAACACCTTCATGGATAGCAGTCAAGACAATTTCTGATAATTTTCTTGAAGCAACTGGTTTATCTTCAGGTGTATAAGTTGGTAATAATGATTCCCAGTTAGCTGGTAATTCACCTTTAACTCTTCTTGCTAATTCAGCATGTAATTCTGGGTATTCCTTACCATACTTGGCAAACAATTGGTTCCATTCTTCTTCCTTAGAAGCACCCAGTTTAGCAGTCTTACCGTATAATTCGTAAACTTCATCTGGGACATAGAAAGAGTTGTCACCTGGGAATCCCCATCTTTTTTTCAATTGAGCAATATCATCCAGTTTCAATGGGGCACCGTGAACACCGTGAGTACCTTGGTTCAATGAACCGTAACCAATGGTGGTGGTCAATCTGATACAAGTTGGTTTGTCAGTGGTCTTCTTGGCCTCTTCAAGAGCTGCGGCAATACCGGCTAAATCTGAATCACCATCTTTGACCCATAACACGTTCCAACCATATGATTCCAATCTCTTTGTGACATCTTCAGTGAAGGCAACGTTGGTGTCACCATCAATTGAGATATGGTTATCATCATAAAAGGCAATCAAGTTACCCAATTGTAAATGACCAGCAAGGGAACACAGTTCAGAGGCAACACCTTCCATCATACAACCATCACCAAAGATGGCATAGGTGTAGTTATCGGACAAGTTGAAACCTGGCTTGTTGAATTTGGCAGCAATGGATTTTTGGGCAATGGCCAAACCAACGGCATTGGCGATACCTTGACCCAATGGACCAGTGGTGACTTCGACACCTGGCAATTCATGTTCTGGATGGCCCGGAGTCTTTGAGCCCAATTGTCTGAAATTTTTCAAATCAGCAATTGAGAAATCGTAACCGTACAAATGCAAGACAGAGTATAACAAAGCACAGGCATGACCATTGGATAAGACAAATCTATCACGGTTTAACCAATCTGGATTTTTTGGGTTAAAGTTCATTTGCTGGAATAAGACATGAGTTGCTGGGGCCAAACCCATTGGAGCACCTGGGTGACCTGAGTTTGCCTTAGCAACAGAGTCGACAGCTAATAATCTGATAGTGTTGATGGCTAAATGATCTAAATCTGGCATTGTGATATTGTAATTAATGATAATTCAATTCTATGTAATTAAATTATTTCAGTAAGATTATAAAATTTCAAAAATACTGCTTGTTGTTGATTTTATATACAAAATTTTTTTTTTTTTTTCCCTCTCTTTTTACTAACAGACTGACTAAGAAGGTTGCGGATGGATGATCCTGAACGGAGAGGTGTCTATCAGGATTTAGTAAAAGAGTACACTACTGTTTCTTGTATTCTGTCGGAGTTTCTGTTGGGTTCTGAAAACCTGTGTATTCGAGATGCTATTTATCCGGTACACACACACACACATTCAATACCCGTTTTTTGATCTACCGTAATGTTTTTCATATATTAAACAATTTGTACTGTTTATAATACGCATCTATTACGGATATATTAAAGTATTAAATATAGATCATTCCTATAATCTGTATCTTATACATAATAAAGAAAGAAAGAAAAAAAAAACTATGAACCAAAAGGTCAGAAACTCTCTTTTGTAACGTTTGTTATTATTAAATAATTGTAACAAGATTAATGTTTACGCCAAACGTCATTACCCATTCAGACACCAAAGTTCCATAGGAAACTCAATTTTCTCATCTTGAAACTCTCCTGAAAAAGGCGAACGAAGAAAAAAAAACAGTCATTTCAGACTCAAACTTTTTACAGCGAATCCGAAATAACCTTAAGTTTCTTCTTCTTCATTTCTCCTTTCCATAGTGAAGAGAAGACAGAGAAAGGGTCAAGTAAATAAATAATACGTGAGATTTCATCATGTAAGTATAAAACTTGGAAGGTTCATAAGGAGAAGAAAAGAGATTAAACCACAGGTTGAAAATTTTTTTTTTCTCTTATAAGACAGCACCTCTTTTTGATCTAGTAGACACGATAATTATTTTTTATAGGGCTAGAGATATACTGAATCTCATACTCTGACCACTGAAATGAGCCAATATTCACCGATCTCTTGAATGTAATCAACTTGCTAGCCGTCTCCAAAATATCTGCTACTAGTAAACTTTGTTCTTTGCCTTGTATCTGCTTCCAGCAACAACTGATGAGACATTGAATCAACTACTGAATGGTCCATATCCTTTAAAAAGATTGCAGCCTTATTTCTCTTATGCCCACGGGTTTCTAAGAGCCGTTAGATCTAACTACTCTTAACTGCTTCTCTTGAACCATATATAAAAGGGAGAGATGAGATCAAATTGATATTTCACTCACGACATGATGATAAAATTTTTTTTTTTTTTTTTTTTTTTTTTTTACTTAAATTTTTCAAGTAGTTAGAAGGTAACTAGATACATCAGATTGCACTTAAGAAATGCCTCCTACCAGTAGCAAGAGAGGAAAAAGTGGTTCCAAATCTGGAACACCGCAAAAGAAGGTCAAGACAGACACTATAACGATAGAGCAAATCGCAAACCTTGTGAAGGAACTTGATGATCTTTCAAGTAAGAAATTTAACAATATCGCCATATTATTATCATATTACGACAAATTAAATACCATTGCAGAACAAGATATAATCAAATTGAGATCCTTATCATTTGGATTACTGAAAATTTTCGAATCCTTGATTAAAAAAAGTTTGTTACGTTTAAATAAGAACAGCTCAGATGATGTACTCAAGATTACCAAATGGTTAAGATCCAAATATTCCAATTTCATAGATCAAATTTTCACTTATATCGGGATGGAATCTTCAGTTGAGTTATTAGATTCTTTAAAAGTGGATATCTTGGAAATATTAATGAGATTGTTCAAGACCGAATCAAGCTTCTTCGCACCTAATATCGATGAACCATTTTTCAGTTTACCTATTTTCCAAAAATTGATTACCAATTTATTACAAATAGGTACTATTGATCAAATTAGTAACAATGGAATGCAATCAGGAAACTTCTTATTATTAGAATTCAATGAAACATATTTATCCAAATACTGGGATTTGAAATTTTATTTCATATCTGAATTATCCAGCATACTGCAATCAATAACAGAAAGACAACAACAACAAATTTTTTATTCCAACTATTTACTTGTCATGAAAGCTCCAATATACAAAGATTTTGAAAAAGACTCTGAAATTTGTTTCACTTCAAATCCACCAAGAAAGCAAATTTTGAAATTGGTACAATTCAAGACAAATTTTGAAAAAAATTGGTTACTGCTCTTGAATTGGCCACTTTTAGAATCCCAATATAGGCAAACTTTGTTAACTTTGCATAAGAGAATAATCCCATTCTTCCAAAATCCTACAAATTTGATGGATTTCCTCACAGATTCTTATAATATTGGGTTGCAAAATAAGAAACCTGATAGTATTGTGATATCAATTTTAGCTTTAAATGGATTATTCGAACTTATGAAAAACTATAATTTAGAGTACCCAAATTTCTATCAAAACTTATATCTGATATTGAACAATCAATTATTGCATTTACCTTACAAATCAAGGTTCTTCAGAATGCTTGATCTTTTCCTTTCTTCCACCCATTTACCATCAACTTTGATAGCTTCATTTATCAAGAGATTATCAAAACTTTCATTAACTGCTCCACCTTCAGGTATTGTCATTATCATTCCTTTTATATACAACTTGTTAAAAAAACATCCAACTTGTATGATTTTGATCCATAACACTACACAATATACTGATTACACTGATCCTTTCAACAATTTAGAACAAGATCCTTTGAAAACAACTGCTTTAGAATCTTCATTATGGGAATTAAACACCATTATGAATCATTATCATCCAAATGTCGCATCTTTGGCCAAAATTTTCAGTCAACCTTTTAACAAGTATTCTTATAATTTAGAAGATTTCTTAGATTGGAATTATACAAATTTGTTGAACAGTGAATTGAGTAAAAGGTTCAAAGGTGATTTATCTTTGGAATTTGAAACATTTGATAAATTATTAGCTGATGATCCTCAATCAAATAATTATTTAAAAGATTGGAGTTGGTAAATAGAAAACAAAATAAAAAAAGCTACATTTATAGATAAAAATAAACAATTTATTTGCAAGTTGACAACATTTGACTAATAACACCTAAAAGTTGTTCATTCTCACATGCAGCAGCTACCCTTTCCTTATCGTTTAATTGTTTATTAACTTGATTTTCACTTTGATGTGTTTTCTCTTTCACCAAGATGGTGATCCTGAATCTTGGGGGTAAACATCTCTCCAACCTTACTCTTATCCCAAGTCCTATCAAAGTGGCTAAAGAACAATGTGTGATAGTTGGTGTAATCCTAATAATGACTTCAGATATTTGATGTCTTGGTTTGTTTATCACTTTTATATCAGACAAATTTATAACCAGAAGTTGTCCCAAAGTTAAAGGATGTTCTGGATCAGATATATGTGCTGTTAAATCATAAATTTCTTGTGCATCAACACCCTCCTCTTCATCATCATCTTCACTTAAATCGACACTTTCACTATCTGTTAAAGGTGGAGGAGTCATAGATAAAATATCCCCATCTGTATCTGTGATTGTTGTAGGTAGTAAACTTAACGATAGCAAATTGGATAATTCATTATCTTCTTTGCTATGTTTCACATTTTCTTGTTCATTATTGTACCTTGAAGGCAAATCAGTAACATTTAAAACTGTAGGATTAGCATTTATTGGATCTGACATGGTTATGGTGTCTTATTCTATAAGTTTGATGATTAATAATTATTATCAAAATTTTTTCAGATTTGATTTTTTTTTTTTTTTTCTTTTTTGCAAAGAAGACAAAAAAAAATAAAAAATGTAAAATGCACGAGAGTTAGTCAAGAGATAAGGATAATGATAATTGGGCTCAGTGGATTATCATCTTCTGGGAAAACTTCAGTGGCCAAGATTCTTGCGAAGTTGATTCCTGGTCTGTGCCTTGTACACCAAGATGATTTCTATTTTCCTCCAGAACAAATCCCCATGCATCCAGTATTGAATGAACAAAATTGGGATTCTCCCGATTCTATAGATTTTAATAAATTCATCAATACTTTGAAAAATATTAAAGATGATCCAAATTTCAAATATCATGTTGACAGTCTTGAGATTGATGAATCCACGGAGAAATTTCTGTTATCAGCTAAAGAGTTGGATTCTTTGAAGCAAAAGATTCAACAACATGAGTCAAAATTACAAGGTACCTACATTGTTGATGGATTTATGTTGTTCACCAATCCACAAGTGTTAGAACTACTAGATATGAAACTTTTTTATAAGGCTTCAAGTGATCAATGTAAAAAAAGAAGAGAGAGTAGACAAGGTTACAACATCATTGGAGGTTTCTGGGTCGACCCTCCAGGATATTTTGATAAATTAGTTTGGCCCGAATATTATCAATATCATAAGCATTTATTTGAAAATGGTGAAAATGAGGAACTAATAAAATCCACTGGTGGAGAATTGAATAACAATGCAAAGAAATTGGGATTGAAAGATTTCAGTAATCCTGATGGTGGAACACTTTTCGATTTGGTTAATCGTTCTTTAGACTACATAATTTCGAATATATAATTAATTTTGGCTACATTTCTAATATCTTCAATATAAATGTCATTCTAGAAAGAGAATTTAACTTACGAGGTAAAGGTAAATCAAATATATGTATATTTTATAAACAGTCAAATAAAACCCCCAAGAACTAAATATACTTTTCATTTCATTAAATATCAAAAAACTCGTTCCTATCATCATAAATTACTGTTCTTACTTATAATCAAACTTTTCAACACTTTATTTTCAGATTCCAACTCATCAATTCTTAATCTCATCTTCTTAACATTTTCGTTCAAATCTCTCATGTTTCTTTCCATCTCCTGTTCCTTCATTCTTCTCTTAATTCTGAACCTTGCCGATGCTGCCGTGTTGCGACGTCTTTTCACATCCTCCTCACCTGGTCCAATAAAAGAATTATAAGAAGATGACAGATCGGAACCTGGTGATTGCTGCAGCTGTTGTGAAGCTGATGATGCTGAATTGAAGCTGGCAATCTGTGTAGGTAATGAATTCGTAGAAAATGCTCTTTGGTGTGTTCCTAATATATGAGGATGGCTTAACAAATCTTGTGGAGTTGTCGCAGAAGTAGATGCCACAGGACTTACACCTGTTGTGGTGAACAGCCCAAAATTGAAGTCATTATTAATGCTGTCCCAAAATTGTAAGTCAATACCAGTAGAAGAATTCACCAATACATCAGATAAATTACTGTTACCTCCAACTTTATTCAATTTTTGTCTCTGGTAAATCAATGCAGCTAAGGCATCAATTTGAATATCTGACAAACCAGCTGCAGATAATGAAAGCTTAGCACCTTGTGGCACATTGATTTTTGGTAAATTGGTTAATAATGTAGTTGCAATTGTATTAATCAAGACATTTTCACCGTTAGAACTCTGCGACGACAATAATGCAACAAGACTTTCTGAAATTATATCTTTGTCATTTTGTTGCTGTTGCTGTTGTTGTTGGAGTTCCTGTTCTTGCTTGGTCATAATCACATTTGTTGAAATAATAGCATTATTAGAAGGCGATGGCACTTCTTGAGTTTGTTGGAATTTACTAAATTCTTGAAATAAATTATTAGATTGAGCTGCATTTTGATCTTCATGGTTCTTAATAGTATTTCCTTCATCATCCCCATTTCTCTCAAATTTTGGCTTATCGTCATCTGGAAAGATGAACGAGTCATCTGCAAATATGGAAAGGTCATTGTTCAACTGTTCTTCGAATGAAGTAACATCTGTGTTTGATAATGGGAAGTTGTTTTCCACATAAATCAACTGTTCCAATAGCAGCACTGGTGTTGAATCCGAGGTACCAGTCAACGTAGTTGCATCATCAAGGTTATTATTATTGTTATTAGCAACAGTATTGTTATTGCTACTATTATCATTCTTGGAACTTGGTAGCAAAAGTTTACTATCAGATGCTGTTGGCAAATTTCCAGTTAAAGACATATTGAAATTGCAATAAACCTTTTCCTCTCTGATTACAAAAGATAATAATTGATAATAGAAGATGAAAATTTTTTAGAAACTATTCATCAATTAATATAAATTTCAAAGACAAGTCCAAATCGAGATATTTTTTCCGTTTAACACACCATCATCAACTATGTATTACTAAGAGAGTTGAGAGTCTTCATTACACAGTTCCTTATATCTTGCTTGCAAATCAGCGGGAAAAAACAAGTTTCAGCCCCAGACACTTTCTATTATGGGAACTGTGCAAACCCATTTACAAAAGAGGAAGTGGCTAATGTAGGGGGTATTTATATGTAATGGGTGTCTGAAGAGAATATTTTAAAAGGGGCGTTCTTCCCCCATGAGGCTTGTATATTGTGTTAGGACACGTGACAATTGATAAATTTTTGAGAAAAAAATTAATGCAAAACTATGGCTTTATTTTTTTTTTTTTTTGGCTTCGGAGAAACCCCTACTAATTGGTATAGAAAAGTTATAATAATTATTTGAAAAATCTACCTAGGAGACCCCAGAATACATCCAATAAAACTAGAATGATAAACTGCAGTAATCTAACATCAAAATTCACAAGCCTGCAGATTCGATAAGTTATTGTATGGTACAAGGCAGACCACAGCATGTAATTGAGCTTCCGAATCCACAGGCATACCCATTTAAAGAACTGGTCTCTTTTGAGAATAAATCCGAGGAGTCACTGATACATACAGTCATTTCAATTTCTCCAATATTCATCTCGTAATCCCATTCTAAAATTTGTAAGAAACTATTATACTTGTAAATGGTTTTACCCGCACTGACATTGATTTGCATCTCATCTGATGGAAAATGATGTGATGGGAGGAAAATAACAGTAGGCAATGTTTTCTCAAATGAAGTGTTGGTATTGATAGTCAAATTGAAAATACAATTTTTCAAGTCAAACGCACATTCTTTGACCACACCGTTCACCATGACTGGGTAAGGTCTCAATATGGCATCTAATGCTCTAACACCATCACTGTATAGTTCTTTATTTCCTTTATGATCATATCTCCTATCTTTCAACATAATAGTATCAGTTACTGTGAATTCAGAGTCTGAGCCAGTCAGATTCCTTGAATTCGATGTTGAAGAAGGGACTAATGTCTCCCCATTATAATTCTTCGTATTCAAAGTTGGAGGAGATCCAATGCAGTCATCTTTTGACCAGAATGAGAAATCTTCATTGTTCCATCTATCACCCCATTTATGACAGTTGATAGAACAATAACTCCAATATGTATGTGATAAATTATTGGACTCCAATGCATAACTAATACAATCCAAAGCAGAAATTTGAGATGAAAAATCCCCGGTTTCAAAAGCTTCCTTGTCATCCATATCAAATGGCATACCAGTTTCGCTCATGAGCATTGGGATTCTTTTACCTAAGTGTTCAATCTTCTCTTGGTTTAATTCATGAAATTGGTTTCTAATACACTTTCTGATATTACGTTCCCCGAACACAATAGCAAAAACAGGGTTCAAATATCTCCCTCTCAAGATTCCCAATGTGTCCACATTATACTTAGTGTTCCAAGTTTTAAACATAAGAGACATTCCATCATAATAATGTTGACAAAGAACCGTTCTCTTATCAATGATGTTTGAATTGATTAAATCTGGAGGGATTTCAAAAACGGGTACCTGCATAAATGAAAAAATATCAGTATTTATCAGTCTCAACATTTGCTTGAAGCTTTTATAGTAATCCACAAAGTTTTCATTCATGAAAACATCGATGTTTAAATTATCACCATTAGAAGGATCCTTGGCAAAATAATCAGGAATCATCAATGTCTCTGAATCAACATCCCAGATTCCATGTAATGAATATACACATTTACCAATTTCCCAATCAGTGCTACGATTGAACTTATAATGTTTATCCCATTTATAATCTTGAATCCAACAACAGTCCCCTTGCTCGTTAACAAGTTTCTTACCAGTTTTTGTTGGGCCTGTGATTCTAATTTCATATGTATCAATTTCACACGTTATACCCATACCCAATTTCATGGCTTCAAAAGGTGTAGGAGTTGTATGAACACGAAGTTGTTGAGCTTTTGGAATCACAGATAAATCTGCACGTCCATACAACCCACAAGCTGGTTCATTCATGGTTTCAACACCAATAATGGTTGTGTTCATCAACTCTGGGTGCTCATCTTGCAATCGGGATATGAAATATCTTAAACTATTGAAAAAATGAGATTGCAAAAAATCTTGAATGTTGACACCATTAATAATACATTTTGGGAAGAACTGTTTCCCACTGAAGAACATTGTAAACATTGTAAAAGTTGCGAGCCTGTTGTAATTAGTAGGCCAAACCATTTTGGGGAATCTTGCAGGGTCTGGGTAAGCATTCTGAATGAAAGCAGCCTCCGTGGTAGCAAATTTATGAGGATTCAATCCGGCTGCGTATAAAGTCCATAATGGAGCACCACTACCTCCGGTGAATCTGGACCAAACATCTTGATGAGGATCAATGAAGACATAAAGACCACCAACTCTCTCAATGATTTTGAAGATTTCAAAAGTGTAATCAATATACTCATCATCATATTTGTCAGGACCAAAATGTTCGATTGCTTCCCATGTAATAATATATCTAATTGTGTTATAACCCCAGGATTTAATTCTATTTAAATGAGTTTCGGCTTCCTCCAAAGGAAATGGACGACCGACAAATGAAATATTATCACCGTCCCAAAACAAACCATCTTTGAACGATCGATAACTTGTCATATTTGGAGGAGAAGTGGGGAGTTTTGCGGAACCATCTAAGTTGATTCCTTTTAAATGAAGTCTTCTACCAGAAGAACTGTCAACAAAGTTGCCCATTTTATCGGTTGAGATGGGTGATGAAGTATCCACCAACGAATCAAAAGATGTCAGATGCATTTCAGGAGTTGCACTGGTTGTTGAATATAATTGGGTGTATGAGGAAAGATTATCTGAATAAGAGGAACTGGGTAGGGGCTTGTAGCGACTTGCCATTAGAGTGTTTTTGAGTGAAAATGGAATCCGATAAGATAAGCAACTTAAAAATTGTTTAGGAATAAAAGGCACCTTTTAAAAAGCTCGATATAATTCAATGTGATATAGAGATTCAATTGTAAAAGAATCTATCAATAATTATAATTGAATTAAACTGAGTATGTTATCAATTTATTCGAAAGTGAACAAAGATAAGGTGCCGCTTGATGGTAGGAGATCAAAAAGCGATATATTACTGACTTTAAAGAAAAAGTGAAAAATAAACTCAAAAATGTCGTGCCAAGACAATCAAAAAACTTTGTCAAAATCAACAGGGGCTGTCAAATCGCGTACTTTTTTTTTTTGTCTTTATTTTTCATCTATAGATTTTATGCAGTGTTTTGGTTTTAAATATATCAAAAAGGTATGCAATTAGAAGGCTATGGATGAAGAGAATCTGGTACTACAACTTATAGTGTCTGTGATTGACCTTTACGATGACTACTCACATCTAAAGTACGAAAGATTGCGCAAAGTTATTTATGCGAAGTTGAAAGTTATACGATACAATTTTCAATCGTTATTGAAAATACCTTCTTCAGAGAAAATAGAACAAGGTGAACTTTGCATAGAGTCTTCAAAAATTAAGGCCAGCTTTCAATATTTACAGCATGTTAATGGACAGTCTTTGAAGACTGTGGAAGAAGTGATTCAGAACCCAGAATCATCATATAAGAAGTCCCCAGATTTTAGGGTGATACGATCCATCATTCTCCAAATTATTGAAAAATCTACAGACAATCAGCTTGTAACCATTGTTTGCAATTGTCTATTACAGTTTTTAGAATTATATGAAAAAAAGACTCTAGATGTAGAGGATGACTTAGTATGTGTACTCCACGATTGTTTCATTCATGAATATATTTTCCATAAGAAATTAAACACTGAACTAGATATTGATGCAAGTGCCGTCTTAACATCCACATTTCCAATCCCATCACATATTGATGCACTTGCGTTCCACTCAGATAACCAAGTTTTGCAAAAGACTTATGACAGTATGTTATTGCAAGCTATTTCACCCCCTTCTTTGCCCATTGAAAATAGGTCTCAGTTCATCGAAGACAGGATCTTGAAAATTTCTAGAATTGCCAGCTCTGTGTTCAAAAATGTTTCCCAAATCTATTGCTTTTATGACTTGTCGACTTCAATAGATTTAAATAATGGATTTATAAGAGTTGTTGAAGTACTTTGTGTTGAAGAGTCAAAAGATCTTGCAAATCTTGTAGAGGAATATTTCAATAAATATCCCATTCTTCCTGAATTGATGCTTCTTGTCAAAGATCTGAAGGTGCTAAAGTCAGTAAAATCTGACAAAGTTGACACTCATGAAAAAGGATATGAAACACCACAAACTTTGAAGGAAATAAATGGTTTGCTCCTCCAAATCACTAGCAGTTTTAAAAGATACGAATTATATGAAAGAGAATCAGAAGAACCAGGACTTGAAAAATTATCAGACACATATTATGAATTCAAATTTCTGGACGTATTCAAGACGTATATCACACTTGTCCAGGAATCAGAGATGATTAAAAACATAGGAGACGATCCTTTTTTCAGACTGGTCAAGTTTGAAGTTCTCAAGTATAGAGGCCAAGCTATTGTTGCTGATTGCTGGGATATTTCATTGCATAATCTTTGTAAAATAATGTTCAGTGCCGGAGGTGAATATGCTAATTTGCAAACCACTGTTTACCACAGACTGGCAGTTTTCTGTTTTGCACAATCACAAGCATCAAAGAGAAAGCTGTTACTACAATGGCAGGCCATGACAGTCTTGAAAGATGAGGAAAGATTTCTACTTCATTTATTTGAGAAAACTGTGAAAAAAAGAGTAATGTCTAAATGGGTTTCGAGATTTGTTAAGATAAGAACTTTAGAAGTCCAGGCTGACAAGTACAAGCAGGCATGTAATCGTAACTTAATATTCAGCAAATGGTTGAACTCATATGAAACACAAAAAGACCTCAATCAACTTTCCACTAATTTCACTCAAGGAAAATTTATGGCTCAATGGTATAAGAAGGCTTCAAACAAAGGATTGTATGATAAATATGAACATTTTATGCAATTGAAAAAGTCAAAGTTCTTCCATAAAGTTATAGATAACTACAAAATGTTGAAATCTTTGGAAGCTAAATCAAATGCCTTTTCAATGAATAAATTTGTAAGGAAAATAGTTTCAAGGAATGAAAGATTTCGGGATCTTGAAAAAGTGCTTTTAAAGAAGAGGAGAGAGAAATATTTCAAGTCTTGGAAAAGTACATTCTTGTTGACTGGAACCAAGGAGCTTGTTCAGCTCAAAAATAATCAGCATTTGATGAGGTGGGCATTCAATAATTGGAGTCAAAGGGCTCAAGAGCATGGTTTATGTATGCAATTTAGAGCAATCAGAGACCAGGGAACTTTGAAAAATAACCTTTATTCAATGTTGTTAATCAAGGAGAACAATGAATTGGCAAGAGAATTTGCTAGAAGAACTCTTTTGACTCGTTATATGGAGAGATTTAGGTATAGCATAAATTTGAAGAGTCTGAAACGAATCAGTGATGAAATAACTTTGAAACAATATTTCAAGAAATGGAAAGTGGAGACAAGATATTCTTTGATGAGAGAATCCAATGAATACAAAATAAGGAAATCGGTTTTCAAAACTTGGAATAGGAAATTAGAGAACATTAAAAATGAAAAATTTAGAAAACTCGAAGAATTGGAAAAAATAGCCACAGATCGATTCAAAGCTTCCGAGAGAGCTCTTTACTTGCGATATTTCACTTATAAATGGGAAGAAGCTACAATACGGGTCCTTGAGAAGCAAGATGAACTACAAGACGTTTATGATAATGTTGTTTTAGAAAGGTACACGGGACCTTTTTTCCAAAATTGGATGTCTAATCTGCTGAAGATTACTAGCATGAATGCAAAAGCAGCCAGTTTTGAAAAAAACGTCACATGCCTGAATTATCTAGGAATTATGTTAGATGCGTTTCAAGATGTTCAATATCTTGAAGAGCTCTCTGATGAATTATTGCAAATGTCTGATCTGAGATTGCTGAGCCAAGTTTTCAAAAATTGGTCGTTGAAATCACTTAAAATTAGAAGCACGAAAAACTTAGTCGTTGAGTTTCAAAAAAGGTCTGAGGCATCAGTGTTGAGGAACTTCTTGTATTTGTGGAAAGCTACCGTTTCAGAAAGACTTGAAGATCCTGATGAAAGTGCATTAGGTGATGAATCTGGAAACTACAGTTCTCTCTTGTATTCACCTTTACTTCATCGTTATCCTAGAAAGTTTTCTTCTAGTCTAAGTTTAAGACAGTTTGCTAATCCAGCTTCTTCAACCCCGTTGAAAGGGAATATTGGTGCTGATCAATCATTTGTATCACCTAGAAGAAGGGATACTTCACTGAAGAAACTATTTAAGACACCCCTGAATACCAGAAGTCCAGTTAAAATAACCACACTGAACTCTTCGACTTTGAATAGTGAGAATTTTAGACGGAGTCAATTGCAGGAACTCAAAAATCGATACCAAGGGCTCAAATTATCACCGTCAGGAGACAGATCTTCCAACAGCAGCTCTTTCTCAAATTATGTCACAGCTACTCGCTTATCACCTCCTCCAGCTCAACCGTCTTTTGTAGATGCTGTTAAGGGTGACAGGATACTGGTTCATAATGTGGAAATTGATTTTGAAGAGAATCCTTCAAGCACAAATGACATTTTCGGTGCAAATGAACCTCGTAGTTCAAAAATCAGATCTTTGATAGATGATGATATTGCGTCTCCTAAAGTATCCCCTGTTGCTGTATTAAGGGAAAGAATGAATCGAAACCCGTCGCGTTTCTTTGACAGGGATGCCTCTTTAGAAGACGACTTCCATCACACGAGAAGTAGTTCTCTGACTTTTGTTGATCAGAGTGTTGATGATAGAGATGATTTTTTTGAAAATAATAGCTTGGATAACGTTATTCCTCCTCCAACCTTTAGAAGATCTTTCAGAGATCTCCGTGGAAGAACTCGTTATGCTTCAAATAAGCTGAATACTGATGTATAATAGTGTATAATAATAATCATGTCTAATTTCTTTAAAAACTGACACGACTTTTTTGGTGATGGTAAGGAAAAAAAATTGAAAAAAAAAAAATTTTCATGAGAACGATCTCTATAGGTAATAAATACACAAGTTAATATACAAATGTCTAGCGACTTATCCTTCTCCTCCTTACCACCTACCACTGCTCCATGGGGTCCTCCAAAAAAGGTTCCTCAGCTGTTAAGCTTTAGTGACGTCCCATATGCTCCTTTCAGTAAAGGTGACAAATTGGGTAAAGCTGCTGATTGGAATGCTGATCAGACTAAAGAAAAGGAAAAAACCAAACAATTACATCAAAGAGGTCAAAGAGATCAATACCATGCTTATGGTGTCTCAGCTGCATCATCATTTGCTGCTGAAACTACCGATGATGGAGAATTTTCCGTTGTCGATAAGAATGCTGCAGCTAATACTACCACTGTATTGAGAGGAAAACTGTCAAGAACTCAACAAAGAAAGCCAAACACTATGGCAAGCAAGCTTGCTGGTGGTTCTGGTTACAATAAACAACAAGCTAAACCACAATATTCTAATAATAAACAGACTAATCAAAATCAACAACGTCGTCCTTATCAACCTTGGGGTAATAGAAATGATAAAGAACAAAGAACCAGAGAACCATCTATTAAAGTTAAAGAAGATTGGACTGTTGTTTCTGATATTGAATTCAGCAGATTGACTAAATTAACTTTGGATGTTGCCAAAGGTGAAGATGTCACATCTTACGGTTCATTATGTCCATATAACAAGAAGTACGAAAGATTAAATGGTGGTCAACAACCATTATCTATCATAGATAGAAATTTCTACAACCCAACAGCATCAGATGATCCTGTTATTCAACAAATCAGTGGCGATGCTAGTGCATTAACTGTTTACTCTACTGATAAGGTTATTTCACAATTAATGTGTGCCACTAGATCAGTATACTCATGGGATATCATCGTTACCAAGAAAGGTGACAAAATCTATTTAGATAAACGTGAAGGTTCTATCTTGGATAGAATTACTGTCGATGAAAACTCTAGTCAAGCTCCATCTGATAGTCTGGATTCAGATATCAACAATGCTTCTAAATTGTCTTTGGAAGCTGTCTTTATCAACAGTAACTATGTTGCTTCATCTGTTAACGAGTCAGGAGCTAAACACACATTTGAAAATAAATCAAACCCATTTGTTGATGAGGCAGATGATGATGAGCCATTATTACCAAAAGGTTACCGTTATAGAAAATTCCTCTTACCTTCTTCAAATGCAGAAGAAGAACCATTACCAATTGTTATCCGTACTGAAGTTGATTCATTTGAATCTTCTAACGGTCAATTATTATCCATCAACACTTTGAATCAATACACACCAGGTACTTTAGACTGGAAAACCAAATTGACACAACAAAGAGGTGCTATCTTAGCTGCTGAGATGAAAAAGAACAACAACAAGATCTCTAAATGGTCAACTCAAGCTTTATTAGCTGATATTGATGTCATGAAGATTGGATTTGTCACTAGATCCAATCCAAAGGATAACTCAAGACACGTTGTTGTCGGTGACGCTCAATTCAAACCAAGTGAATTGGCTTTACAAATGAACTTATCTGTAAACAACGGTTGGGGTATTGTCAGATCTATTGTTGATATGATTGAACATTACAGCGAAGCTGAAAATGAAAAATTTGTCATCTTAAAAGATCCAAACTCTCCAAAAATCACTATTTACAAAGTACCAGATAACACATTCTCTGAATTCGGTGGTGTCTCAGCTGATAACGAGTAAACTGTATATTAAGACTTAATATTACGTATTGTTCTTTAAACTTTTCTCAAGTCGTGTAAAATCTCTAATGAAAGAAGGAAAAAACTAAAGGAAAAAAAAAAAAAAAAGTTTTGAAAATATTCAAAATCAAAGTGGCAATTTGAAGTTTATCAATTGAAACATAGTAAACAAACTTCAATTGACTTGTAATTATAATATATAATATAGAGAATGGATTCAATTAGTGTTGATATTAATCATTTGAAAAAAGGAGAGGTAAATTTGGGTACATCTATTATGGCTGTAGTGTTCAAAGATGGTGTTATATTGGGGGCCGATAGTAGAACATCAACTGGTTCATACGTTGCCAACCGTATTGCTGATAAGTTAACAGAAGTTCACAAGACCATTTGGTGTTGTAGATCAGGTTCTGCAGCTGATACACAAGCTGTGGCCGATATGGTGAAGTATTATTTGCAAATGTATACAGCACAAAATGGACAACTGCCTACAACACAGGTAGCTGCTTCATTGTTCCAAGAGTTATGCTATTCAAACAAAGATGCATTATCAGCTGGTATAATCTGTGCTGGATATGATGCCAAGAGTGGAGGGTCAGTTTACAGTATTCCACTTGGTGGATCACTTCATAAGCAAGAGTATGCTATAGCTGGAAGTGGTTCCTCATATATTTATGGTTACTGTAAGAAAAATTTCAAATCAGCAATGACAAGAGAAGAGACAATTGCCTTTATGAAAACTTCATTATCCCAAGCTATCAGATGGGACGGATCCTCTGGTGGTGTTATCAGAATGATTGTATTGACAAAAGATGGGGCTGAGAGATTAATTTTCTACCCGGAAGACTATCAATTAGCTTAGATATAGAAACAGGTTTTGGGTGAGAAAATAAATTTGAATGATAACTCGATAATTAACCATTGTAGTGTAATACCTTCTGTATAAATCAACGTTTAGAAAAAAAAAACAGAGACAAGCGAAAAAAAAACTCCACATAAAACATTTTCGTGTTATATTTTCCAGATTTTTCACTTTGTATAGATACTCTCGTCAAAATATACTGACATGGGGCTCGCTTCGCGTCTATCACCTTTCCTTCCCAAGTCTTGTGTTGAGTACCATGTGTTAAACGTGGCTTCTACCCCGAAGAAATCGAAGAAAGTTTTCTACAATAAGGAAAAACAGACAACTATAAAGACTCAGCACTTCATCACCATATATCAAAAAGATGTCGTTGTTTTTGGAATTGAGATATTTGTGTACATAATATTATACCTGGATAGGACAGAGAGGGTTTTGTTTGTGTCGAAGGCAGATACCACAGGTACTTTCAATAAAGAATTGAGTAATCATGTAAATATAAGAATTGCAGAAATTACGAGAGAGATACTCAGTTACTTGTTGAATATTCCAATGAGTTTCTACTTAGATAAAGTCTTAGTACTCAATGACACCCAATCTCATGCAACAGCTGATGGTACCTCGAAGAATCGAAAACTATTAAAGATATTGATCAAGAGATTAGCAGTCAATAAGAGTTTACGGATTCCTCTAGATAATGAAAAATCTCGTTATAGGAGTGAACCATTCCTATACCGTGGACCAATAATAAATAAAATTTGCTTATTTACAAGGCCTGAGCCCCAATATTTGTTTCCTTATTCGAACAAGAACAGTGGGAAACATGTCTTATCTGGAGATCAGTTATTGAAATGGTGGTGCAAGATAATTGACTCTGTATCAGCATCAGATTTTGAAGACCTGGATTTGAAGTTATTGATCCCCGGTGCTGAAGCAAGAACGATCCAACGTTACTTCCCTAGCACTAATTGGAAAATTGGAGAGATTTTCAGCGATAATAGCACCACCAATTTGGCTATTCATAGAATACCTTTGTTCCCAGATGATCCTAAATCTCGTTTCATTGAACACTTAATTGTCGAGAATAGGATCAAAAAAGTCAAATTGAGACAATTTTGGCTAGAGTTGTCTGTCAGACAAGAATTCAGATTAGGGATAGTCGTTGGGGTAATTGGAGTCGCTGGACACCTTAAAAAAGATAATAAAGTCACAGATACATCAGACCTTTTGAAACTCAAGATGAAGCCTCTCAAGAAAATCAAACTGCATATTGTGGAGCAAGATTACTCGAAGCCTGAAGAGCAAGATTCTTTTCAAAGCATCTCCAAGACTTTCTACAAACTGAGACTTTTCGAGAGTACATGGGGCACTTACGAAAGATCAATGAAAAGAAGCATCGAGGTCGAAACACAGCAACCACTGCAACAACCAATGATGGTTATCAAGAGGAAGAAGAAATAATAGATAGATTAGTTAGTTAAATTAGTTAGATAACATCTTCATGCGCATGAAATACGTAAACAAATGACATGTTGAGCTTTTTGTTTTTTTTGCCTTTGAAAGAAAACAAAAAACAAAGAAAAAAAAAAAAAAATTGATCAATTCAAAGAAGTTTTCACCAAATAGCAATCCACAATCACGATGTCTTTGCAAGATCTTATCCCAGTAGTCAATAGGTTGCAAGATATTGTGACAAATACAAACTTGACAGATTTAGATTTGCCAATCTTGACTGTTATTGGTTCTCAAAGTGCTGGTAAGTCATCTGTTTTGGAAAACATTGTTGGAAAAGATTTCTTACCAAGAGGTACCGGTATTGTGACTAGAAGACCATTGGTATTACAATTGATCAATCTTAACGATGCCAATGAGTCTTTGGTTCATACTGATGAATCACATGACCTGAAATTTGACCTGAACGGTGATGAGCTCACTTTGGAAGACCATTTGAGAGAAGGTGAGAAAAACGAATGGGGTGAATTTTTACATATTCCTGGGAAGAGGTTCTTTAATTTCGATGATATAAGAAAGGAAATTGAAAATGAGACTGCTAGAATTGCTGGTAAGAATAAAGGTATCAGCAGATTACCTATCAATTTGAAAATTTATTCTCCAAATGTGTTGAATTTGACAATGGTTGATTTACCTGGTTTAACCAAGATCCCAATTGGAGATCAGCCAACTGATATCGAAAGACAGATTAAGAATCTCATCTTGGAGTACATTGCTAAACCAAATTCTATTATCTTGGCTGTTAGTCCTGCTAATGTCGACTTGGTTAATTCTGAGTCTTTGAAATTGGCAAGACAAGTAGATCCACAAGGTAAGAGAACTATTGGAATATTGTCTAAGATTGATTTAATGGACCAAGGAACTAATGCCTTGGATATCTTGACTGGTAAAGTTTATCCTTTGAAATTAGGTTTCATTGGTATTGTCAATAGATCACAGCAAGATATAGCTGTAAACAAGAGTTTGTCCGACAGTCTCAGGTCAGAGGAAGAATTTTTCCTCAACCACCCTGCTTATCGAAGCATTGCCAGTAAATCCGGTACCAAGTATTTGGCAAAAGCTTTGAATCAAACTTTGATGCACCATATCAGGGAAAAATTACCTGATATCAAAGCCAAATTGAACACCTTGATGGGACAAACAGAACAAGAGTTGGCCAGTTATGGTGATGCTGGATCAATTGGCAATGAAAATAGAGGTGTCTTGATATTGCAATTGATGACCAGATTTGCCACCAACTTTGTTAACTCTATTGAAGGTAATTCCACCGATATTTCAACAAAGGAATTATGTGGTGGTGCTAGAATATACTATATTTATAATGATGTTTTTGGACAATCTTTGAATACCATTAACCCAACTTCCAATTTGACCATAAATGATATAAGAACAGCAATTAGAAATTCCACAGGTCCAAGACCATCACTTTTCGTTCCAGAATTGGCTTTTGATTTATTAGTCAAACCTCAAATACAATTGCTTGAAGGTCCTTCTAAAAGATGTGTTGAATTAGTCTATGAAGAACTTATGAAAATATGTCATAACTCCGGTTCAGTAGAATTGGATAGATACCCAAAATTACAAACAAAATTAATCGAAGTTGTATCTGAATTGTTGAGAGAAAGATTAGGTCCAACTACCAAATACGTTGAAAGTCTTATTGAAATTCATAGAGCTTATATTAACACCAACCATCCAAATTTTGTTGGTGCTGCTGCTGCTATGGCTAGTGTTGTTGAAGAAAGACAAAGGGCCAAGCAGCCAAGTCAAAAGCCTTCAATGATAGAGAACAATCATCCTGTAAGAAATGGCTCTAAAGAATTAGAAAAACCAGAAAAACCAACTCATCACCATTCCAAATCAATGTCTTCAAACTCATCTACTCAAACTACTGTTGTACCTCCTCCTACACAATCAGCAGAAGCTCCAACAAAGCAAGACTCAGACTCATTCTTAAATTTCTTCTTTGGTAAAGATCAAGAAAAACAAGATATTCAACCTATCACAGTGGGTGAAGGAGACTCCCAGTTCCCAGTATTGGATTCAAACCAAGAACTTTCAATGAAGATCTCGCAAACAATGGAGAAATTGAAGTTGAAAGAGCAAGAAGATGTTGAATCTGAATTAACAGAAAGAGAACAATTGGAATCTGAATTAATCAGAAGATTGATCATTTCCTATTTCGGAATTATCAGAGAAATGATCCAAGATCAAGTTCCAAAAGCAGTTATGTGTTTGTTGGTAAATTTCATCAAAGAAAGTATTCAAAACAGATTAGTTTCCAAATTGTACAAAGAAGATTTGTTCGATGACTTATTATACGAAGATGAAGCTATCAGTGCTGAACGTAATAGATGTGAGAAATTATTAGCTACATATAGAGAAGCCAGTGATGTCATCAGTGAAGTCATTTAGATATGCTGTTATGCCCTTTTTTTAACCCCTATTTGTCTATAGTCCTATATGTCGATAAAATTCATTTAAATTTAAAAATTGTATCTTGTAGAGAAAAAAAAAAAAAAAAAGTGAAAATTGAAAAGTGAAAAGTTTTAGAACAGTAATAGAGGTATAATGTCAAGTAGTAAAGTGTTGGTGCTTAACCCTGCACTGTCGACTTTGAATAAGATCTTGAAAAAAGAAAATAGTCTTCATAGCTCTAGTGGACCATTTGATTTTGTCTTGCTTTTAGGAGATGTGCTAGATGTTGAAGATGTACCCACTGATTTACTCGAGGTCAATGCTCAAACATTTTTCACAGAAGGTATAAATTTGATATCGAAAAGCAAAGATGGGAAACAAATTAGTAATAATTTGCAATTTTTGGGTAAAATTGGAGTCCATGAGTTTGAAAATGGTATTAAGTTGGGTTACGTCACGGGGGATTTGACTGATGTTACACCGACTCAACTTAATGAGACCTTCTCTGGAAAGAAACTTGATATATTAATCAGTTATCACTGGCCATCTGCGATATCTCAGGAGTTAAAACTAACATTGTTTGGTAATGCTAAGATAGATACTGTGGTGAAGTTAACAAAGCCTAGGTACCACTTTGCCTGTGGGTCTGAGAATGGTAAATTTCATGAGAGGAGCCCAATTTTTTGGGGAGATGAACTAAGAGTGACAAGATTTGTCAGTTTAGGACAGTATGGGAATAAGGAGAGGTTTCATTATGCGTTTAATATGAATTTGGACAGTTCAAAAGATTTGGAAAATATGAAGACTGATGATGATAATCCGTTTACAATTAAGCCGTCAAAACAAGTGGAAGTGCAACAAAAGAGACCGGCAGTAGAAGAGGACGATCACGAAGAACCAGAAACCAAACAGAAAGCTTACAAAAAACAGAAACTGCTTGTCACTCCAAACCAGTGTTTCTTTTGTCTTTCAAATCCTAATATTGAAACTCATATGATCATATCAATTGGTGAAAAATGTTATCTTACAATAGCTAAAGGTCCTTTGACAAGACCTCACAAGAACTTACTCAAATTCTCTGGGCATGGAATAATAATTCCTGTGTCACATGCACCAACTTTACTGGCCTCGATGGAGTCTGAGAATGTAACTGACTTGAGGGAAAGTGGTTTGTTCAAAGAAATTAATTTATACAAGCAAAATATTGTTCAGATGTTTAAGAAAATTGATCCTTCTTTCAAAGTTGTCTTCTTTGAAATCTCAAGACAAAAATCTATTCATTATCATATCCAATTTGTTCCTATACTATCAAAATATGTCGACAAATTTGACAGCTCATTGAATAAGCTTCTTGCTAATAATGGAAAATTTCCAAGAAATTATAAATTTCAATTCAATAAAGTTGACAATGAGGAACAATTAGTCAAATTACAAGCCGATGGTGAGTATATGCTCATTTCCATATGGGACAGTCCTTCATCGCAAGTTAATTACATTAGTGAGATCAAAGATGCAGAAGGGCTCTCTGTTGACTTACAATTCCCAAGAAGAGTACTCGCTAATGTATTAAATGATCATAGAAGAGTATATTGGGATAAATGTAAGCAATCAACACAAAAGGAAACAGAAGATTGTGAAGATTTCAAAGAGGCATTTAAGGATTTTGATTTCACTTTACAATAAATATTAAATAATTAAATTATTTTAGAATTATAGAAATAAGCTTCATGGAGCATCGGTACATTCCCAATCTGTAGGATCGTAAGACTCTGGATGTGAAATAATCTCCATATCTTCTGGAGAGATTTCAAAATTGTAGACGTCCAAATTAGGAGCTAATCTTGAAATGGTCTTGGTCTTTGGTAAAGGAACATGACCTTTTTGCAACGACCATCTTAACAAGATTTGTCCATTGGTAACTCCATACTTATCAGCCAATTTCTTGATTTCTGGTTCATTGATTCTACCACCATGTGCTAATGGAGCATATGCTTCAACTATAAGACCCTTGGAGACAGAATAATCGGCCAATTCTTGTCTCATAATCCATGGTGAGATTTCAATTTGATTAATAGATGGTTTATGTTTTAAACCATCCCATGTTAATAACTGATCAATATGCTTAGCTCCGTAATTTGAGACACCAATGGTTCTGACTAAACCTTCATCAACGGCTTCCTGCATTGCTTGCCATGTCTCTAATCTAAGCTTTGGACCACATAATGGAGAGTGAATCAATAAGACATCGATGTATCCTAAGCCTTCAACTTTTTCCAAACAGTTTTTAATGGCAACCTTCAGCTTTGAATAACCACATTCAGAATTCCACAATTTGGTCTGATATACAACATCTTCTCTCTTGTGAGATGGGTCCTCATTTAACCATTTTACTATACCGTCACCACACTCTTTCTCGTTGCCGTACAACACAGCACAGTCAATCAATCTGTAACCAACTTTCAATGCATTGTAAACCACTTCTGCTGTATCCAGCTTTGGAATGTCCCAAGTACCTAATGCAACTGTTGGTAATTTATAACCTGAAGCCAATTTATAGAATTTTGAAACAGACATTATCAAATAAGATTTCAATGAATGGAGGAAAAAACACTCAATTCTTCGATGGCAATTACAAGTATTTATATACTTGATAAGACTTAAATTTGCGATCCCACCTTTTATCAATCGGCTATAAAGTGTTGAAGTGCATGAAATACCAAATTCACTATTTCGGGTTAAGTGGTCGTTCGCGTCGCACCAAATATCTTTTTTTTTACAAAAGGAAAAATGTAAACAACAAAAAAAAAAAATATCTTGTCTCATCGATCTCAAGTTCCAAGCTAGCCTGGTCTTGTATTTTAAAATTTAAAGAGACGACTTTCCGTAGCAAAGCTATCCAAATTGATAGACAAATAGATAGAGTGGCCCATCAACAATAACAACAATGAACTTTTTCAGATCTTCTAGACAATTTCAGACAGAAGACGTTGAGAACTTGAGTAGAGAGATGGAGTCTTTTGAAATCACTAAAGATTACACTCCTACATCTTCTCCAGCTAAGTCATTCACTGAGAGATTCACTTTCGAACCTTCACCAAACTCGAAGAGAAATAGCCAGCTTGACCCATATTACCAACAACCGATGAGACCCATTGAGAGAATCAATTTAAATAAGGAAAACACTCCAATGAAAATATCATCACAGCCTTCTTCCCCAACCAAGGCTTCAAGATTGAATCAAGATTTTTACTTGAAAGCTAATAAGCCAAGTACTAAGAGATTAGTCACTGTTGCCCAGATGTATTTTTTGGATTACTATTGTGATTACTTCGATTACATTATCAACAGAAGAAATCGTTGTCAACAAGTTGAACAAAATTTGTCAAAATTATCAGATCCACAGCAAGTATTATTGAATTGGAAAAACTACGCTGGTAGGGAAAGAGCTCTTTTGAGAAAGAGAAGAATAAAACCTAAGAACAATGATTTCGATGTCATTACTCAAGTTGGCCAAGGTGGCTATGGTCAAGTGTATTTAGCTAGAAAGAAAGATACCAGAGAGATTGTGGCTTTGAAAGTCTTAAGTAAAAAACTTTTGTTGAGATTAGATGAGACTAAGCATGTCCTTACGGAAAGAGATATATTGACTCATACTAGAAGTGAATGGTTGACCAAGTTGCTTTATGCTTTCCAAAATAGTGAAAGTCTTTTCCTTGCAATGGAATTTGTTCCAGGTGGTGATTATAGAACATTGTTATTCAGCACTGGTGTCTTAATTCCTCCACATGCCAGATTTTACGCAAGTGAGATGTTTGCTGCTGTTAATGCATTACATGAATTGGGTTATACCCATAGAGATTTGAAACCTGAAAATTTTTTGATCGACAATAGAGGTCACATCAAGTTAACTGATTTTGGATTAGCTGCAGGAAGTGTTTCCAATGAAAGAATTGAGAGTATGAAAATCAGATTGAATCAAGTTAAAGATTTGGAGTACAAACCAAAAGAGAGAACTGTGTTAGAAAGACAACAATTGTATAGAAATTTGAGACAAAAAGATGTTCAATTGGCTAATTCTGTTGTTGGTTCACCTGATTATATGGCTTTAGAAGTTGTTGAAGGTAGACCATATGACTACACTATCGATTATTGGGCTTTAGGTTGTATGTTATTTGAAACATTAGCTGGTTATACACCATTCTCCGGTGCTTCAACAGATGAGACCTATCACAATTTGAAAAGATGGAAGGAAACATTAAGACGTCCACGTTATGAAGATGGACGTTATGTCTTCAGTGATCGTACTTGGAGTTTTATAACCAAGTTGATTGCATCTCCAACCTCAAGATACAGATCTTTTAAACAAATAACACAGGCTCCATATTTTGCAGAAGTCGATTTTGAACGTCTCAAGGAGAGATCTCCGCCTTTTGTTCCTCAATTGGATAATGAAGAAGATGCAGGGTATTTCGATGATTTCAATAATGAAGAGAACTTAGAGCGTTATAAAGATGTCTTGAAGAAGAAAGAAAATGATGAAAAAATGGCAAGTTTGACCTCTGGAGGTAAAAACAATAATTTTGTCGGTTTCACTTTTAAACATAAAGCGAATCCAAATAATAATACCAGTAATATATTGATGCCAATAATCAATTACAATGGAGAAAATGCTCAGAATAACCAACATAAGTTGTTTACTATCAGAGGAAGGGGTGCTGAAGATCCATTTGGTACATTGTATTAGGCTTCATTTTTATATTTATTTTTTTTTTTCTTCGGCTCTCATCTGGAATGATTTCTAGTTTGTTGATCAAGTGTGAATGTTTGTTTTCGTGTAAGTATTAGCAAGGTGCTAGTATGTGGTTGTGATATTGTCTCTTTAAACTGTGTGTTTGTGCTGCTTTTTTGAGTTTTTTTTTATTTTATTTTTTTAGGCTTCAACTTTGTTGAGAGAGGGGACAGAGCCTTTTTATAATTATCTGTAATGAGATCTGCTTAAGCTTTTCGCTTCCGCTTTCAGGGTATATTGTCAGGAACCGTTGATGGTTCAGACAATAGTAATTCACGAAAGAATATGTGCTTGTCCGTAGTGAAAATAAGCTTTTTCTATATATTTTCAAAGATGCAAATTATTTCTGTGTCACACGAGCAAAGTTTTGCAAGCAAAATTTATGTCAATTCGATGTGCTCCTGACATGGAAATCCTAATTTTTTTTTTTTTTGACCAGAAAACTTGTCCGATAAATCCAAATAAGATCACTAATGCCAAAGAGATGCCGAAGGGAAAGTGAGGAAAAAAAAATTTTCAGGATTTTCTCAAGATTTACTATGCATTTTGCCGATAGCATATTACTTTGTGGGAAAGGCTTGGGCAACTTTTTGAGAAACCATTGCGACACGCATCACCGTTGGCACTTTAGCAACTAGTTGACCCAGAGACAAAGGGCTTCATTTTATGTGACAGGAGAACAAAAAAAAATTCCTTCCTAAGATAGAAAGAAAATACAGTGAAAAGCTTATTATTTATGGGCTTAGTGATAAACTTTCTCTTGGCTAATTGACCCTTGCCAAGAAAGTAGTGAGCTTTTTTTATAGCTGGTGCTATAAATATTTTTACTGTCATAGTTATTTTTAAGAATGACACAAAAAATTTTCATCTCTATGTTCTTTCTTTTTTTGCACTTTTCTTAAAAGAGTCCTAAGCCAGCCCAGATGATGGCATTATTGGTGGTGAGAATGGTGGAGGATGAGTCGAAGTTTTAACCGAGAGTGGAGTATTTGTCCGGAAGTATTAAAAGATGAAGATCCAGATTTATTTGAAGTTACTGAAAAGTTTTCTTTCTCTTCTTTTCTTTTTTTGACTAACACAAAAAAAAAATATCTTTTTGATCAGTTTGCATAATTATTTTAATTTTTTGCAGTTTTCAATAAAAGAAAGACATTATTACAAAACTGCAGAAAGCAAAGTTCCAAGAGATGTTCAGAGCGTTGACTCGAAATGAGTAAGTCCCGTAAATTTACTTGTGTTGGATGTAATTTTGACCTTCTCATTAATTAAAGTCCCGTTTCAGGTCCCTTGAGCCCTGAAAATAAAAAAGATAAAGTTTTTCTCTTACAAAAAAAAAATTTTTTTCATCATTTCCATCCTTGATCCTTCATTCAAAATTTAAAGAGGCAGTGGATATTGTCTGAGACAGTGTGTTATGCTAGTTAACTCCTATGGTAATCCTAACAAACCCGGTCTCTTTCACGAGCAAAAAAAACCAACACAGACAATCCACTATTGTGTCGCGACACTCTGATTTTTTTGTGAAAGAATTATACATCGACGTGCATGAAAAGATTAAACTGATAATTTTATGCATTAATGGCAGTTGAAGAAATTGTGATTGGATAAGTCATGAAGGATCTAGGAGTAGCTTTAACTAATTAGTTAAAAGAAAAATTTTTCATTTGTCACCATTTGTTATCCCATATTTGTTTCTATAGAATAATCTACATTACATTTTAAGCTATGCTTGAAATAAATTATTGTTTGAAATTGGGACAAAAAAGGGCCCACTCAAATTTAACCAATTTTCTCTCTCAAACATATAAAAGTTGATTCGCTTCCTGTTTCAAACGAATCTTGTTTAAAGCAGTGTCAATTTTCAACAAAAAGAACAAAGGAAACAATGAATTTCAGATTCTTGGTAATTTTCACAACTTTATTGGCATACATTAAGGCTGAGGTTGATGTCCCATTCTATACTCAAGACCAGTTAGCACTTCAGGCCTGTACAGCCCTCGTTGGGAAGACAGCTACTTTCTGTCCTGCAAAAGGGAAAGCTAGTAAGAAAGTAAATTACAAATGTTACTGTAAAAATGCTCTGGCTATAGGTACTTTGTCACAATGTTATATGGAGCTTGGTAACATTACCTCACAAATCGAATATTTCTTAAACACCTGTGAAGAAAAGGCAAATGCAACTATCACATTGAAAAAAATTTACAATGTCTATGAAAATTCAACTAAATACTTGGTCGATCCTACAGCGGATGACTTCAACTCAACTCTGGTGTCATACAGTCCTGTTAAGTTGAGTTCAAAGAAGGTCAGTATGTATTTCAGATCTTACAGAGGTCGTTTCATGAATTACAACACTGCCAACTATTTTGGTACTATCATGATTGCATACTGGGGAGTTGTTATGTTAGTTGCAGCTGTTTTCAACTGGACTGTTTACTTCTTCCCTAAATTAAGTAACAATGCAGTTGTGAAAAAGTACAGACAGTATTTATCATTGCCAGCGGTTCATCGTTCTCATGCTTCAGATAGCAAATTTTTGTGGTTTTTCCATTACTTAATCCCAAGCAGACTTGACACAGTCTTGATTGGCTCATGGATCGCACTTTGTATTGCTTTTGAATCAGGTCGTTACGAGATGGTTTACCCAAATGCTGTATGGAAATCAAAAGAAGCCATGGTTGGTCGTTTGATTGCTGATAGATCAGGTATCACTTCCTTATACTGTTTCCCAATCTTGATCTTATTTGCAGGACGTAACAATTTCTTGCAATTTTTCACCCGTTGGAAGTTTTCAAGAATGATTGCCATTCATAGATGGGTTGCAAGAATCACCGTCTTGATTGTTTTCATCCACACTGTTTCAATGAGTGCCTCTGGTTGGGCTTTAGGTAAATTTTACTCACGTAACCAACAGGCTTATGTCATTTGGGGCTGGGTTGCCATGGTCTGTGGTGTCATAATCTTAGTTCAAAGTTGTCTTTATTTAAGAAGAAGAAGTTACGAAGCGTTCTACATCACTCATTTGTTAATGGCTACTTTTTTCACCATCGGTGGTTGGAGACATGTTGACAACGAAGGTTACGGTCCATGGTACTATGCTGCTGTTGCCGTCTGGGCATTTGATAGAATTGTCAGAATTGTTCGTCTTTGCATATTTGGTTTCCCACATGCTAGAGTTGAATTAAGAGCTGAAGAAACTTTAAAAGTCACTGTACCAAGACCAGCTTGGTGGAAAGCTGAACCACAACAGCATGCTTTTATTCATTTCCTCAGACCTTCATGTTTCTGGCAATCACATCCTTTTACAATTGTTAATTCTTATGCTGAAGACGACAAGATAAATTTTTTCATCAAGATTAAAGGAGGTGTTACCCATGGTTTATACAAATATCTCAGCAAACAAGAAAATAGAACAGCAAATATTAGAGTTTCCATTGAAGGTCCATACGGTTCAAGAGTTCCAGTTCAAAGATTCGACAATGTCTTATTATTAGGTGGTGGTAACGGTATTCCAGGTTTATTTGATGAAGCGATGCAATTGGTCAAGAAAGATCTTTCCAACCAAACTGTTAACTTAGTTTGGGTTATTAGACATTGGAAATCACTTGACTGGTTTGCTGAAGAACTTAAACGTTTCGAAAACACAAAAGTCACACCATTGGTTTTTGTCACCAATCCTAAAGAGCTTTCGGGATTAGATGCTTCTAGTCCATTCCCATCTTCCTCTTCATCATCAGATTCTGAAACTGGCTCTGACCTGGAAGAAAAGAAACATGGCATGACAGAGAAGACTACTCAACCAGTTGACCCAATTGAAAGAATTAAAGACTACTTACCTCACGTTGAGTTCGAAGAAGGAAGACCAGATATCGAACAACTTGTCAAACAAAAAATTGAAGAGGCTAATGGTTCATTGGCTGTTGTTGCATGTGCTCACTCATCTATGGTAGATGATGCTAGAGCCGCAGTTGCCCACAACATGTCATCAACCAAAAACCTTGTTGAATTTTACGATCAACTTCAAGTATGGTAAGTTATTTATTGAGATTTATTTATCGTTTTTTTTGCAATTCTTTATATACAATACTGTCTTTCTAATATATACATATTTATTTAAAAATTAGTTTGATAGAATTTTAAATGTAACTTGGAGTACTATATGTTTTCTAGTAAAATATATCATATATATCTTATGATTAATTTTTGTTACTATATACAATTTCAGGTAGCCTCTTTATACCGTATAGTAATAAGACAATACTCTTTATTTCAGTTATCTGGCTGGAAGGACCAAAAGAAAACCATATTTTTGGGGATGACCTTCTATTCAATCTCATGTGATGTTTATTTCAAAACCGTTCCAAAGGGATCGGGAGACAATTTTTAGGGGCTCTCTGATTTTATATAGAGATCCGGAAGAGTGGTGTCTCAAGAATTTCAACGTATAAGAAGCTCATATGCTACTACATGATCCAGCGAGATCTGAATTTAAAAGAGTGTCAACCGAGAACACTAAAGGATATCTTGTAGAAACCGGGCACTTCATATTCTTCACTTGACTCTGGATCCTCCTTTTTCCTATTTATATTTTTTTTCCCATCAGCCAAAGAAATTCAACAAAAAAATTTTTTTTCATCACCAAATTTCGAAGGAAATTTGTCAATCATTTTTGTTTGTGAAATCATTAATTGAAGAATTAGCATCTAATTAACAATGTCAGTCGAAGAATTGAAATCATTAGTCAACAAGTTGGAAGACAGAGTCCACTCTTTAGAAGCCAAGGCTGGATTAGTTCCAGAATTACCACCAGCCATTAGAATGGTTTTGATTGGTCCTCCAGGTGCTGGTAAAGGTACTCAAGCTCCAAACTTGAAAGAGAGATTCTGTGCTTGTCACTTGGCCACTGGTGATATGTTGAGATCACAAGTTGCTGCTAAGACCCAATTGGGTATTGAAGCTAAGAAGATCATGGATCAAGGTGGATTGGTCAGTGATGAAATCATGGTCAACATGATCAAGAGTGAGTTAGAAAACAACAAAGAATGTAGAAACGGTTTCATATTGGATGGTTTCCCAAGAACTATTCCACAAGCTGAAAAATTGGATCAAATGTTGGAAGCTTCAAAGAAGCCTTTACAAAAAGCTGTTGAATTGAAGATTGATGATGAATTATTAGTCTCAAGAATCACTGGTAGATTAGTTCACCCAGCTTCTGGTAGATCATACCACAAATTGTACAACCCACCAAAGGTTGAAATGAAAGATGATATTACCGGTGATCCATTAGTTCAAAGATCAGATGACAATGCTGAAGCTTTGAAAAAGAGATTGGTAACATACCACAACCAAACCGAACCAATTGTTCACTACTACCAAAAAACCGGTATCTGGGCAGGTGTTGATGCTTCTCAAAGTCCAAAACAAGTCTGGGGTGATATCTTGAAATGTTTAGGTCAAACTGAAATCCCATCTTTCGTAAAGAAATAAGGGATCTTTTGAACCGAGCTCCAATCATTGGAAAATCAAAAAAAAAAAAAAAAAAAAAGCAGATGTGAATTAAGTGTATATTTCTGTGTCTTCTGTATTAGTTTCTTTAAGCCACTGCTACAATATCTTTAAATATCACTGTAGATTTTAAGGCATAGTATTTTTTACAAATTTGAAATAACCGGGGGAAAAAAAGTGTAAATATCCCCCTTCAAACCGATCTTTAATTTCACTCCGATAAATTCATTTGGTCTATATACAGAATATAAGAAAGCATTAACATTAGTTCAAATATCTATCAAATGCTGGAATCAAAGTTTGCGCCAAAGCAAATGAGAAAACTAATTTAGGACCTGCAGTTAATAATTTTGGTGTTAAACCTTTGAAGAAAGAAGTGATACCTTCATTTTTTAACATATTCTTCAAAATGGTAACACCAGCTTCTGGGTTTTCGAAATTTCTATTTTGGATTCTGGTCTTGATGACATCTAATGGAGCACTAACAATCAATGAAGCAGAAGCACCAAAGATTGAGGCAACGAAGTTTTGGGCCCAAGTAGCTTGAGAATAATCTTCTAAGCCAAAAATATATTCTTTAGCAAAAGCATTACCACCAAACAATGAGAAAGAACCTGGAGCATTTCTAGCGGCAGTCCAACCCCAACCTCTGTATAATCCGAAACCTTCATCTTTAATAATTTTCAAGAACCCTCTACCTTTGAAAGATTCTGGGTTTGTTTGTCTCTTGATCTTCAAGACATCCAAAGGTAACAAGACAATTTCACCAATACCAATCAATGAACCAGCAGTAGCAGACATCAACAGTTTACCATTCTTAGCACCAAACAGTCCTTCGAAATCTTTCTTGAAATTTGTGTTCAAAAATTCATTTGCAAAAGGTTGACCACCATATTTATAAACTCTTTGCAAAATCTTGTAACAAGCAGCATATCCTAAACCTGGGAACAAAGATCCTAATCTCTTCCCTAATGAATCATTTGCATGACTCTTAAAGATAACTTTGTTAAATTCTTCCAATGATGCAACTTTTGTGTGGTTACTCATCAATCTCTTGGAGATTGTATCAACTGGATGGAAAACACTAATTTCACAGATACCTGCTGAAGCAGATCCCAATACTCTGGCAATACCTGATTGTTTCTTATCTTGATGAGACATGGCTGGCTGAATCAAATATGATGGAAAGAGTCACTACTTCAAACAATTTTTTTTTTTTTTCAAAAAAGTGAAAAATTTCTTCCTTCACAGAGGAAACCGCGTGTTACCATAAACGGCTAAATTGATATTGTACACACGAAATACTTATAGAAATAAAAAAAAAAAATTAAAAAGGAAAAAAAAAGACCAAATAATTCAAAGAGAAGAAGACAAACCTGTAAGAGATTTGACAATGTCAACAGATGAAGATTCTGGGAAAATTATTGGTGATGATTATTATCAGCATTTACTAGATCTCACTGAAAATTCGAGACCTATAATAACCAATTTGACGGAGATTGCTAGTGAAAATGTGATATATGCTGATCAGATTACTAAATCGATTGAGTTGAGGATCAAGAACTGTTTGCCTAACTATAAACTTTTTGCATTGTATTTGCTTGACTCCATTTGTAAGAATATAGGGAATCCTTATAACGTGCTATTTGGATCCAAGCTTTACTCGATATTCAGTTCTGTATACAGTGTAGTTTCAGACTCAATAAGGGGCAAGATGATTAATTTGTTCAAGACATGGAAAGACGGACGTACAATGACTGGCTTGCCTTTATTTCAACAAGACCAGATCGATAAGATTGAGCAATTTTTGATAAAGGCAACTTCAGGAAATAAGATTGATAAAGGATTCTTAATTAAAGATTGTCAAGATTTGTTGAACTTAATTGGAAGGCGAATGAAAATTGATATTCTGAACCAGGAGAAGATACAAAATAAGATTGCTGCATTGAATGATTTGCTCAATATATTGATGGGCACAAATCCAAGTCAAGATGAGTTGAAATATATTATGGAGCATTTTAAAGGTGTCAGAATAGAGGAAACACAGATTTTGCAGAGATTAGAACATGAGAGGAAAAGAAAAGAAGAATTACAGGTCCGCCAGGAACAGGACAGACAATTATTACAACAACAACAGCAACTGGCAAGTGAACCTAAGAAGGAGCTCAATTTAGGTTTCAATTTGAATGATTTGAGTAGTTTTCTTCAACCAAAACAGCAGCAACAAAGACAGAGTAATCCAACTGAGTTACTTGACTTGGTTCTGAAACTGAATATCAAGATAGTGAAACCTAATGTAAATACATCCCCTGAATTTTTGAAATTCATTTTAAACAGTGTCACGGTGGAGACCAAGAACATAGAGGAAATCTTATCAGGGTATAGCAAGATAGACGAATCTTTCATTTTAGAGAATACTCCAAGTAAAGAAGACTTGAGTTTACTTTATGATTACAAGAAATTCAAATGTTCAGTATGTGGTAAACGTTTTGCAAATCAGAAAAGTATGCAACCACATTTGGATTGGCATTTTAGAAATAACAACAACTTGAAAATTAGATCTTCAAAGACAATTCAATCAAGAAATTATTATATTGATGATTCTGCATTCATAAATTTCAAAGAAGTGGAGATAATAGGATATGGAGATACAGAGATTTCTAAACCTAAAGAGATGGAGAAGATTGCATCATCAAAGGCAGATGCTGCTGAAGCAAACAAGAGACATTATGTTGTTATCACCACCGATCTGATGGACACTAAGTGCAGTATTTGTAAAGAAGTGATTCATGGTAAGTATGATGATGATATTAATGAGTGGATTTGGGATAATTGTATTGAGGTAAAGCAGAAGCAATCATCGAAAATATATCATTGGACTTGTTATAATGATAATTATACGACATCGACTACAAGCAATACCACTAGTACAAATAGTGCAAATACGATGGGATTGAATTTTGATTTAAACATGTTGAAAGATATAGTAAATAAAAATACTATTAAAAAAGAGTAGATAAGACAAAGCATATATATATATTTATAGTGATATATCAGATACTATAATAACTAGACAAAAAGTAGTGAAAAAGTTAAAATATATGTTTTCTCTAGTTAGTCATCTCAAGTATTGATGATCATCTTAATCATCTGGTTGGTAGCTACAAGTTTAGTAAATGAAATTTGCTGCGGGAAGGCTTCTTTTCAATTGGAATTTCAGAATTATTATTATTAATTTGGCAAGGAATGCACACATATTTATTATACCAGAACATCCGGTGAAATCATATATTGCTCTAGCTCGTTATACAATAGCAATAACTATTTACTGATGTTAAGAAGTGTATTCTAAGACATTCAAAAGACACAATTTCAAATAAGACTTTGAAAGAGAAAAAAAAAAAAGTTAGTGAGGGAAAATTTATAGCAGAACAATTTTTGGGAAACTGAAAATAATAAATAAATAAATAAATTCACTCTCCGATTTCATATTATTATTACAATTAAAACAACATTCCAGTGACCACCGGAGCACTGGTTTACTTTCCAACAGATAATATTCAATATGCCATTTGGCTTCAATCACTCTTCTAGAAGAAGAAGGTCGAGTGTAAGTAAAAAATTCTGCTCTCATCTATCCAAATTTCATGTGATTTGACTAACTAACTTATTATTTAGACCTCATATGTTGCACCTCCAGTGCAATCTTCCTCACAATCACAAATTTATGCTCAATCAGCTGCCAATCATGCTACTGGTACCGGAGTGAGTAGGTCTTCTTCAATGACTAGCTTATCTGGCCAAGCTGCAGCTGCAGCTTTGAAGAAACACTATGTTACTCCACAATCTAACCAGGCCTCACCTCAAGCAAGAAGTAATTCGCTATCAAGTCGAAGTTTTAGACCACAAAAACCAACTAATCAGTCACAGAGATCCAACTCTTTATCAAGGTTGAACAATAACCCATATAATTTACAGCAGCCACAGCTTTCAAGGACAAACTCTATAACATCTCAGACTGGAAGGAAACAACAATATACAAATCACGACGACTCGGATATTGCCTCCACCACAGTGACAACAAGAAGAGGGAAGGATCCCAATACGTTGATAAGAACAACCAGAGAGCTAGGTTATGATGGTCGTACTAAGTCATTAACAAAAGAGACAATAACCAAGATGGGGTCATTTGAAGTGGTGAAAACTACAACAATCAAACCACCAGTAAATCATAACAGTCATGCAGATTTTATTAAACCACCATCAGCTCCATCTGCATTTTATGCTGGTAGTTTACTTAGTGCAGGTGACTCAGAATTAGAGAATATAGCTGAAGAATTTGATGTTGACTATTATATCAACGAAGACAGATTTGATGTTGTTAAAGAAGAAGAAGAAGAAGATTTTTCCAAGAGACCTATTTCCCCTCCTTTAGCTCAAGATAGAAGTCCTAGAAGTCATGCTTATAGACAGTTGACTCAAAGTAATGTGAACAGATTGAATAACGGAGCTTCTCCAGTGAGATCAATATTGAAGTCTTCTCAGTTATCGAACACTGGTTCACCGGAGAAATTCACAATACCACAGGGCACAAGATCAAAGCACACAGATGTTGATGATAATGATTCTAATTCTGGGGATTCATTATATTCTGATGCGTACGATTTGCTTCCATCTGCATCAAATAATAAACATTCAAAGAAATCCATTATTAAGAAGAATGTTGCCGATGTTGATTCAGCTAGAACGCTGAGTTTAAACTCAGCTCAAAGAAGGCCGAGACGTGATTCTAATACATCTTCAACTAGAAAATCTGTGAGGATTGATGCTCCTCAAACATCAGGTGGATCTAAACCTGTCTCACCAAGTCTCTCACAAGATGGATTTGCAAGACCAATACAAAGACAACAACCGGAGTTAACTCAAGAGCAATTGTACTTAAGAGCTTTGGAAGTTGCTAAACAGAAGGTGTACGGTGATCGTGATGTGTACCAAGAAGATGAAGGTTACAATAGCGATTCTTCCTTTAAGAGAGAATATCCTAGAGATTCACGTGAAGAACCTAGAATATCATTGAGGGATAACGGTGATAGGAGATCCTCTTTGACTAATGGAAGAAGAACGATGTCATTGACATCAGCTAGCATTAATAATGGACGTACGATGTCCATGACTTCTGGACATTCATACCAGCCTCAACAACAACAGCAATGGCAAAGCGGTTTCAGAAACCACTCTTTAAGGCTGCAGCATAACCCAATGGCACAGGAGGAAGTCAAAAAGAACAACAGGTTCAGTACGTTTATCAAGAGAACACCTAGTATGTCTAACATGACCGAAGGCAAAGTTGATAAAAAATTGGATAAGAAACAGAGGAAGGAAAATATTAAATTATTAGAGCAGGAGAGGAAAGAGGCAATTGCATTGGCTGAACAAAAAGTTGGTATTGCGAATAATGTGCAACAAGAACCACATTCAGCACCAAATTCACCTCAAAAATCAACAGTCTCTAATCGTTCATCTTCCAAGAGGTTTACGATTTTCAATAAGAAATCAAAGAAGAAGGAGAAATCTCTTGATAATTTTGCTAAAGAAGAGGTTATTGACCAGGACGCTTCACCTGCAGAGATCACCAATACTGTAAAGGAGACAATAAGGAAAGACATTATGCAAAACGACAAACCTGAGGATCAACAGATGATACTGGAGCCGGAGCCACAACCAGAAGTGAACAATAACAGACCTTTGAGAGACATTGAATATACCAGTGATGTAGTCGCCCATACGAATAACAACAACGTGCATACTTTTATCGATTCTGCCGTATCACCTGAATTATCTTCTCAAAACACCCCAAATTTGTCATTATCCAATCAACATAATGATGAAAACTCATCAGAACCAAAGACACTTGAACAAGAAGAGGTTTCTGCAAGAGGTTTGCAATATGAAGATTACGAAACCATTAATGACCAAGTCACTCAAAGCAAACAGTCCCCAGTTTTACCTGTAGAAGATGATCACCATCAAGAGAATTCACCAGTGGTGACTAAAACTGAAAAACCGGGGAAGAAGAATAAGAAGAATAAAACAAACAAAAAATCATTTGGAAAGAAAGTATTGGGATGGTTTGATCTAGATGATTGAATTTATTTATTTATATAGTTAATAAGACAAGTTTAAGCCTCTTCCTCGGGTGTAATAATCTTTTCCCCTAATCTGGAAAAGGTTTAAAAATAACATTCGGATATAAATGTCAAGTAACAAAGAGTACATTTTGTTAAGACCTATATCGGCCATAAATACCAAGAGTATCTCGATAGAATTGTAATTGGCTTGCTAGTATCAACTAAATGATCTGATCTCCTCTCGTTTAACAAAAGAGAATACGGATGAATCATAAAGCGCAGCAGCAGCAGCAGCAGCAGCAGAGATGGCAAGATGTATATTGACAGATGCCAAACTTTGCCTCTCTCTCTCGACCTTTCCTGCTCTTAGTGAAACAACCCGAATAATTCCATCGATAAATCTCTCATCATTACAATAAGGAAATCTTTCGGTTCTCGGATTGTAAAAAGTGGATAATGAAGGGCCCTCTAGACTAAAAAACAATTTTTATTTAAGACATCCGCAATTTTTTTGCTAATAATATTTTTTTTTTTTTTTTTTTTTTTTGATATATTGAGGATTTCAACTGTACAAGAGTTTATCAGTTGTTCTATTCATTGAGGGTGGTTAACAGAGAAGGAGACGCACACCTATATATATATATATTCAAGCTGTCTTATGTCTCTGTCTGTTTTAAGTGTGAGGTCTAAATCCAAGAATCGAGCTTCAACAATAACTACGATGGACAACGAGTTAATGTTGAAGAGTCTTTCAGATGATCTGGATACTCTGAGACATATCAATACTTTGTATGATCCTACAACAGATGAGTACAGTGTACTTGACCATACGCATCTTATCAATTTGCTACAGCAACCCAGATATGTTAAAGTTTATAAGAAGTCCAAGAGATCCGGAAAGATGTTTCAAAGGTTGTTCTTAGCACAAGAATTGATACCTGACATTGATGATAAATCGTCTATTTGGGTGATGAAGTTCAGCAAAGATGGGAAATTCTTTGCTGTTGGAAGGCAAGACGGAGTGATCACGATATGGAAGGTGATTTCATCGCCATTGAGTAGACTTGAAAGTCAGCTGTCTTCTTCCAATAGAAACAGGTCATTGTCAACTTCTTCTTCATCTACCACAAAAGCCAATTCATCTGTACAGTCAATGTCTTCCACCGGTGGTAATGACATTGGTCCTGATAGATCACTCTTAGTTTGCCCAGAATCCTCATACAAAATCAATAATACTGTATTTGCCCCCATTTTTGAGGAGAAACCAATCCGTCATTTCAAAGCTCATTCAAGTGGTATTATATCATTGGATTGGTCTAAGAATAACTTCTTGATAAGTGGTTCAATGGATAACACTGCCAAATTGTGGCATATCGATAGACAGGAATCGCTACAACTGTTTAAGCATGATGAATTTGTCACAAGTGTGAATTTCCACCCAACAGATGATCGATTTTTCCTAAGTGCCTGCATGGACTCACAAGTTAGACTTTGGTCAATCTTAGATGGAGAAGTGAGTTTCAAAAGAGAACTACCAGGTTTAATAACGGCAGCAACTTTTACCCCAGACGGTGAAACATGTGTTGTTGGTGGTTTAGGTTGGTGCTCAGTACTTGAAACAAGAGGTTTGGATAAGAAATATGATTTCCATATTAAAGGTTCAGGAAGCACAGAGTCTCATGGTCCAAAAGTGACAGGAATAGAACTGTATGATGAAGTGGCAAACAATACTAAAAGCACAAAATTAATTATCACCACAAATGATTCAAGGATAAGGAAATTTAATATAAATACAAGAACTGTGGAGACAAAATTCAAAGGTTTAGCTAATGACCATTCTCAAATTGTGGCAAGAGTTAGTGAAAATAATGGATTTCTTGTTGCTGGAAGTGAAAACCACTGGTGTTATATATGGAGCTTATCCACAGAAGGTGAATTAAGTAACAAGGAGAAAGCTAAGGAAACATTCAAGAAAATTTTCACTCCAAGTTCTTCTAAAACCAGTTCAGCTCATGATTCAAGACAACCAGCGATTGCTGGGACTTATAAAAACAGCAACTACCTTGTTTTCCATGCTCATCATGCGGATGTTACATGTGCTACTTTTGCACCAATAGCTACATCGAAATTGATAGAGTTATCAAATGATCCATTATATGAATTGCATGCAAATTATCAATTATGTGTTAGTCAGAAACTTCCTATTTCAGTACCATATGACGACTCCTTGTCTCCAAGTGTCTCGAGAAAAGATTCGTCAACGTCTTTGTCGTCAACTTTACTGTTGCATAGAAATGCTGCAGAAGATGAATTACATCCAGAGCTTTCATTAATCGTCACTGCCGATAAGAATGGTAATATCAGAGTGTTCAGAAGAGATTTTGTCTATAATATTAGAAAAGCACTCAGACATGACTTTCATAACAAATATAAGAATAAGAAGATCGACTTTGGCGATACATCTTCAATAATGTCTGGTGGTCTTAGACCACAGGCTTCTAGGGCAAAAGATTCACATCATTCTTTTATTCCAACGAAACCAGTCACTACTGCCATTGACACAGATTCATTTATTCCCTTAGGATTAGGTACTATAGATTCTCTGCAACATCTGGAAACATATTCCTTGTCTTCAGACTCATCTATGGAAATTGGAGTTCGCAGAAGTCATACAGCAAAGGAAAGACCATTGGAATACAATATCAATGGTGATGCAGATACACCAGATTTGAAAGATTTGAATCTCAGTAGTGCCAGAGGAAGAAAAAGAGTCAGCTCCATTGATCAGCAGAAACAGCTGCCTCAAGTGCTGCCTCAGTAAATATATTATGTATAGGTTGGAATCATAAATGATATTTATATATTTTGATTTTTCTCTAAATTTTCTCTTTCTCCGGTCCGGCGATGTCTTACACCGGTACCGAAATCCATCTGTGTGACAAAAAAAAGATTTTTCAGCGAAGCGAAAGAAAAAAAAAATAAAAAAAAATAGTTTGAGGGATGGAGATAAATCTAAGATAGTGAATTACAGAGATCATGTCAGAAATACCCCTTGAAGAGTTTGTTCAACTTCCAGAGCCACCAACTGTTCATGAGCGTATGTCACCGTTATTATGGTGGAAATTTTTTCCATATCTCTATACCTAAACTAGTCTACTAACATGATATCGATTTAGTTGGTGTACTGGGATCAGTGACAGCTGCCAGTTTAGCAGCATGTCTTGCTGTCAATTTCACAAATCCTATTGAGTTAGTGAAGACAAGAATGCAATTACAAGGAGAGTTAACGTCGAAGAGTGCCACGACAAGAGTTTACAAGAATCCAATCCAAGCATTAGTGGTCATAGGTAAAAACGAAGGTTTAAGAGGATTACAAAATGGGTTAGGTTGTGCTTATGCCTACCAAGTGGCATTAAATGGATCGAGATTGGGACTCTATGAACCTATAAGAAAAGCTTTAAATCAAGTTTTTTTCCCACATACAAATTCAAGAGATCATCAAAACGTTGCCATTAATGTTGCCTCAGGTACTATATCTGGTGTCACTGGTGCTGTATTGGGGTCACCTTTATACTTGGTGAAGACCAGAATGCAATCTTTTTCAAACTCTGTGAAAATTGGTCAACAAACCAAATACGATAACATGTTTGATGGGTTATCCAAGATTTTCCAAAAAGAAGGTTTCAAAGGTTGGTTCCGTGGTGTTGATGCTGCCATGTTAAGAACAGGATCTGCCTCTTCTGTGCAATTACCAATATATAATGCTGTGAAATTATATTTGTTGAATCATGGACATATGCAAGATGGTACACCTTTACATTTGATTTCGTCAGCATTATCAGGAATCGGGGTCAGTATCATTTGTAACCCATGGGACGTCATATTAACAAGAATGTATAACCAAACTGGTGACTTATATAAAGGTCCAGTAGATTGTTTCCTCAAGACTATCAAGACAGAAGGTTTAACTGCATTATATAAAGGGTTTGTGGCTCAAGCTATGAGAATGGCTCCTCATACTATCTTGTGTTTGACTTTTATGGAACAAACTACAAAATGGGTCCATTATGGTAGAAAAGAGGTGTTCGGATATTGAAATAATATTTATTGGTTTATAGATATAGATTACAAGTTAAAAAAAAAAAAAAAGCAAAAGAATAAATATGTTTTAAAAAATGTATATGTATCAAAAGCCTCTTAAACTGACTCCGACTAATTAAGTTTCATTCTCCAAAATAAAAGAAAATAATAACAATTAAATATTGAACAAGTGAAGTGAAACATTGTTTGAATTATCTATCAAACTGTCAAAACTTTTTCTCTTTTTTTTTTCTTGTTTAGAAAAGAATTAAACCAATATAAAAAAATAAAAAACTCCCCGTCCAAGAACAGCAAGAAGGAATGACTGCTTTCTTGATATATTCTGGATTAAAAGTGAAAAGATGAAATAGCAAACCCTGGAGATAACCGAATATAAATGAAAAAAACTGAAACAAATTATAAAAAATCAAACCGAAACCAAATATATATAATCAAAATCCTAAAATTAGTTCTCATTGTTGTTGCTATTGCTGCTGCTGCCAGTGCCATTATTGTCATTACCATTACCTGTATTGTTATTGTTGTTGTTATCGTTAGAGAAAACTCCAAAATTAAACCTGTTAACATTATCTCCATTGTTATTATTACTGTTATTTGTAGCTGCTAAAGTAGCATGAACTGCATTGTGAAACAGAATAGTGCCGAAATTGATACCACGATTATTTGTTGGTGCCAACATCGGTGTTGGAGTAGTATTGTTATTGTTATTATTGATAGGTACAGGTTGTGGAGTAGTAGCCCTTGTCAAAGGTTGATCGTTACCCAATGAAAGTTGAGCCGGAGAGATGAAAGCACCCAATGGAGTTGTCATCAAAGGCTGTTGCTGTTGCTGCCTGAGTAAACCTGTTGTAGTTGTTGTGTTAATGGATGAAGTTATACTCTCGTTATCATCCTGTTGGTCATTATTTGCAAATCCTCTTTGGTTATTGTCAAGTCTTATGCCGTTGGCATTCACCATAGTCGCAGCCGAAGTAGAAGGGATACTTGGCGCAGTACTTGATGACGACGACGAAGTTTGAACACACCAATGTCTGTGATACTCCCACAGTGTTGATTGACATTCTTTAGAACAATATTTTGTTCTCTTACAACGACGACATTTTGCAAATTGACGAGGATATTCTTCCCATTTACCACAATCAAAACATGCACATTGCCTAACTCCTCCTTTTGATTCATCTCTACGACACGAATTTCTCATTATAACACCTGCCCAATAGTGTATTTCTTTACTATGTGACGATTTAACAGTAAATTTTTCCACTAATGGGAAAATATTTAACACTTGTAATGGTTTTATTGATTGATCTTGATCTTCATTTAAATTGTCATAAAATGGATATGTAGCATAATTCCATTTAGAATTGACGTAATTAGATTCCAATAAATGGTAATTGATTTTGAAATTCTTGAATTTCAAACTCTCATTTTTCAAATCTTTATTCAAGATCTTACTCAACTTGACAAAATTCTTGGCTCTTGATAAACGATCTCCATCTGACTCTAGATTCTCAACTGCACCTTTTAACTTGTCAAAATTTGATGATTTAGCACATATGGCAGCAGAGTGAGCAGCAATAAGTGGATCATTCTTATTAACATTTAATTTGATACTCAATGGTAACATGAGATCTAATTTATTACCAACAAGCAGATCGTCGCTAGAATTTGACTCTGACACGTCATGACGTTGATTTGAATTGTTATTATCATCAGTGTCTATCATGATTTCATCACAATCATCCTTCTTATCATTTTCAACACTTCTGATTTCTTCCAACTCGTTATCATTATCATTATCATCATTTTCTAGTGCTGGAACTGAGTTGGAAAAATTACCATTAAAAGATAACAAATCTTCTTGTGGAGGTGACCTTAAAGACATCCCACTTATGATATTAGTCTCTGACAAGATTGGCTTCAAATAGGAATACTTGGAAATGAATGCAAGTAATTGTAAAGACCACAATACATCATCTTCACGTGGTACTAATATACCATTGACGAAATTTCTTGGGGCTGTTAAATCAACTAATTGACGACGGTTTTTCTTGTATTTGGCATATTTGCCCTTGGTAGAGTCTAAGGCAAAATTCTCATCATCGATAAAGTCTATAAGCAACTTGTTTACTGAAAGATTATCTTCATCTGACAGATATCCGGTTGAAGAAGTCAAATGAACAATATTGTGCATAAGATCAATCTTCTCTTTGAGTTGTTCGATATGATCCGGCCATAGATGAAGTTGCTTGTTTCTCTTCCTATATTGGTTTAAACCTTCTATGATATCATCTGATGCAGCTGAAGCTACAGTGGCACCTGTGTTTATAGTACCAGTAGATGTTGTAGATCCAGTTGTTGTTGTTGCATGACGATTCAAAGAATCAGATTCATTACCATCGTTCATCTCTGAATCATCGTCATCATCATCTCTAGAAACTGGTGGATTTGCAGCAGCAGCTGCTGCTGCTGCGAATGTAGTCTCATGAATTCTGTCAGCACCAAAAGCATATTGACGGCCAAAATTCGTCGTACCAGTGTTGCCACTGTTATTTGAGTTCATGGCAAGGTAATTATCCAACACAGTAGCGATAACTGGTATCATTCCAGCATCAACAACTTTCTTTCTTATAGCTTCAGTTCCTCTTGTACCAACTAACACCAAGCATTGGAATGCCAACGACCACTTCCAAGCAACCAACGGATTCTCATCAAGATTCTGGTTATTTTCATCCAATTTGCATTCGTATAAGATATCCACTAATCTTTCCAATCCACCATCGTTAGATAATGTCTCTCTAACTTTCCCACTGGAAGATGCCAAAAATGTTAAATGGTTCAACGAGTTCACCAACGGTTTATCAGATGTACAATCAAGCGCACGTCTATCATACAAAGTTGTTGATATTGTCACGGCAGCCCTATTTGCCGTGATTGAACGATAATTTGAATCTCTCATTTATATCCAAATACCACTGTATATGTATTTATTATTATTTAATTAGTCAAATTACTAATGGGTGATGAACAGTGTGAAACTTTTTTATTGTTTTTTTTTTTTTTTTTCTCTCTCTCTTCTGTTCAATAAGTTGTCTCTTTCAATTTAATCGTTAAATCAATAGAAAAGAAAAAGTGTCATATATAGAATTAGTTGTGATATGATTATGGTTGTTGAAAAAATAATATGATTGTATACAATTTTGTGGTTATTACTCAAATGGCCCTATATATTGTTATTTTTTTTTTTTTTCTTTTCCAACAGAAGAAAAAAATTGCCATTCGGATTTTTTTTTTTTTTCGCCTCTCATCAAAATAAATTTAATATACAGAACACATAGATAGTTAAAGTATACAGTAGCTATAGATCTAGACCCAAACTTCCTTACCACTGTTATCCATGTATGTGGTTAACTTGACAACGTTCTCATTCCAGTTGATCAATTTTGACTTCATTGTCTCAATTTGATCTTTGTTCATAACTCTTGGTTGCACCCAACTGATTTCTAATTCTTGTTCTACTTGGTTTATGAATCCTTTGATTAATCCTAAAGATAAACATTTCATGATCAAGTATTCAACTTCATTGATGTTTGATAATAAAGTGATTTGAGATAAGATTTCTGTGAACTTGAGGATTTTCTTATTTGATGGTTTGGTGAAGACCAATTCGATCAATGACATGATACAGATTTTCTGTTTCAAGAAAGGTTTGTTGTCTGAGATCAATTTGTTATCTGTAGAGTCCAATTGCTTTGTGAAGCCTGTCAAGTTACCTGAATTCAACAACAATAACAACTGTTTCAACCAAGGCACAGAATCTAATTCACCAAAGATATCATGCATGATCAATTCACCGAAATTATAAATCTTGTCGCCTAATAATGCACTTATACTTATTTCGTAAACTATTTTGGATCTCTCATCTTTTGACAAGTTTTCTAAATCTGGTATGCAGGCCAAATACAACAAAGTTGTTCTATAGAAATTGGTGTAATCCAGTTGTACTTTATAATAATTCGACAATGTCTTGTAAAAACTGGCATTTATTCTATTATCAATGGCATTTAAAGTATCAATTTTCAATTGCACATCATCGATAATACGCTTAACTTCGTCAAGGTTTGCATTTTCAGCAAGTGCCAATTTGATATTGGCAATCTCACTGGAAACAAAAATTATAGCTTGTGATATATCTTGAATGTTAAGTTTCTTGTTCGACTCTGTTTCTTGTTCTTTGATCAATTTTTTTTGTAAATTCTCTAAATATTCCAATTTTTCTTCAACTGTCTCAACTTCTTCTAATGATGCAAGCAAAAATTCAACCAATTTTAATTGATTGATCTTCCTTTCAAATTGTGCTATAAATCTATCATACAAAGTTAATCTAAAACCTTTTGAAAATTCACTTCTATAGAAATCTTGTTCTAATACAACTGTCAATTGGTACCACAATTTACGTTCGTACAAATCTTCCAATTCGTAAAAGACACCAGCCAATTCCTGATTGACTTCAGATCTTAAAGTGGCCAAGACATTTGGGATGTCACTATCAATTTCCATAGCACTCATTGTGTTTCTGTGTTTCTTCTAATTGTAAAATGTCCTTTTCCAATATATTTTCCAAAAAAAAAGTGGCAAAAAAAAAAAAAAAAAGCTAAGAAAAAAAAACAGATATTTGTAGTGTACTAAATATCAAATACGTCTTCATAAATATGATAATCTTTCATTTTGTTATATATAATTCAACAAGGGCATCACAACCTTTGATGAATGTACTCTATTTATTTGGTATATATATATATTTTTTTAGTCTTCCTTACTGCTGTCCTTCTTCTTCTTTGGTTGGGCATCAGTGGTTGCTTCCCATTCTTCAAATCCTTCATCATCATCGCCTAATTGGAACACTGTGGTATCATCATCGTCAGTAGTCTTCAGTGGCTTCTTGTCTACAGGTTTTGAAGAAGCTGGAGCATCGAATTCTTCTTCATCCAATCCAAAATCAATACTATCTTCATCATCATCTTTCTTTCTGTTCTTTGGATCAGCAAATGGGTTTTCTCCTTCATCATTACTCTGTAAATCATCTAATTCAAATTCAGTGCCATATTGCAGTGAAACATTATTATTGTTGTTGTTGTTTGCTTCCAAATCAGATGTAGGCAATTGTTGTGAAACAGCAAGCATATATGAGGTATCAGTTGGTCTCCAAATAACTGCAATTCCTAAGAAAACAAAGAAATACAATGCTGATGGCCAGAAATCCATTAATACTTGGTTGAATTTCCAAAATTTCTCAATGGCATTTGTTACTGAATCGTTGAAAAATAGCAATGTTGTGATAATCAAGGCAAAAATCATGATCAATAAAGATCCAAAAATTAATTTGAATAATTTCTTGTACATGTTCAATTTGACGACTTGTCTATTTTCTGTCAAGTATTTAACAGTCTTAGATAACGATGATAAGATCAAGAAGTAAAATACTGATAAAGTAATAGCAATTGGCAAGGTACTAAGTAAACTCAAATATGAACCGGTATTTGATGAGCTCTGTTCAGTAGTGGTTGCAGAAGGACTTGAATAACCATTTGTTTCTCTAATGTAATTGACTGATAAGTAGAAGACTCCAAATATGAAGTGGACACCTGCCAAGATCTTACATCTTGTCATCAATTTCTTGTTCAATTTTGGATAAACAATACCATAACCTAATGAAATAATCAATAACAAGAAGAAAGAAAATGTCACCTTAAATGAGTTCAAAATACTAATGAAAAACAAATAAAATTTGATACCTCCTGGTAATGGGTAACGTTTATTATTGTTTTGAACTTCATATAATGACCAAATCAATATATTTTCTGCTGTCAAGAACACGAAAAAGGCAGCTAAGTATTTTTGCAAAAGCAATAACTCAGATCTATGTCTGAATATTTGGAAAAGATAGATACACAAGCTTCCTGCATAACAAATGGCCAATAAACCATAAAGTGGAAGCTTAGGAATCTCAGAAGCAGATAAACTACCAAAAGCATTCTGGAAATTGACCAAAATCTTAAAATCATTAGAGTAAGTTATTGAACCCACTGTTGTTGGAGAATAAGATGCAACACAGTAATAACCAGTGTCCTTGATATGGTAAGTAATATTGTTATCACCCAAGTTTTCCAACTTTGTAGTTATCACCTCATTCCTTGTAGTGTTCCCACTAACAATAAACTGGTTCTTCTGAGACTCTTCACAGTCACCAGCACTTATCAAGTCATCATCACAGATATATCTGGTTCTTCCACTCTTCAATTCAACTCCCAAATTATCTATATCTCTATATTCAAATATCACTATAGAAATATCGATGTCTTCATTGGCAACATCGGAATGGTATTTTTTAAACTCTTTCAAATTTAACTTGATATATGGATCAACAGGACCACTCCAATCTTGCTTGGAGTACATCCCAGAGCAAACCTGCGAGTCACCATCTGTGACGAAGGCCTTGTTGGCAGTCACCAATGACACGAGAAATCCCAATGACACAATTGACCTTAATAGCTTCATAATATTCGTCTTGTCTCGTTGTTCAAATACATTTCGATTCCTCTCGCTTTTTTTTTTTTTTTTCTCCTTTTCGTTTTTTTCTTATGCCTTGGTATTTTTTGACTTCTGTTTTCGGTAAAAATGGGATACGAAAGAAAATGGGAAAACTGAAAAACTTTTATAGAAAGTTGTTTGTAGTACTATTCTTTACAAGATCAGCTGGTGAGAGAGAAAGATGTTATCTGCGAGATCCAAGTTCACTAAGCTCTCGTCTTCTTTGAGATTTGCTTCAACTTACTCATCTGAGAAGATGGTGAGGAAATATCCAGTTGGTGCTAAAGTACATGGTTTTGAGATCCAAAGAGTGAAAGCAGTTCCTGAGTTTTCCATGACTGCTGTGGAGTTGGCACATTTGAAAACAGGTGGTAAGCACTTGCATATTGATAGAGATGATAAGAACAATGTGTTCAGTGTTTCATTCAAGACTAATCCTCCTGATAGCACTGGTGTACCTCATATTTTGGAACACACAACTTTATGTGGATCAGAGAAATATCCTGTAAGGGACCCTTTCTTCAAGATGTTGAATAGAAGTTTATCCAACTTCATGAATGCAATGACCGGTCATGATTACACATTTTTCCCATTTGCTACAACTAATAAGAAAGACTACGATAATTTAACTGATATTTATCTCGACTCCACGTTTATGCCATTATTGAAAGAGTCTGATTTTCAACAAGAAGGTTGGAGATTAGAAAACGAAATCACCGAAGACAGAAATAGTCCTTTGATTTTTAAAGGTGTTGTATACAACGAAATGAAAGGACAGGTCTCAAATAGTTCCTATTATTACTGGATTAAATTCCAAGAGTCCATATACCCTTCATTGAATAACTCCGGAGGAGATCCAACAAAGATCACCAACTTGCAATATTGGGATCTTATTGATTTTCAAAGTGCCAACTACCATCCTTCTAACTGCAGGAGTTTCACCTATGGTTCTTTCCCATTGGTCTCCTCACTTCAAAAATTAGATGAAAAGTTTACCACTTTTGGTAAACGTTTACCAAGAAATGTTATTAAGAAACCAATTGAATTGAAAGAGTCAAAATCCATTGTTATTCCAGGACCTATTGACCCAATGTTACTGCAAGATAAGCAGTTCAAATCATCAGTAACTTGGTATGTTGGTGATCCAAAAGATACTTACCACACATTCTTGATGAAAATTTTGTCTAATTTATTAATAGATGGACACTCAGCTCCTCTTTATCAACATCTTATCGAATCAGGTGTAGGTAGTGATTTCTCAGTAAACACTGGAATGGAATCTATAACAGCAATGAACATGTTTACCGTTGGATTACAAGGTTTATCAGAACTGAACTCAGACAATTTACCTTCTTTGATTACTGAAATATTGAAGAGAACTTCTGAGAAGGGCTTTGACAAAAAGAGAATAGATGCTATTCTTCATCAATTAGAATTGAGTAAAAAAATTCATAGCGCAGAATTTGGTATGAACTTGTTATATGCTGTTACTCCTCTGTGGATAAACGATATTGATCCATTTGATATGTTGTCCTTCGAGGCCACCATCTCCAAATTCCGCGAAGAATACCTGAGCAAAGGTGATAAAATTTTCACCGATTTTATCCAAGAATATTTGATTCACAAGCCTACATTTACATTCACCATGAAACCTGATGCGGAATTTCAAAATAATCTTGTTCTTGAAGAACAAGAAAGATTAGAAGCCAAGACTCAACATTTATCAGATGAGGAAAAGCAGTTGTTATTTGAGCGTGGATTGGATTTACAAGCTAAGCAAAATGAAACAGAAGATCTTTCTAGTCTTCCTACTTTGCACATCGATGATATACCTACTAGAGGTGACTCTTTCCGTGTCGATGTGTCCTCCGGAGAAGTTCCTGTATACAAGAGAGTTTCTCCTAAGGCTAATGGATTAACTTATTTTCGAGCAATCAAAGATATCACATCTTGCATTCCTATTGAATTAATTCCATATCTTCCGCTTTTCACTGAATGCTTAACAAATTTAGGAACTCACTCCAAGGAGATGTCAGAACTAGGAGAGGAAATTAAATTGTTTACTGGTGGTTTGTCTGCATCTGTCGGTGTTTCATCGACTGCCTTCAATATCAATGAAGCTGTCTTGTCATTTTCATTGTCTGGTGTTGCCTTGAATCAAAATGTGGATAAAATGTTTGAATTGTTCAATCAGCTCTTATTAGATACCAACTTTGAAAACAAAGAAAAGCTCACAATTTTAATTAAAGCATTGAACAGTGATAACTTGAACAGCATCATCAGCAGCGGTCATAGTTTTGCTAAGTCATACAGCACAGCTCAATTTAGTGAAAAGGCTGCTTATGATGAGTTATTAAATGGTATCAAACAAGTCCAAATTTTGAATGATTTTGAAAAATGGAGTGATCAGGACCTCTTACTGGAGAAAGTTATACCAAAGTTAAAAAATTTGCAAGAAATTTTGGTAAATAACAAAAACTTCCGTGTTGCTATTGTTTGTGATCCAGAAATTCAACAACAAAATGAAATTGCCTCAAACAAATTCATCTCTAATCTACCAAATTCTGACATCGATAAGCAAGTTTCCAGACTCATTATTCCAACAACAGATACCAAATTTAAGAATTATATCAAGGTTCCAACTCAAGTTCAATTCTCATCGCTATCATTACCTGGTGTTTCATATTCGAATAGAGATGGAGCAAGTCTTCAGGTGTTATCCCAATTGCTCACTTTCAAAAGATTGCACAAGGAAATAAGAGAGAAGGGAGGTGCTTATGGTGGAGGCTCAAACTATGATGCTTTAAACGGAATCTTTAATTTCTACTCTTACAGAGACCCTAATCCATTCAGATCCTTGAGAGAATTTCAATCTACAGGTAATTATATCAGTGAAAATGTGACTTCCAACTTCACCGATTCAATTGTAGCTTTGGCTGAAGACCAAGCCAGTGCTGAAGGAATAACTGTTAAGGATTTGGATCAAGCCAAACTTACGATCTTCCAAAGAATTGATGCCCCTATTGGTGTTCGTGATGAAGGCATGTCACTTTTCGTACACGGAATTGATAATGACTTGAAACAAGAGAGGAGAGAAAACATTCTTGGTGTCTCGTTAGATGATATCAGAGATGTTAGCGACAGATACTTACTTGGTTCTAGCACTGAAAGTGCTTGTATTATTGGAAGTGGCGACAATGCTGAATTAAAAGACGAATGGAATGTTGTCGAAATAGGAGAAGCATCCAATCATATTTGATGTACATAGTTTATTTAATAAAAACTTAAAACTTTATTAGCCATCATATAGTAAAAACATTAAAATAAAATCAAATAAATCCAAATAAAATAAAATATAACATGCACAAGATAAAAATCACAAACAGGTAAAGAAAAAAAAGAGTGATTCACCAAATCGAAATCAAAAGGAGAATAAAGTTTGGAATCAAACTGTTTCAAACAGATTTGACATAAAATTTAACTAAGTATAGTAAACCTCGAAAGGATAGAAGTGAGTAAAAAAGACGATAGAATGTAAAAAATGATTAAGGGAATGCACAACTTCAAAGCAATATGCTGATCAAGAATACAAAGAGACCAGCAAATACAGATTTTGAAGCTGATAAATGTGATGCCAGACCTTCATAAGCAGTGACAGTTGGTGCAGCAGTTGCAGCAGGAACACTAGCAGCGGAAGAGCTGCTCGTTTGGTAGTTGATGATAGGAGCTGACTCCGTTTGGCTTCCAATGACAGATGTGCTGAACGATGAGCCAGAAGGAATAACTTCGGCTGTTGCCTTAGATGTTGAACATGAAACCACCGTTGTAACTCTTGTAGTGAAATGTTCTGTTACAGTAACAACTTCGGTGTTAGAGGTCACAGTTTCGAAGGTGACAAAGCTTCTTGAACTTGATGATGAACGTGGACCTCTTGAAAGAGCATCAAGACTGTGCGAATGGCCACCACTGGTTGAGAAACTTTCTAATGGGATGCTTGTTGTGGCAGCAGTAGTTTCGGATCCAGTTGGCGTAATAACTCCCTGCGTGCTGGAAACTGGCACTCTTGCACCTGATGGAAGAGTTTCAGAAGTCGTTCCACTAGACTGGGTAGAAGCAGTTGCCGAAGACTTCGTTTCTTCGGTTGTTAAAGTTGAAGATGAAGTGACAGCCGACGTTGTAGTGTAGATCGAAGTAGTATCTGAAACGCTCGTAATTATACTTGTACTTCCGGATACCGACGTTGTTATGACGCTAGTAACTTGGCTGGTAGATGTAGTGACAAATGTTGTTGTAGAAGTAACAACTGTAACACTACTGGTACCAGTGCCCGATGTTCCAGGAGTAGAATAAGTGACGACTGTAAATGGTGTTGAGGCTGATGAAGACGTGGAAGATGTTGTGCTTGCAATTGTACTAGAAGTTGAGTTGCTGCCTGATGAAGAGCTTGAACCAACTGAGGAAGTTGAACTTTTTGAACCTGACAGGGAAGAACTCGTTGATGGAGAAGAAGTAGAGCCTGAAGTGCTCAGTGTTGGAACTGTAAATCTCGTTGAAATAGAACCAGAAGTTGAGCCACTTGTGGATACTGAAGCTGTTGACGAAGTTGATGATGTTGATGAGTTCGAGGAGACCGAGGTTGTTGAGCTAACGACGGTGGAACTAGAGGAAGATCCTGTAGGTCCTGTAGATGTGTTAGATGATGATCCACTGCCTGAGCTGGCTGACGATGGGGTGCTCAGTGTAATTACAGTAAATCCAGTAGACGATGATGTAGAACTCTGAGAGGATGATGTAACAACTGAAGAACCTGAAGACAAAGTCGAGCTAGAGAATGAACTGGACGAGCTTGTTGAGCCGCGAGCGGATGGCAAACTGGAAGTAGATCCACTGTGAGACGAAGTAGAAGAGGAGCCCGTGGTAGAACTTTCAGCAGAGCTTGAACTTGAACTCAATAATGATGACTGAGATGAACTGGAAACCGAGGTCGTAGATGATGCAGAGCTTTGGATAGTTGATGATACACTGCTGCTGCTAACCACACATGTTGGACAAACTGAAGTTGATGATACATGACTGCTGCTGCTAACAACACATGTTGGACAAGCTGAAGTCGATGATACATGACTACTGCTGCCAACAACACATGTTGGACAAACTGAAGATGATGATACATGACTGCTGCTGCTAACAACACATGTTGGACAAACTGAAGTTGATGATACATGACTACTGCTGCTAACAACACATGTCGTACAAACTGAAGTTGATGATACATGACTGCTGCTGCTAACAACACATGTTGGACAAACTGAAGTTGATGATACATGACTGCTGCTGCTAACAACACATGTTGGACAAACTGAAGTTGATGATACATGACTGCTGACAGTCGAAGATTCTATTGAGCTCGTCGAGAAAGTATTAGACATAATACTTGAAGTTGACCCATAAGGAATACGAGAACTCAGAGAACTGCTACTAGACATCTGGGAACTTGATGAAGTTGAACTTGATACTGTCAGACTTGATGCAGTTGAACTTGATGGAGCTGAACTTGGTAAAGTTGAACTTGATGGAGTTGAACTTGATGGAGTTGAACTTGATGGAGTTGAACTTGATGGAGTTGAACTTGATGGAGTTGAACTTGCTAAAGTTGAACTTGATGGAGTTGAACTTGATGGAGTTGAACTTGGTGCAGTTGAACTTGGTAAAGTTGAACTAGATGGAGTTGAACTTGATGGAGTTGAACTTGCTAAAGTTGAACTAGATGGAGATGAACTTGAAGCAGTTGAACTTGGTAAAGTTGAACTTGATGGAATCGAACTTGATGGAGTCGAGCTTACAAAACTTGAACTAGATGGAGTCGAACTGGATGGGGCTGAACTAGATGGGGTTGAACTTGCTAAAGTTGAACTTGCTAAAGTTGAACTTGATGGAGTTGAACTTGCTAAAGTTGAACTAGATGGAGATGAACTTGGCGCAGTTGAACTTGGTAAAGTTGAACTTGATGGAGTTGAACTTGGTAAAGTTGCACTCGATGGAGTTGAGCTTGGGAAGGTTGAACTTGATGGAGTTGAGCTTGGGAAGGTTGAACTTGCTAAAGTTGAACTAGATGGAGTTGAACTTGATGGAGTTGAACTTGGTAAAGTTGCACTCGATGGAGTTGAACTTGGTAAAGTTGCACTCGATGGAGTTGAGCTTGGGAAGGTTGAACTTGATGGAGTTGAGCTTGGGAAGGTTGAACTTGCTAAAGTTGAACTAGATGGAGTTGAACTTGATGGAGTTGAACTTGCTAAAGTTGAACTAGATGGAGCTGAACTTGCTAAAGTTGAACTAGACGGAGTTGAACTAGACGGAGTTGAACTTGATGAACTAGATGGATTTGAACTGCATGGAGTTGAGCTTGATGGACTTGAACTAGATGGAGATGAACTTGAAGGAGTTGAACTTGGTAAAGTTGAACTTGATGGAATCGAACTTGATGGAGTCGAGCTTACAAAACTTGAACTAGATGGACTCGAACTGGATGGGGCTGAACTAGATGGGGTTGAACATGGTAAAGTTGAACTTGCTAAAGTTGAACTTGATGGAGTTGAACTTGCTAAAGTTGAACTAGATGGAGATGAACTTGGCGCAGTTGAACTTGGTAAAGTTGAACTTGGTGCAGTTGAACTTGGTAAAGTTGAACTTGGTGCAGTTGAGCTTGGTAAAGTTGAACTTGATGGTGTCGAGCTTGATGGTGTTGAACTTGATGGTGTTGAGCTCGATGGTGCTGAACTCGATGATACGGTTATAGTTGTAGATGGTGGTGGGAGAGTGGTGCTAACTGTCGTAGTGGTCGAACAAGATGAGCTCGATGGGCTGTAGCTACTGCTTGGCCCATGAGATGAGCTAGTTGAAAACGTAACAGAAGGCAAGCTTGATGATGAGCTGTATAAAGTACTGGAACTCAATGAACTGGAACGTAGTGAGGTCGAACTTGATGGTGTTGAACTTGGTAAAGTCGAACTTGATGGTGTTGAACTTGGTGGAGTTGAACTAGATGGAGTTGAGCTTGCTAAAGTCGAACTTGATGGTGTTGAACTCGATGATACGGTTATAGTTGTAGATGGTGGTGGGAGAGTTGTGCTAACAGTGGTGGTAGTCGAACAGGACGAACTTGAGCTTGGTGGCAATGACCTTGGTGAAGTTGAACTTGAAGGAGTCGAACTTGGTGAAGTTGAACTTGATGGAGTTGAACTTGGTAATGTTGAGCTTGGTGGAGTTGAGCTTGGTAAAGTTGAGCTTGATGGAGTTAAACTTGGTAAAGTTGAACTCGATGGAGTTGCACTTGGGAAGGTTGAACTTGGTAAAGTCGAACTTGATGGTGTTGAACTTGGTGGAGTTGAACTAGATGGAGTTGAGCTTGGTAAAGTTGAACTTGATGGTGTCGAGCTTGATGGAGTTGAACTGGATGGAGTTGAACTTGGTAAAGTTGCAGTTGATGGTGTTGAACTCGATGATACGGTTATAGTTGTAGATGGTGGTGGGAGAGTTGTGCTAACTGTTGTAATAGTCGAGCAGGACGAGCTTGAGCTTGGTGGCAATGACCTTGGTGAAGTTGAACTTGAAGGAGTCGAGCTTGGTGGAGTTGAACTTGGTAAAGTACTGGAACTCAATGAACTGGAACGTAGTGAGGTCGAACTTGATGGTGTTGAACTTGGTGAAGTCGAACTTGATGGAGTTGAGCTTGGTAAAGTTGAACTAGATGGAGTTGAACTTGGTAAAGTTGAACTCGATGGAGTTGAACTTGGTAAAGTTGAACTTGATGGAGTTGAACTTGGTAAAGTTGAACTTGATGGAGTTGAACTTGGTGAAGTTGAACTAGATGGAGTTGAGCTTGCTAAAGTCGAACTTGATGGTGTTGAACTCGATGATACGGTTATAGTTGTAGATGGTGGTGGGAGAGTTGTGCTAACTGTTGTAGTAGTCGAACAAGATGAACTCGATGGCCTGTAGCTACTGCTTGGCCCATGGGATGAGCTAGTTGAAAACGTAACAGAAGGCAAGCTTGATGATGAGCTGTATAAAGTACTGGAACTCAATGAACTGGAACGTAGTGAGGTCGAACTTGATGGTGTTGAACTTGGTGAAGTCGAACTTGATGGAGTTGAGCTTGGTAAAGTTGAACTAGATGGAGTTGAACTTGGTAAAGTTGAACTCGATGGAGTTGAACTTGGTAAAGTTGAACTTGATGGAGTTGAACTTGGTAAAGTTGAACTTGATGGAGTTGAACTTGGTGAAGTTGAACTTGATGGAGTCGAGCTTGGTAATGTTGAGCTTGGTGGAGTTGAGCTTGGTGAAGTTGAACTTGATGGAGTTGAACTGGAAGGTACTGATCCACTTACGGTTGTCGTAGATGGCCTGAGTGTTGTACTGATGGTTGTTGTCGTGAAACAAGATGAACTGGATGGAGCATAACTACTACTTGGGCCATGAGAAGAACTTGGGGGTGCTGAACTCGATGGAGTTGAACTTGGTGAAGTTGAACTTGATGGAGTCGAGCTTGGTAAAGTTGCACTCGATGGAGTTGAACTTGGTAAAGTTGCACTCGATGGAGTTGAACTTGATGGAGTTGAACTTGGTGGAGTTGAACTTGGTGGAGTTGAACTTGGTGGAGTTGAACTTGGTGGAGTTGAACTTGGTGGTACAGTTATAGTTGTAGATGGTGGTGGGAGAGTGGTGCTAACTGTCGTAGTGGTCGAACAAGATGAACTCGATGGCCTGTAGCTACTGCTTGGCCCATGGGATGAGCTAGTTGAAAACGTAACAGAAGGCAAGCTTGATGATGAGCTGTATAAAGTACTGGAACTCAATGAACTGGAACGTAGTGAGGTCGAACTTGATGGTGTTGAACTTGGTGAAGTCGAACTTGATGGAGTTGAGCTTGGTAAAGTTGAACTAGATGGAGTTGAACTTGGTAAAGTTGAACTCGATGGAGTTGAACTTGGTAAAGTTGAACTTGATGGAGTTGAACTTGGTAAAGTTGAACTTGATGGAGTTGAACTTGGTGAAGTTGAACTTGATGGAGTCGAGCTTGGTGAAGTTGAACTTGATGGAGTTGAGCTGGAACGTACTGATCCACTTACGGTTGTCGTAGATGGCCTGAGTGTTGTACTGATGGTTGTTGTAGTGAAACAAGATGAACTGGATGGAGTCGAATTTGGTAAAGTTGAACTTGGTAAAGTTGAACTAGATGGAGTCGAGCTTACCAAAGTTGAACTAGATGGAGTCGAACTTGATGGTGTTGAACTTGGTAAAGTTGAACTTGGTAAAGTCGAACTTGATGGAGTCGAACTTGATGGAGTCGAACTTGATGGAGTCGAACTTGATGGAGTCGAACTTGATGGAGTCGAACTTGATGGAGTCGAACTTGATGGAGTCGAACTTGATGGAGTCGAACTTGGTGGTACAGTGATAGTTGTAGATGGTGGTGGGAGAGTTGTGCTAACTGTTGTAGTAGTCGAGCAGGACGAGCTTGAGCTTGGTGGCAATGACCTTGGTGAAGTTGAACTAGATGGAGTCGAGCTTACCAAACTTGAACTAGATGGAGTTGAACTTGATGGAGTTGAAGTTGGTAAAGTTGAACTTGATGGAGTTGAACTTGGTAAAGTTGAACTCGATGGTGCTGAACTTGATGGAGTTGAACTTGGTAAAGTCGAACTTGGTAAAGTCGAACTTGATGGAGTTGAGCTTGATGGAGTTGAACTTGGTAAAGTTGAGCTTGATGGAGTTGAACTTGATGGAGTTGAACTTGGTAAAGTCGAACTTGGTAAAGTCGAACTTGATGGAGTCGAACTTGGTAAAGTTGAACTTGATGGAGTTGAGCTTAGTAAAGTTGAACTTGATGGAGTCGAACTTGGTGGTACAGTTATAGTTGTAGATGGTGGTGGAAGAGTTGTGCTAACTGTTGTAGTAGTCGAGCAGGACGAGCTTGAGCTTGGTGGCGATGAGCTTGGTGAAGTTGAACTTGATGGAGTTGAACTTGGTAAAGTTGAACTTGGTAAAGTTGAACTTGATGGAGTTGAACTTGGTAGAGTTGAACTTGATGGAGTTGAACTTGGTAAAGTTGAACTTGATGGAGTTGAACTTGGTGGAGTTGAACTTGATGGAGTTGAACTTGGTGGAGTTGAACTTGATGGAGTTGAACTTGCTGGAGTTGAACTTGGTGGAGTTGAACTTGGTGGTACAGTTATAGTTGTAGATGGTGGTGGAAGAGTTGTGCTAACTGTTGTAGTAGTCGAGCAGGACGAGCTTGAGCTTGGTGGCGATGAGCTTGGTGAAGTTGAACTTGATGGACTTGAACTTGATGGACTTGAACTTGGTAAAGTTGAACTTGATGGACTTGAACTTGATGGAGTCGAGCTTGGTGAAGTTGAACTTGATGGAGTTGAACTTGGTAATGTTGAGCTTGGTGGAGTTGAGCTTGGTAAAGTTGAACTTGATGGAGTTGAACTTGGTGTTACAGTTACAGTTGTAGATGGTGGTGGGAGAGTTGTGCTAACTGTTGTAGTAGTCGAGCAGGACGAGCTTGAGCTTGGTGGCAATGACCTTGGTGAAGTTGAACTAGATGGAGTCGAGCTTACCAAAGTTGAACTAGATGAAGTTGAACTTGATGGAGTTGAACTTGGTAAAGTTGAACTTGATGGAGTTGAACTTGATGGAGTTGAACTTGGTAAAGTTGAACTTGATGGAGTTGAACTTGATGGAGTTGAGCTTGATGGAGTTGAACTTGGTAAAGTTGAACTTGGTAAAGTTGAACTTGATGGAGTTGAACTTGATGGAGTTGAACTTGATGGAGTTGAACTTGGTAAAGTTGAGCTTGATGGAGTTGAACTTGGTAAAGTTGAACTTGATGGAGTTGAACTTGGTAAAGTTGAACTTGGTAAAGTTGAACTTGGTGGTACAGTTATAGTTGTAGATGGTGGTGGGAGAGTTGTGCTAACTGTAGTAGTGGTCGAACAAGATAAACTCGATGGCCTGTAGCTACTGCTTGGCCCATGAGATGAGCTAGTTGAAAACGTAACAGAAGGCAAGCTTGATGATGAGCTGTATAAAGTACTGGAACTCAATGAACTCGAACTTGGTAAAGTTGAACTTGATGGAGTTGAACTTGATGGAGTTGAGCTTGATGAAGTTGAGCTTGGTAAAGTTGAGCTTGGTAAAGTTGAACTTGATGGAGTTGAACTTGGTAAAGTTGAGCTTGGTAAAGTTGAACTTGATGGAGTTGAGCTTGATGGAGTTGAACTTGGTAAAGTTGAGCTTGGTAAAGTTGAACTTGGTAAAGTTGAGCTTGGTAAAGTTGAACTTGGTAAAGTTGAACTTGATGGAGTTGAACTTGATGGAGTTGAACTTGGTAAAGTTGAGCTTGATGGAGTTGAACTTGGTAAAGTTGAACTTGATGGAGTTGAACTTGGTAAAGTTGAACTTGGTAAAGTTGAACTTGGTGGTACAGTTATAGTTGTAGATGGTGGTGGGAGAGTTGTGCTAACAGTGGTGGTAGTCGAACAGGACGAACTTGAGCTTGGTGGCAATGACCTTGGTGAAGTTGAACTTGAAGGAGTCGAACTTGGTGAAGTTGAACTTGATGGAGTTGAAGTTGGTAATGTTGAGCTTGGTGGAGTTGAGCTTGGTAAAGTTGAGCTTGATGGAGTTAAACTTGGTAAAGTTGAACTCGATGGAGTTGCACTTGGGAAGGTTGAACTTGGTAAAGTCGAACTTGATGGTGTTGAACTTGATGGAGTTGAACTTGATGGAGTTGAACTTGATGGAGTTGAACTTGGTAAAGTTGAGCTTGATGGAGTTGAACTTGATGGAGTTGAACTTGATGGAGTTGAACTTGGTAAAGTTGAACTTGATGGAGTTGAACTTGGTAAAGTTGAACTTGGTAAAGTTGAACTTGGTAAAGTTGAACTTGGTAAAGTTGAACTTGGTAAAGTTGAACTTGGTAAAGTTGAGCTTGATGGAGTTGAACTTGGTAAAGTTGAGCTTGGTAAAGTTGAACTTGGTAAAGTTGAGCTTGGTAAAGTTGAACTTGGTAAAGTTGAACTTGATGGAGTTGAACTTGATGGAGTTGAGCTTGATGGAGTTGAACTTGGTAAAGTTGAGCTTGGTAAAGTTGAACTTGATGGAGTTGAGCTTGATGGAGTTGAACTTGGTAAAGTTGAACTTGGTGAAGTTGAACTTGAAGGAGTCGAACTTGGTGAAGTTGAACTTGATGGAGTTGAACTTGGTAATGTTGAGCTTGGTGGAGTTGAACTTGGTAAAGTTGAACTTGATGGAGTTGAACTTGATGGAGTTGAACTTGATGGAGTTGAACTTGGTAAAGTTGAGCTTGATGGAGTTGAACTTGATGGAGTTGAACTTGATGGAGTTGAACTTGGTAAAGTTGAACTTGGTAAAGTTGAACTTGGTAAAGTTGAACTTGATGGAGTTGAACTTGATGGGGCCGTACTTGGTGGGCCAGAACGAGGTGGTACTGAAGTGCTTGGTGTTACTGTGACTGTGGAAGTTGTTGGAGGAATAGTGATACTAGTTGTTGAAGAAACAGTACATGAGCTTGGTGTTACTGTGACCGTTGACGTTGTTGGAGGAATAGTGACACTAGTGGTTGAAGAAACAGTGCATGAGCTTGGTGTTACTGTGACCGTTGACGTTGTTGGAGGAATAGTGATACTAGTGGTCGAAGAAACAGTGCATGGTGTTATTGTGACCGTTGACGTTGTTGGAGGAATAGTGATACTAGTAGTCGAAGAAACAGTGCATGGTGTTACTGTGACTGTTGAAGTTGTTGGAGGAATAGTGACACTAGTGGTTGAAGAAACAGTGCATGAGCTTGGTGTTACTGTGACCGTTGACGTTGTTGGAGGAATAGTGATACTAGTGGTCGAAGAAACAGTGCATGGTGTTATTGTGACCGTTGAAGTTGTTGGAGGAATAGTGATACTAGTAGTAGAAGAAACAGTGCATGGTGTTATTGTGACCGTTGACGTTGTTGGAGGAATAGTGATACTAGTAGTCGAAGAAACAGTGCATGGTGTTATTGTGACCGTTGAAGTTGTTGGAGGAATAGTGATACTAGTAGTAGAAGAAACAGTGCATGGTGTTATTGTGACCGTTGACGTTGTTGGAGGAATAGTGACACTAGTGGTTGAAGAAACGGTGCATCTTGATGTAGTAATATAACTGGTGACAGTCGTTGGAGGAACAGTAGTTGTTGTGGTTAAAGAAACGGTACATTTTGAACTAGTTGTTGGAAGACGTGAAGATGAAGTGATACAAGTAGTTGAAGCTGAACATGCTCCCAGACTAGCAGTTACTACTGAAGTCGAAAGGGAAGTTTGGGTGGATGTTGAAGTACATGCTGTGAGTTTGTTAGTAAGTCTGGTAGGTTTTTTGTGTGATTTTTTTTTTTTTCGTTTTTTTTTCTTTATTCTTTACTTACTGCTTCCTTGGTTGAATAGTCTCTTATTTAATTCATCGAATTTCGGGATATACAGACCATAAGAAAGGTCTATATAACTCAATACGAGAAGAATAACAAAAGATCTTCTCAAATCTAAGATCATTGTAGTTTTCTTGTCTTGAACCAAAATGAACTGTTACTTTTTAATTAAAAGAGTCTTCTCGAATTGCTGAAATTTTGTAAAAGTAGATAAAAATCAATGTTCAGATGGGACTTGCAAAATATAAATAGATTATGGACTACAAAAGAAGAACATTACTACAAAGATCGTAGTACTAAATCTCCTAATAATAAGTTCTTAATAGGAACCAGTTTGTGATTAGTTGGGGCGAGCTTGGGGAAGATGCAAGTAAAAAAACAATAGAGCAAAAAAAAATAAAAGATCAACTGTATAGAAGGTGGTACGCCTTAATAGATTCATCAGATTAAATAAAAAATGGGGGAAATGTTTAAGTAGAAGACTTTAGTCAAAGGAAGTAACTTGAATTTGTTTGAAGAAGCAAACTTTAAAAAAAAACATAAGTAAAAAAACAATTGCTTGTCTTTTCTAATTGCCTGCTTCCCTTTTTTTCTGTATGCATTATATGTGGTATCTAAACTGGCGTGGTTATATAATAGGGCGTGGCTATTGTTCTTCTAACGGTATTTAGAAAGTAAACGGGGACTATTTTCGTGCCCTTTTTGCATTGGTGTGATCTTTAATTAAATGCATTCCCCCCGCCTGTATTTTTCACATTCAAAGCGAAATTTAAGCGAAAAGGCATAAGCAAGACGGGGCAAGAAGGCAAATTTTAATAGAGCTTACAACAGGACTCTTTTTTTTCTCTTTTGTCTTCAGCCAGTGCTGTTGAAGTATACTTGGGTATTTGTAATTGGATAAGTACCAATGATGGTTCTACAACTATTTAAAAGCATTATACCTACAATGGGTCCATATAGCAAGAAGTTGTAATTTTTTGGGGCGTTTTGTTTCAAAATAAAATTCGCTTCGAATGTTTTTTCTTCTGCATAGTCGCCTGCATTTAAAGGGAACAAAAAAAAAAAGGGCAGAAATGTCTATACTGTTTTTCCCTTTCACTTCATGCCTCTTTTGACCAGAGCTTTAGCTCCATATTTCCTAATTGGCTGAGAAAGTCAGATCAGCAAATTTCTCTTTGACCACCACGCCCACTGGAATGATACAAAAGTGTCTAGATACAAAAACCAGTTTTAGAAGTGTCAAATGTTTTAGGTGTGATCGCAATGCATACGGCAAACGTCTCGTAATAACAGTCTGGAACAGTTATCGGCTTCTCTAGTAATTAAGTTCTCAATATTTCTATTATTCAATCTCTTTCTCTTCAGTTTAAAATGGATCTTTAAAAGCCAAATAAGCATTTTTGCTCAGATTTACAAGTATTGAATTAGTTGAATCGGAGAGTCTTCACACTTTACCTATTCGAGTAGATGGTATTATTTTATATTTCCAAAGATGGACTAAAAGAAATTTCTCTTTTGCTAGTGTAGCTTTGTGTTGCAATTTTGGAAATGATTAAAAATATAAAATATATATTTCAAAAGAAAATTTATCTAACTTATCTTTAAAATTATTGCCATATTTCTAGATCTCTCAGATTTGTAACAATTTCAGTAAGATATCTGAAAACCTAATCTTTGGTTTGAGATTTTGTAATTTAATTTGGTATCAATTTAAATCGACAAAAAAAAAAAAAAAAAAAAAAAAAAATAGTACAATTATTAAATCTATATATCTTACCAGTCTAATTTAACATCGTAGGAAATGTCATTTTCCAAGAAAACGTGCTTTGCCTGTATAACTTTTAAATCTTTGATATATAATTTCTCTTTGGAATCATTGCTTTGAGATTTTCTAGTGACTTCAAAAGATATTTTCAACACTTTCTCAATTACTGTCAATGCCTCTCCAAGGGCTTTCACCAACCTTTGTTCATCATCATTAGCTCGATATTCATAGAATCTGTCCATCAATATTGCACTGAACAAATCACCACTTCCAGAAAAACTGGCATCTATAATCGGCAATTCGTAGTAAAAACAATTTTCAGATGTCACTGTGGAACCAGAGCAGTATATCATACCATCTAAATATACAGATGTGACAACCACATTGGGAACTTTATACAATTCATGGAACTTGTTTAATGCTTTTTTCAAGTCACTTAAAGATTGAATCTTAACTCCAGTCAACAACTCCATTTCAAACTGATTAGGTGTCACCAACCTTATATAATCTTGCCTCAACATCTCCTGATAAATAGGAAGTATCTCTTTGCTAACGTATAATTTCCCATTATCCCCCAATACAGGGTCCAAGACCCATATACAATTATTGTTGTGGTGCTCTATATAATCAACACATATCTCATTAATTGTCTGCAAGCTTGCAGCATCTGCAATGTACCCCGTTAATAACACATCATATTCACAACCTATATTTATCAAACCTTGATACAACTCCTTGATCTCCGAAGCCGAGGTCTTAGTTCCGGTGAACTTACCATAACCTGGATGGTTCGAGTAGTTCACTGTATTTAATGAATCAACATCCCAGCCTTTGAATTGTAACGGAAAAGTGGCTGCCCTATTTCCAACATATCCGTGCACCACATGAGACTGGATCGATAGAACCTTATTAGTGTCTATCGCTGGACTTGTGGTCATTTGATACCTGCTGATACTGTCTTATTCGATAAATTCGGCTGATTTTTTTCTCTGTTTTTTTTACCTTTTTTTGTTTTCGTTATCTTTGGAATTATCCACCGCATCCGGATGATTTGGGATCGTGATACACGATTTTACAAACTCATTGTTTTTGAACCAGCTATTTCAGTTGAGATGAAATGAGTGTTATTTCAAAAATTTTCATGGATTAAGGTGAGACTTAATGTTATTCGATGAGAGTAAAACACTTCTAGAAAAGCACGAGATTACTGTTTTCGTTAAGGAAAAGAAAGGAAAAAAAAAGCATGAAATAAATTTGAAAAGCAAAAAATGGAAATTAAACACGCATGTCAATCATGATATGTAACTAACTAATTTGACTTCCGTGGTAGTGAAGGCAAGTAAGTAAGTAAGTAAGTAAGTTGGGGGGTTAAGAGAAAGACACGATAAAATTTTTTTTTTTTTTTTTTGATGTAGAAAAACACGAACGCAACAAAACACGCGTTTTTCTTAACTCTAAACTGAAATCCCCTTTTTATTGAAGCAAAGGTAAAAAAAAAAAAAAAAAAAAAATAAAAAAATTTACATTATCAAAAGTATTCTCTATTCCTTTTATATCTTCCTTTATCATATGAATTTATCATCATCATCTTGATATCAACATTTCTTTACAAAGCAACAGTTAAAGCGATCATAATAAAATATCACAATATTCTGGAAAATCAACGAAGGAGAAATAGTACAAGACTAAACTAAGAATAAAAGCCCTTATTTCAAGACACAAAAATTATAATCTTGATAGATGGATGGTTATATTGATTCAAACTTTTTATCATCAACAACTACAAATAGCAACTTTATAATTAATCAAATCAATAATACGAGCAAAAGAGCTATAATGGGACTTCATCATCAACGTCAACCGTTACAAGAGATTCAAGAGGAATCGAACACATTTCTATTACCTCCTCATAACAGTATTCCAAGAGTTACCATAACCACATCTCCTATTACTGAAAATGATGATGGCAGCAATGATAAGCTTCCTACTTTAACAACTCCACCGCAAACTGTCACGAGATCGGTCTCAAATAGCGGGTTGAGATCCCACCAGCAACGCGATATCGTGCAAGATTCGATGGACACAAAATCTATCAAATCTAAAAAATTGAAAAAATCAAAGAGCACCACATTGTTATCTCCTGCTTTTTCATCACCACCAGTCTCAAAAGCTGAAAAATCTACTAGCTTACCTCCTCCTCCGGAGTTGCCAAAATTTGTTTCAAGTAACACAACAACTACAAAGCCTGTCAAGGCCAGTACCAAGAAGGAAAGAACTCAAGAAGATATAGATGAATTAAACAGACAGGTCCCACCACCTGAGTTAATGCCAAAAGTCATTGACACGTCAACCGATTTCACCAAGAAACCTGCTTACTCTTATGCAATGTTAATTGGTATGTCAATCTTGAGAGCACCAAATAGAAGGCTCACTTTATCTCAAATATATAACTGGATTTCAGATACTTTCAAGTACTATAAGAAAGGTGATGTTGGATGGCAAAATTCTGTGAGACATAATTTGTCTTTGAATAAAGCTTTTGTCAAGAGTGCCAAATCAAAGGATAGAAAAGGTCATTTTTGGCATATAGCAAAAGGCTATGAATATCAATTTTATCTTGGTAAAGGTGCTGCTAATGCTTCAAATGGTTCCATAATTGCTGGGAAATTGGAATCATTTAAATTGAATAGTAATAATAATTTAACAAACGCAAACGACCAAAGGCTGACAAAGAGTTATTCAGATTCTTCATTCTCATATCAAAATAATGTGATCAGTCGAATCAGTTCAGAGGAAGACGAAGATGAAGAAGATGAAGATGACGACGAAGATGACGAAGACGACGAAGAACAAGAAGACGAAGATGGAGATGAAACTGTCCGTATAACTATGACACAGACTCCAAGATCAAAGATCATCCACAGACAGGACGAAGATTTTGCCACCACAAGAGAATCCTCATCCGTCTTACAAAGATATGTGTTACACAAGAGATCAGATTCACAAGATGAATCTTTATTACTGCCTCCAAAGAAGAGACGTTTACAAGGTTCTTCCACCATGCCTGGTCAATTGACTCCTAACAACATTCCAAACTTACAACCTCCATCTCCGTATTGGTCGGCTTCCGCAAGCGGTGATAGAGTGATATTTGGTTTATTGAGGACTCCTCCAAAGATGCCAACACATAGCCATTCGTCAATGACTTCACATACTTCTCAAACTTCATCAATTTTTGACTCACCAATTCAGCAACAACATCATAGTCATCACCACCAGCATCACCAAACTGCTCATCCTTCTTCAATTAATCAACAAAATAGATATCAACAATTCACATCTTCCTTCAGTTGCAACTCCAATTTCGATTTATCACCAATTAAAGGCACTGAAACTGGTCCTTTACTTGAACCTTTGACTCCAGGACAAGGTTTATCAGCAGGTCTTCTTACTAGTGCTACCACCAATGCCACCAGTAATAATATCAATAACCCAACAACACCATCGATTTTGAAGACTCCGTTCAACAAGAGTAGTTTACAAACTATGAAAACACCGGGATCTTCTGTGATGAAGAAAATATGGAACTCTCCTTCATACCTTGACGATTTTTACACTTCACCAGTTGTAAATAGAGGCATCCATTTCGAAGAAGAAGAAGTTGTTGTTTCAAGCACAAGAGCTTTTGGATCTCCTTCAAAAGCTAAAAAATAGGTTTGATAATATTGATTGGGTAACAATTGGGTGGTTTCATAGATTGGTTTATTTGCTATGCTGTTTTTGGTTTTAAATTCCATTTTATCGGTGGGTTTTTTTTTTAATAATTTTGAGATGAGAGTATACAAAAAAGAATATTGGACGGTATAAGGTTTATTATTTTTTTATTATTAATTTGTTTTGCTATAGTTTTTGATTTACTTATTTGTGCTGTTTTATTTTGTTTTATGATTTCAATTGGATGTGAAAAATCTCATTCACCTTTTGATTCATTTATTTCGTTTATATTATAATGTATTATATTTTTTGTTTTATAAAAATTTACTTGTGAAATATTGCTGTGCAAATATTCAAATTACTTTAAAAGGATTATTAGTGTTTACTAGTTCTTACATATACAAGTCTTTTAAGCTGATACACCCCTTTTCAAACATATGTGATTCTGCAAAAGTAGTGTTTGTGGACTGAAGAAAAAAAGGGCAAAAAAATAAAAAAAACTTAAAAAGAATAATCGACACCAGCAGGATTTGAACCAGCGCGGGCAGAGCCCAGAAGATTTCGAGTCTTCCGCCTTAACCACTCGGCCATAGTGCCAATTAAACACTGAGAAATAGGAAAATGCGCTACATACTGGATAGTTTTCACCTAATCCGGAAAATTCAAACTTTTGCCTCCTGCTCACTCAAATTGATATATATACAATTATAAACAACATCTATGATGTCTCCAAGCTCCGATAATACCACTGAGTAGTCAGTTCGAAAGAGGAGGAATCTTCTGGAGATGATATAATTGGTTTTAAATTTTTAACGAGACTTCTACTAAGACTTAGACCTATAAAACGAAGTGTTTTTTCCTGCTCAATCTGTGAAGCCTTGGTTTATTAATTTATATAGTGAAGACACATCTACAAGCTGTTTCTTCTTTAATAAACTCTTTTCAAATCAAATCTTATTTTTGATCAATAAACTTTATGAATATCAAATGAGGGTTAGGCAGTTCGTCCAGTTGGACTTAGACCTATAAAACGATGTTATTTACTCTGCTGTTCTGGGGCTGTCTTTGTTTATTATTTATTTATCTGTAAAGATATGGAACAGCCTATATGCCTGTTCCAATGTTTTATGAATATGAATATCATTTTTGATAAACTTTATGAATATGAAATATTTTTGAATCTAATTTTTGAAGGCATTACCGCATCACAAATAAATTTTAAGAGTTCAGAAGCATGTGGCCATTTTTTTAGAGGTTGAAAAAACACAACAAAGCCCGAATTGTAGACTTTACAGGTCGTAATTAAGTCTAATAAATAAATTAAAAATGCCTATATACAAGATATTCATTGTTTGACAATTTTGTCCTTCCCATCCATATACACTCGCAAAACTTCTGGAATCTTGATTGACTCAGTCTCAGGATCATAAAAATTTTCAATAATTGCAACGATACATCTTGGAACAGCAACAGCCGTCCCATTTAAAGTGTGAACATATTTTAAATCACCTTCTTTTGTCCTGTACTTGATGTTGAGTCTTCTTGCTTGGTAATCTAAGCAGTTTGATGATGATGTGAGTTCCCCCCATTTTCCACGTCCAGGCATGAATGCTTCAATGTCAAATTTTTGGAAAGCAGGCGATCCAAGATCATTAGCTGGCATGTTTAATACTTTGGCAGTGAGACCAAGTGAGGTAATGAATTTTTTTTGGAATTCGAGTAACTGTTCTTCAAGGATCTTTGAAGATGTATCTGTATCGTTTTCCGAAAAAACAAAAAGCTCAACTTTGGTGAATTCATGTACTCTGTATAAACCTTTAGTGTCTTTACCTCTAGCACCTGCCTCAGCCCTATAACTCCTGCTCACACCAACGAGTTTTTCAGGATTTTTCAAGTCTTCAAAAACATGGTTGATATACAATCCAGCTATGGGTATTTCAGCTGTTCCTGTTAGGCACAAACCTTCATTTGTCAATTCATACACTTGCTGCTCATTATTTTGATCCCTAGGTTTAAACCCACATCCATCGGTGATCTCAGATCTTACAATAGATGGAGGTATACACATCTTGAAACCTGATTGTCTAGCAAGTTTCAATGCATATTGCACTAATGCTTGTTCAAGTAATGCTCCATCTCCCATTAAATAGTACCACGAAGTACCGGAAACTTGAGACAGCTTCTTGAAATCAATTATACCCAATTTTTCAGCAATCTCCTTATGATCATAAACAGGGTCTTCGACTTCTTTGATGGATTTTGGATGTATCTCATGAACAACAACCTCGAGGTCTTGAACAGAATCATGTATCAAATTTGGTAAAGATTCTGCCTTATTGTTCAAAAGTGCCTTGACTTCAATTAATTCCAACTCTAAGTCCTTCACCAGAGACTTAATCTTCTTCAAATCTTCTAATTTGGATTTTTCTTTTGTTTCTTTAAACCCAGCCTCGATCAATCTCCTTTGGTGTTTTGAATCACGTATAATCTTGTCCTTCTTTACAAACTCTTCATATAAAGAACTAATCAGTGAACAGTTTTCCATTACGCTAGGAGATAGCTCTCTTCTCTTGATACTGGTTGCTAAAACTGATTCATTTTCAACAATACTCTTATAATCAAAGATCGGCCTTTTCAATATGCTGGCCCTCGTTGAGACAAATCTTCTGAACATGGTGATCTGATAATTCCACTGAAAAACACCACCAAGCTTTTTTTTCCTTCTACTTTTCATTTGAAACAAAAAAAAAAAAAAAAAAAAAAATTAGATCTTTAATTTTTAATCAAAGGTGTATAACGATGCCTAAAGCAACATTTAAATCTTCTAAAAAGCAACCAAAGGGGTTTAAAGAGATAGAACCTACTTTAAAGGAGTTTGAGGAACAACTTAAAGAGACCCAAAGAGATACCAAAGCTACAGGGACAAAGAAAAGAGAATCTCTTTGGCCCATTTTCAGAATACATCATCAAAGATCCAGATATGTGTATGATTTATATTATGATAAGAAACTGATATCACATGAATTGTATCAGTACTTGCTCAAGAATAAATATGCCGATGGGAATTTAATTCTGAAGTGGAAGAAACAAGGATATGAGAATTTATGTTGCTTGAGTTGTATTACCACTAATGAAACTAGTCACGGTGGCACATGTATTTGCAGGGTGCCTAAGGCTATATTGAAGAAAAAAGAGCCGGATGCAGAGCAAGGAGAGAAGAGAGTGAGAAACATGCAATGTGTTACATGTGGTTGTAGGGGTTGTGCTAGCTCAGATTGAACCTTGTATATTACTTATCAAAAATTTGTATTTTTAGCTATATAGAAATTTGCCTATAATTTGGAAAAATTCTTCTCAAAGATGAATTTATTTTCAATTGTACCAATCTTTTCAATGTGGAAGGTTGAAACATCTCCATCTTTCAACCATTTGGCAGGCTTAAAACCCATACCAACACCTTCTGGGGTTCCTGTGAAAATCAAATCACCCGGCAAGAGAGTAGTTCCTTGAGATAAGAACGATACCAATTCAAAGACATGGAAAATCATATCTTTGGTATTTGAAAATTGCCTAGTTTCTCCGTTGATCTTAGACTGAATGGTCAAGTCATTTGGGTTTTGAATAAGTTTAGAACTGACAATTCCTGGTCCAATTGGAGCCCAAGTATCAAACATCTTTCCCGTAGAAAACTGTGAGCCACCTCTTTCTATCTGCCATGTTCTCTGCGAGACATCATCGCCCACAGTGTAACCAAGAATATAGTTGGCTGCCTCATTAACAGGAATGTTTCTTCCTTCCTTACCAATAACAATAACCAACTCAACTTCATAATCCACTTTTGCAGGAGGGAGTTGAGCGACAGTTGGTACTTTCACAGGATCAAAAGGACCAGTAATTGTAGAAATTGGCTTATAAAAAAGAACCGGATATTTTGGAATAGGTGCCTCAATTTCAATTGCATGCTTCCTGTAGTTCATTCCTAATAATCTGATTGTTCCAATATCATCTCTTGCCAAAGGTGATAACAATTGACTGATTTCTTGAACTTCATTGGTGACGATATAGTCAGAATGGATATTTCCAATTATGATGTAGGCCGATTTGGCTAACGAAATGTCTTGAGTATTTGATGGTAAAATTGCATCACCGTAATAGGTTTTCCCATTTTTAGCAACAAAACGAACTAATCTTTGAAATGACATCTCTCACAATTATCAAAATGCTATAACTCTTGAGTTGGATATTCTTACTTGCAACAATTTCCAATAAATACTTTTTAAACTTTTTTTTTTATCGTGGGTATCAAAGAGGGCGAAAAAAAATTTCTCCACAGTTCTGCTTCAAGTTAGCCTAAAAGCACTAAAGTGGGAATTCTAGCGATAACAGATTACAATACTTTATGAGAGTACAAATTTCTAACTATTCTATTAATCTATAATACAGTTGTGAATATCTTTCTTGTTAGCTAAAATATTCGTAAAATCATTTCTCAAGTTAAATCTCTTGATGATGAATAAGATCAAGTAAACAAAATTAAAGTAATCTTCGTTTGCCAAAGGTCCCAAGATATCATCCTCCATTTCGAGTAACTCATTGACTTTTATGCTATGAATATCTATGATTTTCTGCAATACTTGACGCTGCTTCTCAGTTATAGGGCTTAACATCCTGGCATAAGACTGGAATTCTTCGACAATGTTTCTATAAAAATTGCTCTTTTCAACATTGAATAATGACAGTTCATCAACAATATCGATATCTAAGAGGGAAAGTTTCTTCTGATAAATATCAAACACCACTTCATGAACGATCTCAGTGTCGTAGTTGCTTCTGATATACTCTGTGAAAAGCTTCTCCGACTCAACAGCAACTAACTTAAACTTAGATTTTACCAAATTTTTCGAGATGAAGTTTGAAGCAGTTTCCCTTATCTCATCATCATCATCGTATAAGAACTGATATAATGTGACTAGGGACTTAATGAAACTTTTGTCTGTTGAAAATGAAGAAACTTGAATGTATGAGATACATGATTTTAAAGCAGCAAATCTTAAATGGTATGAATTGTCATCTCCACTGTAGCTTTTCACCAAAGCTAGCCATTTGTCAAATATAGCAGCAGTATTAATTTTGACAACAAATGGACCTAAGCACTCCAAGGCAGTTGATTTGACATCTTCACTTGGATCAGTGACAAATTGGAATAAAATGTTTATCTTTTCCACTAATTCCACATCTTGATAATTACTTGCAACCAATAAATCTTTCAACAAGATCAAACTTGAAGCCTTCACATGGGTCCAGATATTTGATTGTAGTATGAGCCATAATATATCAATTATAGCGAATATCTCTTTCTCATTGAACAATGTAATATTTTCAGATATAAATTTGATGCATGACAATTGACACTCGTATAATTCAGAGTAAAGTCCAAGTTTTATCAAATCATTTAAATTTTCAAAATCTTTGTCACTAGCATAAGACTTAAGCAATACAGTTAATAATCTGGACAAAAATAGCTGTTTGGCACCATCTAAGGTGGTCAACTTATTATTTTCAACGAAGCAATTTCCCAAAATGTTTAACAAATTTTGAGGGATCCCTTTATGACCGTAACTTCTTTCAAAAATCAAGTCCAATATTTCAACGTACGTTATACCAGCCAGGTATGTACTTTGAAAGACTTCAGCAGCTAATTTGAAAATGGAATTCAATACTTGATCAGGAATCACTTTATTTTCATGTCCTGTTCTGGTATGAATTCTAACAAATAACTCTTTTATTGCAATTAATAACCCATGAACTTGATTATTGTCAGCATAATTGATTAAACTGATCAACTCTTGAATTTGACTGTAAAATGAATCGTCATTGACAATTGAAGGTAAGGCTCTTGCTGCCATCTCTCTCACTTTCCAATACTTACTTTCCAGACTTTTCAATAACAATGGCTTAAATTCAAGAACCGGATTGTAACCTGGGGTAGAATGCAAACGTGATAATATAGTCAATATTGGGAATAAATTTTCAACCTCCTTTTCATCTTTTAAAGCTGATTCAAAATTATTTAATAATACAGGTTGTAATTTCTTGTAACGAGAGAAAAACAATCTAGCAGAAATAGTTGATAAGTGATTATTGTCAATTTTTTTGGTTCCAAACAATCTATTTTGTAATGCTGTGAACAACATTACAGAGGCATTTCTCATTGACCAATGTTTTGACGAAAATTTTGAAAGAGCCAAGTCTAGGGATCTATCCACGTAAAAATTTGCCAAATCAGAAAGCTGAGATTCGATGAATAAAGACTTAATACTGTTCAATGCATGAACTTGAGGTAATTCTAAGGTTTCTTCACCATTACTGTCTGTGAAAGGTCGCGAACCTATATCATATAACCTTTCATAAGTAATTTCAAATAATCGTGGAATCTGATTTTTCTTCTGTTTTTTCTTTACCGAGTTATACTCCGCAGTTAAAATGGCAGTGATTAAAAACGGTAAACCACCCGATCTTCTTGTAATTGAATGTGACTTATCTTCAATCAACAAAATGTTTTTCTGTAACCAATACTCAGGTAAGTCTTCATGTTTCAATCTGAAGCATCTGTTACAGCATGATAAGAAAGCTGGGTAAACCGATGAGAAAGCACCAGGATGCCTTATTGTGGAAAGTTGTTCAATTAATAATTCACCGATATCATTTAGAGAAAATTTGCTATCTTTAAATAATATATCATCACCGAAATTTGATAACAATGTTGCCAACAAGGCAGAAGATTCCTTAACAGCTCTCCATGAGTAACTTAAGAGGACTTGTGTTGCAGGACCAAATTTTGTTTCTAAATGTTTTTTAGAAGGTTCAAGAGCTTCTTGTAATTCTTTCGGCAAGTTTCCCTCCGGAGAATCATGGGTTAATACAGGTCTTATCAACTTCCAAACATCAAATATACTTGCAATAACTTTTTGCAAAATTGAACAATAGTATTCAGAGCTTTCAACCTTCATCTTTCTCAATATAGAGTCCAGTGCCAAATAATAACCGTGTATATTATGGCCATAAATTGCTACTGTCAAGTTACTTTGAGCAATATTTACAGACAGAATCAAGCTATTGACTATTTCATCCAAGATAGTGTTATCACTATTTGTATGTTCATCTTTGTTTGTGAATACGAATTGTAGCACTTTGGAGCCAGCATCGGCTTTTCTACCTTTGAGATCACCTAGCATTATAAAACTTCTCTTCACTATCAAGGACAACTCATGTTCGGTGACCAATTCATTGATGGACAACGTTGACATTGATAAGATTTCAATAGACAATTCCCTGACTTCTTCGAAATCATTTGTAATATTATCGACCAACAACCTGACAATCTTGTGATTTCTATAAATTTCAATGTTGAAAGGGTAGTCCATATGTAATTTCTCATAGAATTTCTTATCAACAGTGTCATCCAAACCTGATCTAACTAATATGGCTAATAATTTCAATGATAAGTTACAACGTTGGAAAGAAGATCCTGGTTTCATATTATCTGATAAGATTGCAATCAATCTAGTCAAGAATTGCTTGTTTGTCTCGACTTTTGCTAATCCTTCATTAGCCTCATCAATGAATTTATTCTTGGCGATCATTTTCAAGGAGTTTCTGTTAATGGCATACGTGGAGTCTCTTAATCTCAATATAAATTTCTTGAACAAAGAAACAAATTCATTTCTTATTTCTAAGTCAACCTCGGTAAGGAAGACATTTAATTTTTCCAATACCAACTCTAAGACAACTGATGGAACAGGTTTCGAACCTCTAGGAGACAATGTCAATAATGAAAAAGATTCGATTCTGAAGAATCCTTTGTAACTGCCCATTAAACTTGCAAGGAGATCGATTGAGATGATCTTATCTTCACCTTCAAAAATGTCTTCGACAATTGCAAGTTCATGTCCGATACGCAAACTTATTAACATGATTGATAACTCATCTTCCTTATTAGAAGCCACCAATTTTTTCACAAACATCTTAAAAGCAGCAGTTGAAACTTTAAATAAATACGGTAGTAAATAGTTTTGAATATTCTTACGTAAATTGTCTTTTTTCATATTATCAATAATAAGATTATCCCAGGAATCAAGCCATATGCTATCATCTTTTTCAACTTCGTTGTAAAGGTTTTTGAAAATTACTTGTAATGCTTTCCCCACTGGATTTGCCAATGCATTTGACCACATGTATGAGATTGAAGTCTTGATAAAACTTGAGTAAGTGGTCAAAATAAAAGTTGAAGAGCTAGGAACTTGGTTTGCTAAGACTTCAACCATAAAATATAAGACACGCAGAGTGAATGGAATGTTGTTCAAGACATGTACTAGCCAAACATGATACAATTTCCCGTAGTCTCCTATAACATTCAAAAATGAAATCATCTTGAGAAACAATTCTTTCAACGAGTTCCCCAATGGAGCACCAGATTCATTCCAAAAATCAATAACGTATTCAAATATAAAAGTTGAGGTCTGTTCAGAAAATATCAGTGAAAATTCATCACTTACAGAATGATCATGGTTGATTAATTGTGTTGCCCTCAAGAGCCATATCGATAAAGTATCACAACATATAACTCTGTAGTCACTTACCCCATTTGCATCTTCCAAACTATGAAAAATCAGTGGGAAATCTTTCTTCAACTCATCTAATGAAACAGTTTTGTTTTTTATATACAGCTTCTTCAACTCTAAGAGCTGAGACTTTGATAGCACTGACTCCATGTCTTCTTCTAAATATTCAATCTCATCACTGGAGAAAATTTTTCAGATATTTTTTTTTAGTATTTTTTTCCCAGAGCCTTTGATTTTTTTTGATTTTTTTAGATTAATCTTGCATAAGTGAACTAATATGAATCATCTTGATCAAAAATGAAATACGACAGCCCAGGAGAATCTGATACAGAGTCTCTACCTGATATAGAACCTATCCATAAGTGGTCTGTTAGCTTTAAAAGGGAGATCATAGACACATCTTGCATTAGACAAATACATATATATGACTTCGACAATACACTTTTCAAGTCTCCACTTCCCAATGCTGAGATCTGGGATGTTAATACTATGAACCAATTGAAAGATGCTAGGAACATTAACAATTCTTCGTGGTGGCAATATCCTGAGTTCTTGAGACAGTGTGGCAAAGGCTACGAAATTGAGAAGACTGAGAATTGGAATGGACTATGGATAGAAGACATACTGGACAACGCAACATTGTCTTGTAACGACCCGAGCGTATTGAGTATTCTACTCACTGGTAGAAAAGAGCTCTATTTCAAGTCATTAATTCTCGAGATGCTCTCTGCTAAGAATTTACAATTTGATTGTGTCATATTGAAGAAAGGGGAGAACAGGAACACTTTAAAATATAAATTGCAAGTCTTTTCTGATTTCATCACAACTTATGATTCAATTGAGAAATTAGTACTTTACGATGATAGAGTTGATCAAGTACGAGGTTTTCAGAAATATTTTCTGCAATTGAAGCCTAAATTTAAATACGAACTTCACAGCGTGCAACCAGTTACAAGCACTTTAGAACCCGAAAGGGAAATTAAAATAGTCAAGCAATGGATGAGAAGTCATAATCATAATTTCAAGAGACACAAAATACGTAGATTGGGACTCTTGAAAATTCATAAAAATAGAAAATCGGTTCGTAATATATATAGAAAAGCATAAATTTGAGATATTTGATCTGCCATTTCAAGCATGGCTATCTATTCTGTAATAGACTATAAACAATACAAAGAGTGGATCCACAAGGTGTAGGCTTAAATCACCCCCACCATCGTTTCTCCAAGTAAGGCAAAATCTACAATAAAATATGAACAAAAAAAAAAAAAAATCGCGTCGTTGCAAAGAGAAAAAAAAAAAAAAATTAACAAAATTAACAACTAGAAACTAAGAACATTTGAAGGGAATTTTTAATACTCACATCAACTATGCCCATCAATGCTTCAACTATCACAGTCCACTGGCATGATGAGAATCATCCTGTTTACAGCGTAGATTTCCAGCCTCTGAAGTCGAATCTGGAGTCATCAGAGAGACTTGTAACAGGGGGAGGAGACAACAACGTGAGAGTTTGGAAATTACTATATGAGAAGAATGATGATAAAAACAAGACAATCAAAGGAGTTGAATACCTTTGTACTTTATCCAAGCATACACAGGCTGTCAATGTTGTTCGATTCAGTCCAAAAGGTGATTTGTTAGCCACTGCTGGAGATGATGGGACCATTCTTATATGGCAACTTTCGGATCATATAATAAAGGATTTTGGTAATGACGATCCAGATGCTAAGGAAAGTTGGATGTTGAAACATGCTTGTAGGTCTTCTACATCTGAAATTTATGATTTAGCATGGTCTCCAGATTCAAAGAAAGTGTTAACCGGATCAATGGATAACATAACAAGGATTTATGATGTGGTAACAGGTCAACAGATTAAGCAGATTCTGGAACATAATCATTACGTGCAAGGTGTTTCGTGGGATCCAAAGAATGAATTTATTGCGACACAGTCACTGGATCGCTCTGTACATATTTACAAGTTGAATGAAACCAATAATGAGTTAAACTTGCAACCAACAATATATTTCAAAGTCTCAAAAGCAGAATTACCTGTGGGGAGACTTCCACATTCACCTAGATTGAAACTGGAAGAATTGAACCTCACTCCTAAGTCATCCGTCATTGATAGACCTGTTGCACCACTTACAACGAGTAATATTACAGCAATGAACCCTCCTACATCACATAAGAGGAAATTATCAACTTCTTCAAATGGCTCAACCACTTCAAGCATTAATAGAGGTTCACCTTCACCAAACCCATTAAGGTCTTCATCAGTTTCTTCCACCACTACCACTGTTGCAGACTCCAAGCAGACTGCATTATCACCTCCTAGATTCAATACCCCATTGCCTGCAATTAGACCCATGGAACCACCAACTTTCAAGAACTCACTTCTTTACCACAATGAGACTTTGCAGTCTTTTTTCAGGAGATTGACTTTTTCTCCAGATGGTAGTTTACTATTAACTCCTAGTGGAATTTTCAAGAATTTCTCCTCCGGCTCACAAGAAGAAGAATTCACAAATACTGTTTATATTTACACAAGATCAGGATTAAATAGAGCTCCAGTTGCCCATTTACCAGGATTGAAGAAACCTTCAATTGCTATCAGGTTCAATCCTATACTTTATAAATTGAAAAATGAAAAAAAACATGTGAATGAAGAACCACCAACTAAGGTTTTGAAGATTGATCACAAGATATTGGAAACCCCTACAAAAGATCTACCAGCAATCAAGTCTTCAAGCAGTGTCAAACCTTTTTTCAAACTTCCTTATCGTATGGTTTTTGCCGTTGCAACACAAGATTCAGTAATAATCTACGATACAGAGTCGATCAAACCAATATCTTATATTTCCAATTTACACTACTCTACATTAACAGATTTAGCATGGTCAAATGATGGGGAGACATTAATCATAAGTTCCACAGATGGGTTCTGTTCTAGTGTTAACGTCACTGATGAATTTGAAAAATATATAGAGAAAGTTGAGTCAGAGTAGATAAGGATTTACAGTTTTTTTTTTTTTTTATCTTTTTTTCCAACTGTGTTTCGGGTAAAGAAATTACTTTAAAAAAAATTTGACTATAAAATGTAGCACCCGTCCAACTATGTCCCTCAATTATAATTTTCCACCACAGTAATGACTTCCACTGAAAATTGGGAGAAATTGGCATTGGCCAAGAGACAATCTTTGATATCTAAGATTCCAAAAGACTGGATCTTAGATCCGGTGCCAAGTCCAGAAGAAGAACCAAATGCAGCAAAATATTTAGACAGAATCTTACCGGCAGATGAAAATGTTATAACTTCAAGTAATATAACTCAATTGCAACAAAAAATCAAGAGCAAAGAGCTCACATCATTACAAATTGTTAAGGCTTTTGCTCATAGAGCTGCCCTTGCACACCAATTACTCAATTGCTTATCAGAGATTTTTTTTGATCTGGCTTTCCAAAGAGCACAAGAACTTGATGAAATTTATGCCAAAACAGGGAAATTAGTTGGTGAGCTTCATGGTATTCCAGTATCTTTGAAAGATCAATATAATGTCGCAGGACTTGAATCATGTTCTGGATTTGTTAGCAGACTTGGGGTTTTCAAGACAGAACAAGAAGAGGCGGATATTGTCAAGATCTTAAGAGATGCCGGTTCGGTGTTTTATGTTAAAACTGCAGTGCCAATGGGTATGATGTCTTATGAAACTTATTCAAATTTATTGGGACATACATTGAATGGAATCAACAGGAAATTATCTTGTGGTGGTTCGTCAGGTGGTGAAGGTGCATTAATTGCAGCTAAAGGATCTGTCGTTGGAATGGGAACTGATTTAGGTGGTTCATTGAGAACTCCTGCTGGTTTTAATGGAATCCATTCGTTGAGAAGTAGTACAGGCAGGATTCCTGCACGTAAGTGTAATTGGGATGAGTCTGGTTCAATGGCTCTCTTATCAGTCTGTGGTCCAATGTCAAGAGATCTCGAAGATCTTAGAATTGTTTCTAAAGTATTAGTTGATGCTGAGCCATGGAATTATGATGCCAGAACTTTCCCAATCCCATGGAAATCAGAATTCGATGTCGTTTCCAAACCAGAAAAGTATTCATTTGGTTTATTGAAATGGGACGGTGTAGTGCAACCTCATCCACCAATTGCAAGATGCATCGAAAAGGTGAAAGAAATTTTGATTGAAGATGGCCACGAAGTCATTGACTTGGAACCTCAAAATCACAAGCTGATCTTGGACTTGGTTAACGGAATATACAGTTCTGGTGCGTCTTTGGCTTTCAAAAATGAAGTTGCCAAATCTGGTGAGCCATTGTCTTACTCATATAAGCAAAATTTCAAACATCAACAAGAACCATTAAACTGTATCGAATATTGGGAGTTGGCCAAAGAGAGATATAAGCTCCAACAAATGTACGATGACTACTGGCTCAAAACTGCATCTGTGACAAAATCCGGTAACAAAATCGATGCAATCATTTCTCCATTATGGGGTTCTACTTCATTTGAGCCTGGTAAGCCTTCCAGTTCACCATCTACTTATACTAGATGGTTAAACATCATTGACTACTCCACTGTTGTCATCCCAGTTTCAGAAGTTGATAAAGAAACTGAAGTGCAAAATTGGGAATATGAGCCTATCAATGAACAGGACAAACTGAATTACGAGAATTATAATTTAGATCTCTTACATGGTGCTCCAATTTCCATTCAGTTGAACACCCGGAGATATGAGGAAGAAAAAGCTTTGTATTTGGGCAAAGTGGTAAAAGAGTGCTTGAAGCTGTTTTGATAAGTAGTGTATTATGTATTAAATATATCTATAGAGAAAAAAAAAGATTGCCATCACACATTTCAAAGCGAAAAGTGAGTAAGCAAAAGAAAAAAAAAAAAGAGAGAGAAATCTTTGATAATCATAAATAAACATTTACTGCGAAGACGTTTTGTGATCATGTTAAGAGTCACAGCAGCATCTACGAGATGTAAAAGCACTTCATTAGTGCTCAAGAGGTTTCAGTCCTCTTCAAAGAAAAATTTGAATATCAATATCATGAATCCTGTTTTGCCGAAAATAAGGTCCACTGCTCCATCAACAAATGGAAATAATAAGACAAGTCTGCCACAGAAACCAATAACAGATGAAACCTTACAGAATAAAAAAATAGAAGTCAAAGCCAAGAAAGGTTTCAGTTCATTACCGAAAGTGCCATCCACATATAATTTTAATCCAAAAGAATTACTTCTTGATAGTTTCTTTAACGGATATAGACCAATGACTTTGCCAATCTCTCCTCCTAAGAAGCCACTTACTGCACCAAGGTTGCCTGCATCGTTAAATAAACCAGGTGGAGCTTTTGTGTATTTTGAAATCGATGACAACTTGGATTTCATCGATGATTTTAAAGATGAACACCTTGATCCAAATATGAATCACACTATTCAAGATATTGAGAGGCAGACAAGTACAAGATTTGACCACTCACACAAGTCACTCAGGGAAGAAGATATCAAGAAAGAAGAATATGAAAGAGAATTATATGATAATAAGTTAGAACTGGCTAAAGAAGAAGATTTGACAGGAGAAGAAACCCCATCACATATAGTTGAGAGTAAGAGATTTAGAGGCAGAAGAAAATTACAATATAAGAGAAGATCGGGAAAGAAATAAGCTAGCTGTTGATTTCTACGCATAAGTTTCATTTTATTGTTCAGGTCGTTTTGTGTTTTTGTTTTGTTTTATTTGATGTTAGTTGATGCTCTTCCTTTGTTTTCTTTCTGTTATTTCTCATTTATATTTGTCACTTGTTTTTTTGTTTCCTTACAGTGAGTTCCTATTTATTAGCAATATCTTTTATAATATATTATTTAGGCATATATTAAACGTCGAATTTCATCGTAATCTAGTCTGACCAAAGTATGCTTTAGAAAGAAAAAGATCACTAATATACAAAAAAATTATATATAGAAAAATAAAAAAAAAAAAGTATAAACCGGAGGGTTTTGAATATAAATTATGACATATATTAAACCAGTTAGAAGGATCTTGACTGATCAGGATCTCAAACTTTGGGAACATTCACTGACTTACGAATCATTGGTGAACTTTGTTGAAACATTAGCCATCAGTGTTAGAGGCAAAGCTATTTCTGATGAAGTTTACATTTCGCCTTCTGTGGAATCCATATTACAAATTCTTGATCAAGTGTTTGAGATAATACAGAAACATCCAGTGGTCAAGGACAAAGAAATATCGAGATTTGGTAAACTTGAATTCCGAGATTTTTACGATGATTTAAAACTGCAAGACACAAAGATCTTGCTGACTATGCATGGTTTAAAAACTGGTGATGATAGCCCGGTAGTTGAATTGTCTCTTTATTTCCAAGAATCTTGGGGAAACAGAACTAGAATTGATTATGGCTCTGGTCATGAGTTGAATTTCATGAGTTTTTTGCTCTGTTTGAACAAACTTTCCATTCTCAATGACAAAGATAACGAAGCAATTGTGTTGAGAGTTTTCAAGAAATATGTTGATCTTATGAGACATTTACAAACTGAATACTGGTTAGAGCCTGCTGGTTCGCATGGTGTATGGGGTTTAGATGACTATCATTTTTTACCTTTCCTCTTTGGATCATCGCAGTTAGCGAATCATGAATATTTGAAACCTAAATCCATCCATAACGCAGAAGTTGTTGAAGAATGTGCAAAAGACTATTTCTACTTTGAATGCATAGATTTCATCAATAATGTAAAATCAGAATCTTTGAAATGGCATTCCCCAATGTTGGACGATATCAGTGGTGTGAAAAGTTGGAGAAAAGTTGAAGAAGGTATGTTCAAGATGTTTAAAGGCGAAGTACTAAACAAATTACCGATCATTCAACATTTTTTCTTTGGTTCAATACTTCCTTGTCCTGAAGGAGTGAGTCCTATTCAAATAGAGGAGTCAACACACGTACATGATGAAGATTGCGAAGATCACTTGCCCGTACACCTGCATTTTGGTGATTGTTGTGGTATTAAAGTTCCTGCTGCATTTGGGGCACATAATAAGAAAGTTCTACCATTTGATTAATGTATATGGCTACAATATTATTTTATTATTTTATCATGACATCATTAAAGATTACAAATGTATACACATCTCACCATCCAAATCTCAATTGTGAAGCAGTGAAAACCGGTGGTTTCCACATCAATTTATCATCTTCCAAGACATGCTTCTTACGTTTCATCATCTTTTCATATTTCTGTTCGGCCTGTTCTGTTATACAAATAATATGTTGTCCTTTGTAGTATTTCAACATGTTCAATGTCTGCAACGTATGAAGAATATCCGTTGTTGTCATGGCAGTCTTATTACTAATGTCTTCTATAGAGGTCTCTGCACCATTCTCTACTAAATGCTTGATTAACAAATCAGCCCAAAACGCACGATATGACAATAACCCTAAATCAGATAAAGGCTTTTCTGGTGACCCAACTTTACCTTCATTCTTGGACAATAAATAAGAAAATTGAATCAATAATTTACCATAACCATGACGTTGATATTGAGGTAAAGTTAAAATACAAGCAACATTATAACCTTCAGCACATTCTTTTTCTTTTGAAAAATATCCCACTAAGTGATGACCTAATTCATCCCTTATTGTCATACAATAGAAAAGAAAAGGGTCAACATCGTAATACAAGGTTTTATGATCCAAAAATAATTTTGAAAAAAGACACAAGTTTCTGCACCATGTTCTTTGCTTTCTACCATCAACTTCATAGAATGAAACTTTCTCATCTCTGTAGATTTCATTCCCTGGAGGATGCCTCAAAGTACACTTTGATCTGAACCTTTCAAACTGCTTTCTTGAACCGAAATATGATAGTGTGAAATCATCAATGAAAATCTCATCTTCTTCGGTCAACTCTACTGGATAAGGGGAAAAATACCATGGTTCAATAATGGCATCACCCATTATCACTCTGGATAAATTACGCACTCTTGCTACCTCATGAGAGTTATTATTTTGACTCATAGAACCAGAAGTTCTTAATTTCTTAATCTCATCTTCTCTGGTTAATTCAGAGCCCTCGGGCAGTATACCTTGTACATTCAAATCATCCAAATCCATCACATCTGTCTGTTGCTGTTGGTTTGGGGTTATCAGAGGCAGAGGACTTGATGCTGCCAGATTTGGTTTTTCCTTCTTCTTTTTTTGTTGTTTCTTCTTGGATTCTTTTGAAGCTTCAGGCTTTGGATAAGTGATAGGTCTTTTAAAATCTATCCTATCCAACTCTATCCACTCATCTAAACGTTTGTTGAAATCCTCATAATGCACGTAAAATACTTTCCTTCCCTTTCTTGTATGCACTGATAATATTTCAGCCAATCTATAAGAGTCTTCTTTGTCAACATAACATTTGGCACCGTTAACAATATCTTCCAGTTTGAATAATTCCTTATCTGATTGCTCAGGCACAGGCACCTTGATAGGAACTGGGTCGTCTTTTGAACTTGTCATCGTGAATAGTGCAGATACACAGATAATGTTCGTTTCTAAAAATGTTATTAATCAACTAACTTTGTTTACCACCAAAAAAAATTATAAAAAAAATTTAATTGAAAGATATATATTGATGCCTTTTTGCACGACTAGGATAATAAGAGTACAAGAAGGAATCCACGATCAGCACCATTTATCTGGAAAGGATGTACTCGACGGCAATAAAGGGCTAGAGAAGATATTACTGATATTAATACTGAAAAAGCAAATGAAAATCCATGAATTCATTATGAATAAAACTATAAAAAATTATACTTTTGGAGAAGTTCTGATGAAATGAGATGGGCATTCATAACCAGTTGGATTCTTATTCAAATACAATTGGTGATAGTCTTCAGCATCCCAGAAATTCTTTATTGGTTGAATGACAGTAACGATTTTGTGATTTGGGTACCATTGTTTTTGAATCTCTTCTTTCACTTCTTCAGCTTCCTTTGATTGTTCCTCATTTGCTACGAAAACAGCTGATCTGTATTGGGTTCCAACATCTGGTCCTTGAGAATTAACTGTGGTAGGATCATGCATTAAAAAGAAAAACTTGACTAATTCTTTGTAAGAGACCACTGATGGGTCAAATGAGACTTGTAATGCTTCAGCGTGGTCAGTGTTACCGGTACAAACATCTTTATAAGTTGGACTTTCAGTGTGACCGTTAGCATAACCGACTTTCAAGTCATGCAACTTAGTGCCATAATGCTTTCTGAAAATATGTTCCACACCCCAAAAACAACCTGCAGCAACAGTAAAAATTTGATCTTCTGCTGAAGTCTTTAAAGTAGGAGAAACAGTTGATGATTTAGTAGCTGTTGACATTTTTCTTATATTCAGAGAACCTAGTAATTTGACAACTCTATTCATTACAAATCAGTATTTGCCATTTGCATTTTTTTTTTTTTTTTCACTTTTTTTCCTGAACCACAATTTTTTTTCCTCTTCAGATCTAACGGTTTGGTTATAATGTGGTAAAAAGAGAATAACCAAGGTAAGCTAGTGATGTATGTAGTAATTGTCTCATCCCTGTAATACTTCTTCGATCTTTTTAAAAAAAAATGTGGAGACTAGCTAGCTCATCGATTGCACCAGCTCTGATAGATCATTAGACCGTAAAATGAGTGGGACTTTGTCCACGTTATATCATCACCGAGTTTTCCCCACAAATTCCACGACTTGAACGGAACCGATTCCCACGGTAAATTTGCTATCGGTTTATATATATAAAACCCTCTAGGATCGTAAAGTGAAAAATCGGTAAACATAGTCAATTAAAGAGAGTAAAAATGGTAACAATCGTTGATTATAAGGTTAGAGATCTCAGATTCCCAACGTCATTAAGTGGTGATGGATCTGATGCAATGAATCAAGCTGGGGATTATTCGGCTGCATATATAGTGTTGGAGACAGATACCAATTTACAAGGTTGTGGTATGACTTTCACTATAGGAAGAGGTAACGATATTGTCTGTCATGCTATCAAATATTTTGGGGAAAGGTTGAAAAATAAGAAATTGGAAGACCTCACAGCTGATATAGGTGCCACATGGAGAGATATGGTTGGTGATTCTCAATTGAGATGGATTGGCCCAGAGAAAGGTGTCATTCATTTGGCTTTAGCTGCAGCAGTAAATGCGATTTGGGACTTATGGGCCAAGAATGAAAAGAAACCTTTATGGAAGCTTGTTGCAGATTTCACTCCTGAAGAATTTGTCAAATGCATTGATTTCAGGTACTTGACAGACGCAATCACTGAGGAAGAAGCATTAGTTATGTTGAGAGGTTTAAAAGAGAACTTGGATGAGAGATTGCAAAATGTCTACAACAATACTGCCGTTCCGATTTATACCACGTCTGCTGGTTGGATTGGTTACAGTGATGAGAAAATGATTTCACTTTTAAAAGAAGGTTTAGATCAAGGATTCACACATTTCAAATTGAAAGTGGGAGGTGAATTGTCGAGAGATTTACATAGGCTTAAAATTGCCAGAGATGTCATTGGTAAAGACAATGTATTAATGATAGATGCAAATCAGGTATGGTCTGTTCCAGAAGCAATTGAGTCTGTCCAGAAAATGGCAGAGTTTAAACCTTACTTCATTGAAGAGCCTACTTCTCCAGATGATATTTTAGGTCATTTGAAGATTAAAAATGAGTTAAAGAAATATGACGTTCAAGTGGCAACGGGTGAAATGTGTCAGAACAGAGTTATGTTCAAACAGTTCTTAGAAAGTGGTGCCATTGATGTTTGTCAAATTGACTCTTGCAGACTAGGTGGTGTAAATGAAGTATTGGCCGTGCTCTTATTAGCCAAGAGATATAACGTTCCAGTTATTCCTCATTCTGGTGGTGTTGGCTTGCCAGAGTACACACAACATTTATCAATCATTGATTATGTATGTTGTAGTGGCACTAAGTCAATGCTTGAATATGTCACACACTTACATGGCTCTTTTAAGCATCCTGCAGATTTCAAAGATGGACATATCATTACCCCTTTAAATCCTGGGTATTCTGTAGAAATAATTGATGAGGCTATCAAGAAGTATGAATTTCCAACCGGAGAATTTTGGACTTCAGATGAAGCCAAAAAAATCTCAGATCAATTCAAATTCTAGTATTTATATATATATATAGCTATCCATATAATCTTCCTACTTCTACTTAAAAAGAAATCGTAGAATGTCTCCTTGTATTAACTCCAATTTGAATCATTAGTCATTTTTTGTTGGGTGGTAAACCAAAATGTAGATAATCAAAAAAAATAAAAAAATATAAAAACAAAAGAAAAAAAATAAAAGATAAAACAGGATTGCCACAACCTTTCCGTTAGAGGATAAGAGTATATTTAAAATGGACGAGAAATTTATTCCTAATAAGAAGCGTAAAGCTTCCCATATACTATTCAAACTATTTGCAACATCGACTTTATTGCTGGCCGTCTTTTATTATATCATTCACACTTATTTTGGGAATCTTTTGAATCCTGGTTCAATAACTATAATAGGCACAGCACCTTTACGTACAGACCAGTTTAAATTAAAACATATATTTCATCACAATACTGGAAGAAATTATGATACTCATCGTAGACTTGATGTCACCGATGAATTCATTGCAGAGCAATTAGAAATGATGTCTAAGTTGGATCTAGGTGAGGATCCAGAGATGCCTAAGATTTATCAAGACCAATCACCATGGTTGAAGCCTTTGAATGTAAGTTCATCAACTCAGGTTTCTGTAAGACTTGCAGAAAGAGATCCAGATTTTGTTGAATCATACTTAGCTTATGCTTGGAAGGCTGGTTCCTCCGAGCTGAGCAAGATTCATCTTGAATGGAAAGAGCATATATTACCAATACCCAATGTTACCGACAAAGATACAATCGTTGCCTTTGCACTTATGTCATCAAATGCATACGTTGAGATCCCAGGTACTGGAGATTGGAGAGATGTTGGGAAACCATGGAATGAGAGATTTGGAGTTGGATGGATGGATAGTGGCTTGAGGGGCCATGTATTTGCCAATGATGACAATTCCACAGTAATCATATCTTTGAAAGGTACTTCTGCCCAGTATTTATCGATTGAAGGGACTGCGGATACAGTTCCAGATGATAAATTGAACGACAATTTACTTTTCTCTTGTTGTTGTGCAAGAGTTTCTTACATGTGGACAACTGTCTGTGACTGTTATAAATCCTCTTATACATGTGATCAAAGATGTTTAGAAAAAGAATTGATGCGTGATGACAGATATTACAAGGCAACTTTGGATGTTTACAGAAATGTTACGAGAATGTATCCTAATTCTCAGATATACGTTACAGGACATTCATTGGGAGGTGCTTTAGCCAGTTTATTAGGAAGAACTTATGGTTTACCAACAATAGCATTTGAAGCACCTGGTGAATTATTAGCTAGCAGGAGATTGCACTTGCCTATGCCACCTGGATTACCTTCTGAATTAGAGCATATTTGGCATTTCGGAAACACTGCTGATCCGATCTTTATGGGTGTTTGTAACGGTGCTTCATCTTCCTGTTCCATTGCCGGTTATGCAATGGAAACTCAGTGTCATACTGGAAGACAATGTATCTATGATGTTGTTACTGAAAAAGGTTGGAAAGTCAGTTTATTGAATCACAGAATTCATGCCGTAATTGATGATATTATCATGCAATATAATGAAACAGCAGAGTGCAAGAAACCTCCACCATGTCATGATTGCTTTGATTGGAGATTTGTTGATGATAAGGCTTCAAAGACAACGTCCACTGTACTTCCTACAGGTACCAGTGGTGTCGGTGACTGTTTAAGGAGAAACTGGTATGGGAAATGTATTGAATATGACAATGGTAGCAAATAGAGATTTTTAGCATTTTTTTTTTTTTCTTCACAGCATAGTTTCACAACAAGCTTTGCTGTTGTTTAAATATATAAGGAGTATTACATAAGTGTATCATATCAATAAAGAAATTCGTAAAACATTTTAACTTTGTTTTTATATACAGCTCATAATATATATCTATACACACATTTCACCACAATTTTTCAACTTTCTGATTTCCTTCAGGATCTTTATAACAAAGAGTGACTTCTTCAAATCTTATATTCTGTGAATGATCAAAATCGATGATGCCTCTGAAATTTAAATCACAATCTCTTCCAGTTTTTTTGAACAATTCATTCCCATTAACTTTTAATCTTCCTTCAATTAAAATCTTGTAATCTCTTATCGATGTGGAAGGATTATTTATTACTTGAAATTGGAAATCAGAGTCTGATATACCCATTGGTTCTAAGAATTCATTCAATTTCTCATGATTTATAGAATATTGTCTAGATACCCAAGACAAATATGGTTTACTGTTTGGATTTATTTCGACACCTGAACTCATCAAGTTTTTATATTGCAAATAAACATCGAATCTATCAAGCTCTTGTGATGTAATTGGAAGACCAATCAATTGTTGAAATTTGTTATTAATTGAAATTTTCTGAATTATCCTTGTAAGTGCCAACTGCTTTAATTTATCCAAATTGATACCATAAGTGTTCTCTTCATTCACCTGAATTCTCTTCTGAAAAAGCAAAGGAATATAAGTTTCTTCACCATTATATGCATTGTATCCAACAACTCCTGCGATAAGTATACTTGTTGGTATAAAGAAAATACCAATTCTGGTTATCAAGGGAAGCTTCCTACGTTCGATAGAGTTTGTTTGAATTGCTTCACCAATTCCTTTCAACAATTCAGCATCTCTTTGTGACGTTGAACGGGGCCTAAGATGTATTTTAGAATAATGACGTAATGGACTCCTTATTGCTTTCCTCTGGGTAGATTTGAGTAACTTTGTGAATAACATGATTTGGAAAATGATAATAAAAAGATCACAAAATTAGTTTATACTTTTTTTTTTTTGTGTCTACTTATAGTTTTTCAAAAAATACACGAAAATTGAATATACATCATTGAGAATTAAACTAATTATACATATATGTAGGAAATGAATCAATGGTTAGTCTTTGAGTTTTGAAAAATCCCATCCGTCATCATCATCATCTGCCCAGTCCAAGCCTTCCCCTTTGGAAAAATTGTCAAACATCTTATCGAAATTGATTGATGGTTTTGGTGGTTCAGGTGGAGTCTGCTTAACAATTGTTGCGGTTTGTTTATTATTATTTCTTGTGACTTTAGATTTCAAATGGCCAGTTTCTGGTTTCTTATTTGAATGACTATGAGTTTTCTTGTCCTTAGTAGTGTGATGCTGCGGCTTCTTTGGTGAATTAGGAGATTTTGCCATTAACCCTAGCCTTGTAGCAAAATCCTGAGCTCCAATGGACAAATCTTTCAAATCTCTTGAAATCTCTTCTTCTGATTCTTCACTTGACTCTTCCACTTCTTCTTGTTCTTCTTCCTCTGACTCCTCCGATAAATGGTTATTCACTTCAGTACGATGTTCTTGCGGCACACTTATTCCCAAACGAGAAGCCAAATCTTGAGAGGGTGCAGGAGACTTATTTTGAATCTTTGGTTTATTATTTCTTACCACTTCCAGTTGCTTATTGTCTCTAATTCCACGTCTTTGAGGTTTATGATTATCTCTATGTTTCTTCTGTGGAGAAATCTCGCTCGAAGAGGAAGGAGGAGTATCTTCTGCAGTAGCCCATTTGCTTTCTAAGAGCCCGTTTTTCTTCTTAGGCGACGCTTTCTGTGAACTTTGTGTTGAGCCTGCTGGACTGCTTGTTGTAGAAGTACGTTTTTTGTCATCTTGTGAAAGTGCTTCTTTTACCAAGGTATCATCAGATGCCCATTTGGATACAAGCCCCATTTTCTAATCCTTTTATTAACAACTATTCTTCAGATAATACAGACTTCTCAGCCTAAAAATAGTCCCAGGTTCGATGGAGATGAACTTAAAATTTTGACGGTATCAATTATTTTATTATTTTTTTACTGTTTTTTTTTATTTTTTAGTTAGTGAAAATTTCAAAGTATCTAATCTGTAAGGTTTAGTTTATTTATTCAATTCTACGACTCTAATGATGGAGAAACTTATTTACAATTTGAGAAATCTACAAAATCTAATAGCTTAATAGAGCATGTATTTATTTCATTGAGTTCTATCTAGTATCTATACCTATTTCAATTGTTAGTCACCTAGTTTGTAATTCCAATATTAAACTAAATCAAATCAGAACCCGCAAAACATTATATCTCAGCTAATTCTGTTAAAGCTATTTTCATTAAAGTATAGTCATCCATAAGGAGAAGACGGTAATTAAACAATCTCCTCCAAACGAAAAAAGACTAAATTCAAGACGATAACGCAGTATAATAAAATATTCTCATCATTTTGGTTTGCATACCAGTTACTGATTCAATTCATAATAACAAAACTTACCTTATAATAGATTTAACACTATTTTGTGTATTCAAAAGAACTATATTAAACAACATTTTTCAAAGAAGAGAGTAAAGAAATAACTGAAAAGCAAAAAAAAAAAAAATTTTTGTTAAGCAAAATTTTCTCTACTGTAAAAGGGAGACAAAAAGAAAGTAGTGTCAAGATCATACAAAGATCATAACAGAGAAACCACAACAAGACAAAACACAAGAGCAGTGATGAAATGATTGGAATTGAGTTTGCTGCTGTTTCCTTCATATTCTGAAAGTATCACAGTTCTGTTTCCCTGCGATGAGCTGGTTGTACTTAGGAGAGAAACCAAAGTTGAAGTAGTCTCGAAATGTGTAACTTTATTCAATTGTGAATTTCCTTCAGTGGTTTCTTGCAGTGTTTCGGAGAAAGTGCCACCTGAAGTATCGACCTCATTAGTAAGAGCATCAGTAGGAATGCCTGTTGCCAAATCAACAACTGAAGTAACATATACATGGCTTGTTAGTGCAGTTGAAGCTGATCTTGTAGACGAGAAACCCCTCTCAATCTGCGAAAGTGAGCTAGTAAACACAGGACAGACAGTTTCGGTCTCCTTGTCTTTGATCATCGTATCTGTAACTGAAGTTATCAAAACAGAAGAAGTGGCTGAAGTTGGCAGGGTGCCAGGGAAAGTTTCGGTGACTTCACTCTCTGAGGTGAGGCTTACTATCTCAGTAACTGTTGAAGATGAAGTTGGATTCATCACTGTTGTTATTATTGATGTAGTCGGCAAAATGAAAGATGTGCGTTTGCTAAAGGAAGGCACTTCAACGTATACAGTAACTCTGGTCAGTCCGTGTGTAATAATTCCAGTTGTTGTAGTAGTATAACTCTCGCTCCAAGTCGATGTTAAGTGCCTTGTATATGTTCTCGGAATAGTGGTGGCAATCGTGAGAGTTGTTGCCACAGTCAAAGTATCAGTTCCTGTTCTTACTGTTTTTTGAACTGTAGTTGAACTCTTTGTAGCTGTAGAAGTTGATGGTGATGATTCTGGATGAGAAATCGTTTCAGGTTGTTCTATGGATGATGAAGTGGATACTGAATTTGAGAATTCAAAAGTTGAAAATGTCTGTGTATGGTCTTTTGTTGAAGATGAGCTATATGAAGGGGTGATAGACTCTGTGGTTGATACTGTAGAGCAATGAGTAGTTTTTGTTGAAAGAATATTGGAGGAAACTGGTAAAGAGGGAAAAGCTGCAGTTGAAGATATTTGGTTCTGAAAAGATGAATTGGAATCAAACACTGTGGAAAGTTCTGTCTTGGAAGAGGTAACTTTTGATTTAGAAGAACTTAACTCTGACTTGGAAGAAATAATTTCTGAAGAAGTCCCTTTCAGAGATGACATAGAGCATTGAACAGAAGTTAAGAATGATTTTGTAACTGAGCTAACTGCATAAGATTTGCTGCTTGTTATTGACGTCGAAGAATGTATTACTAATGAGGTGGTTGGTGATGTTTCAATGGAAGAAGTGACTTCAATTGTGCTTGTCGATGATGTTTTGGTTGAAGCTGATGAGCATTTTGTATAATTTGTTGTTGTTTCTGAAGTTGTTGATAGTTTCTTGGACTCGGAAGAGAGTATGGATTTGGCTGAGGAATGATGCTCAGAGGAAGTTATTGTGGACTCTGATGGAGAGCATATTGAAGACGTGGATAATGCTGTAGGTGTTATCAGCGAAGTAGATGACAAACTTGTCTCAGGGAATGATGAAGATAATTCTATTGATAAAGGAACATCTATATAGACGGTGACCCTGGTCAGCCCTTTTGTGATGATTCCAGTTGTTGTGGTAGTGTAAGGACTTCCCCAATTAGAAGTTAAGTGTCTAGTGTATGTTCTTGGGATAGTTGTGGCAATTGTAATAGTTGTGGAAGTTGAGACAGTGAGAGTCTGTGTGCTCAATGTAAGAGTTTTGGGTTCCGTTTCTGAAATTGATGCCTTCGATGGGAGGTTCACGTAGATGGTAACATGTGTCAGACCATCGGTGATAATACCAGTTGTGGTAACAGCATAAGTCTCATCCCAGGTTGAAGTCAAGTATCTGGTATAAGTTCTTTTCTTTGTAGTTGCAGTAGTTGTGGTTGTTGTTGTAAATTCAGTGGCTGTCAAAACTGTATAGCCTAAGACGTTTTGAGCTAAAGTTAAAAATAATATATAATACTGGAATAGCATTATGTTGATAGTGGTATTCTGAAGATGTCTATGTCATTGGACAGACCTAAAGTGTTATAAATATTGAAATTAGTACTCCTGATACCCCCAAATCATTCTGTTTCAATTTGTGACTTTTCTAAACTTCCAAAGTTTCCTATATTTTCAGTAATGTGATCTTCTTGCATTTGAAAATCAGATGAACATGCAATACAAATGGTTAAAATACATATGTGCTCTTTATAAGAACTCAATCTCAATAAAATGAAACAAGACTCTGTGTCTAAATCAACATGACCATGCGCGAACCAAAATGAAATCAAGTTTCAAGAACTGTACTTTCGGTTATTGTTTGAGACTGTAATTAATTTAAAGTTTTTACCCTTTAAGAACCTAAAGGGGTAATTATTTGTGATTGTGTACAGAAGAACTACTTGGAAAGCCTTATTATAAGAAGGTAGTTAACATTTCATAGATTCTACAAAAATGAAGCTAATTTAATGCTAATACTGTCCTGGTGGACATTTTGGTTCAAGTAGTTCAGGATATCTTTGCAAGAAATATATATTATTAAATATATAAATTTCAACTCAAAATGAGGGTAGATAATTTGAGAACTTCAAAAAACAGAAGTCCAACTTGAAAAAATGTTGCATGTTTCAATAATTGATGTTTATATCTACCATAGCTTCTTATATATTGCATAATAATTGCTTGAACCAGATCTAAAGAACAAGCTCTCCTAGCTAGAAAGTTTCTTGAAGAGTAGTGTAAGATAACCGGTGACAGAAAACGAGGGCTGTTTGATTTCTGCTTCGCGTCGATTTTTTTTTTTTTTGTTCATAAAAATTTTTTCGCCTGAGGTGAAAAGAAGTGAACATTGAACATTAACAAATCCGATCCAAGAGAAATGTCAGTTCAAATTTTTGGAGATCAAGTGACAGAAGAGAGAGCTGAAAATGCCAGATTATCTGCTTTTGTAGGTGCTATTGCAGTAGGTGATTTAGTCAAGACTACATTAGGTCCAAAAGGTATGGATAAGTTATTGCAAAGTGCTTCATCTGGTCAATCATTAGTCACCAATGATGGTGCTACTATTTTGAAATCAATTCCATTAGATAATCCTGCAGCCAAGGTTCTTGTCAATATTGCCAAAGTTCAAGATGATGAAGTTGGAGATGGTACCACCTCAGTCACAGTTTTAGGTCTGGAGTTATTAAGAGAAGCTGAAAAATTAGTAGATCAAAAAATACATCCTCAAACAATCATTGAAGGTTATAGAATTGCATCTACCGCAGCTATTGATAGTTTAAACAAAGTTGCTGTAGATAATGGTAAAAGTTCAGATTTATTTAGAAAAGATTTAATGAACATTGCAAAGACAACATTATCATCAAAGATCTTAGCTCAAGATAAAGAATATTTTGCCAAATTAGCAGTCGATGCTATATTAAGATTGAAAGGTTCAACAAACTTGGAACATATTCAAATCATAAAGAAAATCGGTGGTAAATTATCTGATTCATTCTTAGACGAAGGTTTTATTTTAAATAAGAGATTTGGTGTTGATCAACCAAAGAAAATTGAAAAATGTAAAATCTTGATTGCCAATACATCAATGGATACAGATAAGGTTAAAATTTTTGGTGCCAAATTCAAAGTTGATTCTACATCAAAGTTGGCAGACCTTGAAAAAGCTGAAAAGACCAAGATGAAGAACAAAGTTGAGAAAATCAAGAAATTTGACATCAACTGTTTTGTCAATAGACAATTGATCTATGATTGGCCGGAACAATTATTTTCTGATGCAGGAATCAACTCAATAGAACATGCTGATTTTGAAGGTGTTGAAAGATTAGCTTTAGTCACAGGTGGTGAAGTTGTATCAACATTTGATGCCCCAGATAAAGTTAAATTGGGTTACTGTGATAGTATCGAGGAAATAATAATTGGTGAAGATGTGATGACAAAATTCAGTGGTTGTAAAGCCAATGAAGCTTGTACCATTGTCCTTAGAGGTGCCACTGAACAAGTCTTGGACGAAGCAGAGAGATCTTTACACGATGCTTTATCTGTCTTATCACAAACCACTGTTGAAACAAGAACTGTCTTAGGTGGTGGTTGTTCTGAAATGATCATGAGCAAAGCTGTCGAACAAATTGCTCAAAATTTGGAAGGTAAGAAGTCATTGGCTGTTGAAGCATTTGCCAAGGCCTTGAGACAATTACCAACTATTCTTTGTGACAATGCAGGTTTTGATTCCTCTGAATTGGTCACCAAATTAAGATCAGCTATATACAATGGAATGGTTACATCTGGTTTAGATTTAAATAATGGAAAAATTGCTGATATGAGAGAGTTAGGAATAGTGGAGAGTTTCAAATTGAAAAGAGCTGTTGTTAGTAGTGCCAGTGAAGCTGCTGAAGTCTTGTTAAGAGTTGATAATATCATCAGAGCTAAACCAAGAACTGCTGATAGAAACCATTAGTGAGTTCTTTATATAAGTTAGGATAATTAATAATGATCTTTTGTGAAGTTTCTTTACTCCCAAAACTAATTGTCGTGTAAAAAAACTTGTTTTAAAAAAATCACAAAAAAAAAGGAGAGGAAAAAAAAAAACTACAATTAATTGTCAACATCCAACTGGAAGTGCATTTTATAAAATAACGAGGAATGATGACATCGAGGCAATTAATCAAAAGATTGACCATTGCCAGACCATCATCATTGGCATTGAGCACCAGATCTTTCCACTTTTCAAGATCAGTGAAGATAGCTGAAGATGATCATGAACTCAAGAATTTATCAGAATTACCAAGACAAAACTATGACAATGTTGAATTGAAAGCACCAATTGTGAATCCAAATGACAAATTTAAAGAAACATCTGAAGAATTACACAAGTTTGGCCGTTATTTAATTACTTCATTACCTAAATTTATTCAACAATTTTCTGTTTGGAAAGATGAATTAACAATTTATTGTGGACCTACAGCTTTAATCCCAGTGACAACTTTTTTGAAAGATCATACATCTGCACAGTTTAAAGCTGTGATGGATATCACTGCTGCTGATTACCCAACGAGAAACAACAGATTTGAAGTTGTTTATAACTTGTTGTCAGTTCGTTTTAATTCAAGAATTAGAATCAAGACCTATGCTTCTGAGATTTCACCAGTTCCAAGTATTACACCATTATTTGCAGGAGCACAGTGGTACGAGAGAGAAACATATGATATGTTTGGGGTCTTCTTTGAAGATAACAAGGATTTAAGAAGAATTTTGACAGATTATGGTTTTGATGGTCATCCATTGAGAAAAGATTTCCCAACCACTGGCTACACTGAAGTTAGATATGATAACGAAAAGAGAAGAGTTGTTTATGAACCTTTGGAATTGACTCAAGCTTGGAGAAATTTCACAGTTGGATCCTCTGTTTGGGAACAAGTTGGTGAAGGTGAAGATCAAGCACCTGATTCTTTCAAATTACCAAATCCACCACCGGAACCAGAAGCTAAAGAGGAAGAAAAGAAGAAATGATTCTTTTTCCATTATTTATTTATTTATTTATTTATTTATCTACCTATTTATTTTATACTCATTTTTAAAATTTATTTATTTATCTAGTATTAATCTATAAATTTCGTACCATCTATCATTAGGGGACAATAAAACGCAAACCCTGTAAAAAACTCCTACTTTATTTTCTCTTAATTACAAGTTTGAATAAATGACATCTTTGTTTTTGGAATTCTTCATAACCTTCATACAGAATAATTTCTTCAACAAAGAACAATTTTTTTAAACTTTTGAAAAATCTTGCATTAGATTTTCTTCTTTTTCTAAAAGTGAATAAAATTATGGTCTCTGGATCTTGAGGTTTATGATTCAAATTACATAACATGACCAATGTTTGAATCAAGATATCGAATAATCTAACATCATAAACACAATCAGCAACAAGAATCAAATCAACTTTCTCCCCATCTTCAACAAGATAAGTCGGAGGTGATGAAGTGTTAAACCAATCTAATTCATCTGCAAAACATGATTTGACCAATTCATTTGATTCGATATTTTGTTCTAATATTGAAATCACCTGTGGTAAATCTGTCAAATAGATCTTAGTTTCATCATCGACTAAATCTTGTTGATGTTTTAATAACAAGCCTAAAGTTAAACCAACTACCCCTGTACCACTTCCTAATTCGACAATTTTACGAATCTTGGAATCTTGTTTAGAGACCAGTTTAAAATGCTTGATCAAATATAACGACAACAATTTCCCAGCTAACCATAATTTCCCACCACAACCGGCAACTAACCCACCATCTTCATGTATTTTCAAACTTGAAATCTTACAACCTAAGACTTCTTCCAATAATGTGTCTATCGATGTGATATCCAATGAAGTAATACCAGTGGTTTCAAAAGTATCCACCAAATCAGGGATAGGCACAAAATCTTGGAAAAAATCCATGAAAAAATTATCGGTATCAACTGGCGCTGATAAGGGTTGTATCACAGTTGTGGGTAATGGGACTATTGGTGCTGACATAACAAAATGGAGAGAACTATGTTGTTCTGTTGTGTAGTTGACAGGTGGTTTGATGTGTGATCTTTTATCAGTTTTATCAATAACCAAAAAAAAAAAGAGGAAAACGGTGTTTGAGAAGTTTTTTCCTTTTTTAAATTTTTATTTTTTTTTGATTTGTTCCCCAAATTAGGGATTTATTTAATATTACTTTTTGGTATATATACAAGTTCAATCAGTTCTAGTTTTAGACTTTGATAAGTCACTAAAACTTTGTAATTTTGAGATATCCAAATCTTCTTGATTTTCGAAATCCACATCCATCTCATCATTTTCTGAACCACCATCAGCATTAGCTTTACCAAACGATTGACTCATCTTGGCTTCAAATTCTAAAGTCTTTGTGACAGCTTCTTCTTTCCATTGGTCCAAGAATTTTTGCTCTAATTGGAAACCTTTCTCCAAAGTTGTTGCTTCAAAAACAGCCCCATTCATTATTGATTCTTCTTGAGATATGGATAATTCCGATTCCGATTCCATTTTCAATCTATAGTATTCAAATCTGGCTTGATCATAAGCTTCAAGAATTGATAATTCGTCGTTATGTTCAGCCAAGTATAAAGCTCTTTGTACCACACTATCACCATCTAATTTCTTATAAAGTTGTTGCATATGGCTCCAGTCCAATTTTTTATTATTTAAGTATTGATTTTCAATTAAATTCTTTGGTGTAGCCAATTCCCATGGATGTTGATCGTAAAACAACTGTCTCAAGTCATCTTCTATGAACCTCAATTTGGAAATCTTGAATAATTTATTTTGGTAATGGTTTGGAGGTATCTTGGTCTTGTATAAAGTGGATCTTTTCTTTTGTGTGTATTTGGCTTGGTTATTCTGTCTTGTAGCGTCAGTTTTAACTTTCTTGATCAAGTCTTTATTTGGAGGGTATTGAGATACAACTTTGAACCATGCAGGTTGCTCAGTTAAGACATTTGATTTCAAGTACTGCGATGTTCTTTGAAGAACATTCAAAGCATCCTGTTGTATTCTCATTCTTTCTTGGTCTGGTCTACCTTTTTATGTTGAAATTTTTTTTTTCATTATTGAGTTTTTTTTTTCCTTTGCAAAAAAATTTGAGAAAATCCTAAAATGGATAATTGGTATTTAACGCACTATTATTTAAATAGATCAAATACGATGGTGTCTGGGGTGTTTATGTTATAGTACATATGAGACCATCATCTCAGGACAGGATTCACACAGTTTTTACTACTCAATTAAGTTATATCAACTATTTGCTCTAATTCAACTAGACTTACTAGCTTTTAATGCAATTCTGATTAAAAGAACTCATTTTTTTTTGTTTGATTGCATTGAATGGAAGGCAAGGATCAATTCATCTACTGTATTGTTTACATGTTGATATACTGTCTCTTGCTGAATATACTCGCTCAGTCCTTGTAAAGAGAATGGTATCTGCTGATGATTCAAGGAACCCCTTTTGAGCGAATACAAGGGCTGTCTCTACACTAGTGCGAGATGAATCTCCGAGAAATGGGTTTGAGAAATTTATACACGACTGAAATTGAAATACCGAGATTCGGGAAAGCGCAGATCTTCCAATGAACTGATCGATAAACTTGATTATTCAATTTGTCTCTAAGGGGGATAATTAAAGAAAAAAACATGGAGAAAGGGAATACTATATGGGAGTTTGATTCTTCAAAGGGCCAGTATCAATTGTCAATGGTCTATACTACGACAGCATACAGAGCATCTAGCTAACTAACCAAACTCATTGGGATCCAGATGAAATGCTGGCAAGCTTAAAAAACTAGGGTGGTTTGTTTTTGTATATTTGAGATGATTGGAAAAGAATGACCTTTTATCTCTAGACCACCGGTTGGACCCCGGAAGTATCCCGGATCATGTGAGTGCGTTGTACAAATTTATCTCATCGGATACTTTTTTGAAAACCATTAAGAAAATTTAAGTAATTAGATTAGAGAAATCAGGACAAAACCAGTGGCATCATCTACCAGAGATCACTATATAGCACGAGTGGTCAGAGGATTACTACTCACTATGTTTGCTCAAACACAAGTAACAAGAAAGTGTATGACAAAAGATTAAATTCTCATTGGCTCCAGAGGGTCCGAGGAAGGTGTCCCCCGGAATCTAGTAACCATGACCGGATTATCTCTTAATAGTGGTTGTAAATTGTAGGATCCGATGGATGTTAAATGAGAATTAAAACAAAGGAAAAAAACAACCAAAGTAAAAAAAAAACACAAAGGAAAAAAAAAAAAAATCATATCAAAAATACAAAGAAAATATTTTCAATTTATAAATATTCCTTTGGATCCTTCTTTTTTAATTTATTAATTACTGCTTTTGTTTAATATATTATATTATTCTTCAATTGATTCATCAATATGTTATCTGTTAGAAGAAGTGTAGTAAAGGTATGTTATCAATAAATCATATTGATTTAGAAATTTTTGTTTTTTTAAATTTGCTGTTCATGAGTACTAACATATTTATAGGCTCCACGTCAAATTCGTACTTTGGCAAGTGTCTCTCCAGTCACTCCAGACTCAAAAGTCCACCAAAATTTGTTGGAGGACTATTCATTCATCCAATATAAGAAACATTTGGAAAACTTGAACATTGTTAAGGCTAGATTAGGCAGACCTTTAACTTATGCTGAAAAATTATTATATGCCCATCTTGATAAACCAGAAGAACAAGAAATTGAAAGAGGTGTTTCATATTTGAAATTAAGACCAGATAGAGTTGCTTGTCAAGATGCCACTGCTCAAATGGCCATCTTACAATTCATGTCTGCTGGTTTACCTCAAGTTGCTACCCCAACTACTGTCCACTGTGACCATTTGATTCAAGCTCAAATTAGTGGTGAAAAAGATTTGCAAAGAGCCATCTCTTTAAACAAGGAAGTTTACGATTTCTTAGCTTCTGCTTGTGCTAAATATAACATTGGTTTCTGGGGTCCAGGTTCTGGTATTATCCATCAAATTGTCTTGGAAAACTATGCCTTCCCAGGTGCTTTGATCATTGGTACCGATTCACATACTCCAAATGCCGGTGGTTTAGGTCAATTGGCTATTGGTGTTGGTGGTGCTGATGCCGTTGATGTCATGGCTGACTTACCATGGGAATTAAAAGCCCCAAAGATCATTGGTGTTAAATTAACCGGTAAGATGAACGGTTGGACTTCTCCAAAAGATATTATCTTGAAATTAGCTGGTATCACTACCGTCAAAGGTGGTACTGGTGCCATTGTTGAATACTTTGGTGATGGTGTTGACACTTTCTCATGTACCGGTATGGGTACCATTTGTAATATGGGTGCCGAAATTGGTGCTACCACCTCCGTCTTCCCATTCAACAAATCAATGGTTGACTACTTGGACGCCACTGGAAGATCTCAAATTGGTGAATTTGCTAAATTATACCAAAAAGATTTATTATCAGCTGATGAAGGTTGTGAATATGATCAATTAATTGAAATTGACTTGAACACTTTAGAACCACACATCAACGGTCCATTCACCCCAGATTTAGCCACTCCAGTCTCAAAGATGAAAGAAGTTGCTGCTGCCAATGGATGGCCATTAGAAGTTAAAGTTGGTTTAATTGGTTCATGTACCAACTCATCTTATGAAGATATGTCAAGAGCTGCTTCAATTATTGAAGATGCTGCTTCTCACGGTGTTAAATCCAAATCATTATTCACTGTTACTCCAGGTTCTGAACAAATTAGAGCCACTATTGCCAGAGATGGTCAATTAGACACTTTCTTGGAATTCGGTGGTAAAGTCTTGGCCAATGCTTGTGGTCCATGTATTGGTCAATGGGATAGACAAGATATCCAAAAAGGTGACAAGAACACTATTGTCTCATCTTTCAACAGAAATTTCACTTCAAGAAATGATGGTAACCCACAAACACATGCTTTCGTTGCTTCACCAGAAATGGTTGTTGCCTATGCTATTGCCGGTGATTTAAGATTCAACCCATTGACTGATAAATTAAAGGATGCTGATGGAAATGAATTCTTATTGAAACCACCACATGGTGATGGTTTACCAACCAGAGGTTATGACAAGGGTGTTGACACTTATCAAGCTCCACCAACTGACAGATCTCAAGTTTCAGTTCTGGTTGCCCCAACATCAGACAGATTACAATTATTGAAACCATTCAAACCTTGGGATGGTAAAGATGCTGAAAGATTACCAATCTTGATTAAAGCCGTTGGTAAGACTACAACTGATCATATCTCAATGGCTGGCCCATGGTTAAAATACAGAGGTCATTTAGAAAACATTTCTAACAACTATATGATTGGTGCCATCAATGCTGAAAATGGTGAAGCTAACAACATCAAGAACCACTACACTGGTGAATACAAAGGTGTTCCACAAACTGCTGGTGATTACAGAGATGCTGGTTACAAATGGGTTGTCATTGGTGATGAAAATTTCGGTGAAGGTTCATCAAGAGAACATGCTGCTTTAGAACCAAGATTCTTGGGTGGTTTCGCTATTATTACCAAGTCATTTGCCAGAATCCACGAAACTAACTTGAAGAAACAAGGTTTGTTACCATTGAATTTCACTGATAAATCAGCTTATGATAAGATCAACCCAGATGATGAAGTTGACATCATTGGTTTAACTGAATTGGCTCCAGGTAAGAATGTTATCTTGAGAGTTCATCCAAAAGAAGGTGCTGCTTGGGAAACTGAATTATCTCACACTTATAACTCTGAACAAATCGAATGGTTCAAATACGGTTCAGCTTTGAACAAGATGGCTGCTGCTGCTAAGAGTGCTTAAGTAGCTTATTCTTTTCTTTAGTTTCATAACCATTTAAAGAATATATAAGTATCGAGTAAATTATTTATACATTTATTTAACATTTATTTTTAATCATATCATATTCCTCATCTGTTATCTTTTACACTATACATTGTAATATCCAAGAAAATGAAACTGGTACATACAAAATTATAAAATTTCTAGCTATCTAAATATGCATTTACTCCTTCCCTAAAAAAAAAAAACAATCCGATCTAAAATAAAAATCAATCTAGTAAAAAAACAAAAAACAAAAAAAACACACAAATATATGAAGATTTCACCACCATTGTTGATTAGTATCCAGCAGAGCCAGTTGTTTCAGAGTTTCCTCTTCTTCTTCTTCTTTTAAATCTGAAGTACTACTACCAACTGTGGTGAATCCTGCATTTCCAGCACCATCAATTTCATAAATAACTGAACCTGATTCATCTAATTTACACAATTTACAACTAAAAGCAATTGATTTTTCTTTTAATCTTTGTGAAATTTTCTTCATCAATAAATATAATTCATTTTCTAATTTTTCTGAAGTTTGTGAATGATTTGTTGAATATAATACGTACGATTTCTCATTGATATAATTAATAGTTATAGGTTTTGTTATTGAACTCATGATCTTTAAACTGTCCAAGATATCTGATATACTGTTTTCAATATCATCTCTTGTAACACCAAAGAACACGTCTTGAATGACAATTGCATTGAAATAAATATCAGAATGATTTCCAGCACTAATTTCCTTAATACCATTCAGAATCTTATCTTTTTTCAATTGTTCTCGTTCTCTTAATTTCATATAACATTTATAACCTTCTTCTAATGTCATACCTGGAGATTTGGAACTTTGCAATTTTTGAATCATGACACTACGTCTTGGCTCCTGATCTTGTGACTGTGAATAAAATTTGTAAATCTCGGCAAGTTCATGGACAAATTGACGTTGTTGTTGAATCATTGGTGGGAAATGATGTGTCGATTTTAACATATCCTTGGTGAGAATCAAATTTCTGAAAGCTTTCTCAATACTTAAACACCAATTTTTCTGTCTATGATAAATATACAAGAGATCTTTTGGATATGGATTCTCTAATTCTAATAATTTTTCAATGATATCATCAGATAACAAAGATGGAGATGCAGCGCCTGAAATTGATGACTTGTTACCAGCCTCAGTGTTGATTCTTAACGCTTCAAATAATAATCTGTTTCTCTCAACTCTATCACACTCTTCATCACATTCCAAAATATCATCCTTGATAGATGGTTTAGTAAATGTAGCCCCACATGCAACTTCCTTCGTAATTCTCTTACAAGGACATGTCAATACACATACTGTAGGACATGGAACATTTTCATTACATGGTTTACCATAATGACATGGTGCTGTGTCTAAATGACCACATGATCTCTTTGCACCACATCTCGATGAACATTTTTTCAAACATTCTCCATCTTTATGACAAGTTTTTGAACATTTATGTCCACACTCCAATTTCTTACCGCAAACATTACCACAAGAAACATTTTTTTGGAAACACATCGCACTCTTGACTGCTATTTGACGATGACATTGACAAATTTTGACCGTTAACTTAGTACATTTTGGACATTCAGTGTCATTTTCGTGACAATTATGTGGTATCTTTGGATGACCACAAACAGGATCTCTAGGACAAGGAAATGGACACGGTGGTAACTTGGTACCACACCTAACAGGTGCAGGAACCACTGTCTTACCACACGAACATATCAAATCATCTGAAGAAGACTCAAGACATGGTGGACAAGCTCCAACATGACAACTTCTATTACAATAATGCAAACCACAAGACAACAATTTACCACATTCTCTAGTACAAATATGCACCGCTTCAATGTTCATGGAATCATCTTCATTGCTATTCAATTGCAGTTTTCTAATCAGTTTCTTACGTTCTCTTTCTCTATTCATAGCCACAGGCTCATCAGCACAACAAATTCTGTTACATCTATGACGACGACAATTCAATAACGCTTGACACTTATGATTACATTTAGGTGTACAACCATCTTGTAAGAATCTGCATGAGACAGTAAACTGTGAATAATTACAAGAACATTTTGCTGTGAACTGCTTATAACAAGGAGAACACTCACCTTCGTGACAATTCCAAATACATTCATGTCCACAAGGTAATTTTTTGCCACATGTATTATTACATGTAGGTATGGGTTCAAGACATGATTTTCTTCCTCCATCAATTAATTTCAGAATCGGGACTCTTCCACAGGGACATGTGGTTGCCAATTTTGGATTAAGAGGACATTCATGTGACTGAGCATTTTGAGGATGACATTGTTGTTCGCAAAAATGATTTCCACAGTCAAACAAATGTTTACATTTCTGCTCACATTGATATACTCCGATCCACTCTTCCCCGTTTTCATCAATTGATATTTGAGGCTTTCTTTCGTAACAAAACATCTCCTGTTCATGTTTCCCACAATAACATTTACCAATGATTTTTTCTTTACAAGCTCCACATAGACCAGTATGACAGCTCTTTGGACATTTGTGAATACCACAGGGCATTAAATCATTACAGATCTTACCACAACTCCAACCGGTTTCATATGGTGTCATAATACATGGCACCTGTTGCTCCTTTTCACCACAGTAACAACTCATCACAGGTCCAATAGCACCGCATCTCTTTATATGTGGGCCAGGGTGACATGATAACGAGCAACCATGTGAACAAGAAGCCAATTTATGATTACATGTGTTTGAACAACTATGGGGACTCAAGATGTTGGAAACTGGATTAACAATTTTCCCACACCAACAAGTGTACGATTTCGGGATCTTATGATGTTTCCCATTACAAGCGGGACATCTCCACGAACGATCGATATCAGTTGATGAACCTTTTGTAGCCCAAGATTTAATACAGTCAAGGTCATAAACTCTGTAACATAAATGACATGACCATATTTTTGAATCTTGATCTACTTCCCCAGTACAAACTAAACATGTATAGACACCTCTTCTTATCTCATCCGTAATAGAATCAGCTAAGGTGATGTCGTCTCTCTCAGTAATTAAGTTCAGATCTTCTTCATCTGAAGTAGTTAATTCATCCGTATCAGTCTCGATCTCGGAAGAAGAAGAAGAAGAAGATTCTTCTGACTCAGTAATTTCATCCATCTCTGAATCGAGCACAAGAACTAAGTTCGAAGAAGGTGCTGGATCCCGAACTTGTAGAACATCTGGCCCAGGTGTCAGGTTCAGCTCTAGACTCGACACAGGATTGTGATCCTCTGACGTTCCTTCACTCATGTTGATGCTTTACTTGCAAAATCTGATTTAATAAACTCCCTTACAAATTTTCAAAAATTTTTTTTTTTTTTGTTTTTTGTGCCACTTGAAAAGAATTGCAAAATAGGAAAAAATAATCATCAATCATCCATTTAAGCAAACGGTGACACTTAAATTATATCAATCCATATCAACACATAATGGCAATCACCTCAGATCCTTGGAAAAGAAGGTAAGTTAGATGTATGGAATTAATTGGTAACGTTGCACATTACTAACGACATTTTTTGCAGAGATGCTTGGAGATTTCAAAATCAATTCTCTCGTTCAGCTAGATATTCAAACCTCATACCGGGTTTTACCTGGGGTGTTGGAGCTTTTGTGCTCTATTTAGGTTATGAGAAGTTCTTCATGAAAGATGATCACGACCATCATGGTCACGATGAACTGGTTGCTGAGCATCATTGAAGTTTTTTAAAACTCACACTTTATTTATTTATTTATTGAACTATTTATTTATTTATTTTATTTAATTTATCTTCACTTATTCAAAGAAGTCATCATTACACGTGTAAGTTGAGAAAGACCTATGTTTACAATAACTTATAAATAGAAAAATTTGCAATTATTTTTATACACTTTGAATTTGAGTCTGCAAAGAATTCAACTCTGTTTTCTTATCTTCCAAAAACTTCTCCAAAGTCTTTACTTGTTCTTCAATATCTTCAATATCACCTGTGACATTGCTCAAATTGACATGTGCAGATGCTTTTGATAATTGTTGCTCTTTAAATTGTAACAATTGTTCAAATTCGTATTTAGTTAACCCAATCTCATTGTCTTGTTTCTTTGATTCCAATTCAGCTTTTTCGATAAGTTCCTCTAAATCTTTCAACTCTCTTTTCAATCTAACTTCTTCCCAATCTGTTCCTTTAGTGGCACTGAAATCAGTACCTTTATCATTTGAATCCTTAGAAGACGACGATGAAGAACCAGTTATTCTATTTAGATAACTGTCAGCAAATGATTGTTTAGAGCTTAGCGTAGGTTTTCTAATATCTGCTTGATGTGAATCTATGTTATAATCCGGTGTTTCCTTGTTGAAAGTTGCCCTCAATGAAGGTGGAACACCTCTAGGAACCCTTTTACCATTTGATCTTTGATTCAAAATGTGCAAGTATACCAATGCTTGATCTTTATCTATTGTTTCTGATTGCTTTGGGTTAACTAAGTTCCACGCACTACTGATATCTGTCTCTGGAATATTTAGAGTCTTGTAAAGTTCACTCAATGAGTTAAAAGAAATTCTACCATATCTATCCGATGCTGTGGTATATATGCTTTCATAACTAGACTTATCACTTGGTGAGATATACCAGTCAAAAGAATCACTTAAACGATAATCATCTTCTTCATCTGAACCGTAATTGTTACCACCTGTTTGTACTGCTCTGTTCAGTTGAATCAAGTGTGCTTTAGAAGCTGGTATTAACCAATCTGGTAACTGCGAAGGTATAGCCGAGATATTGTTCACTTTGTCAAATACCAATCTCATGGCAATACAGAACTCCTCGAAATCCAAGTTCCCATCGGAATCAATATCAGCAAGGTCCCATAATTGTGATAATTCAGAAGATGATAACTGTGAGTTGGTTAATATTTGTCTTACTTTTTCACCACTCAATTTATTGTTCTCTGGTTTTAATCCACTGAAAATTTCCCAGTATTTTTTGATTTCCCACTCTTCTAATTTAGGCATCTGGAACTAATGATAATTATCTGTTTCTCGTATTGATTAAATCTATTGTTGTCATCTATACTGCTGCTCTCCTATTCTTCGATTTTTTTTTTCTTCCCTCAGTGTGGGAGGACTTTCTTTTTGGCTGTGGAATTAGTGATCTATCCACGACTAAACGGTTTTGAATCATATGGAGAGTATATTTAGCAATTGAGTAGAGTGGGAGGCAACAGGTTGACACAGAGTTAATGAATACAGGAATGGACATCCAAGTTATCAGAAACAATGATCTACAGGAAAGTATCGAAACTATATCCAATCAATGTTTTGGAAGAAGAAAAAAAAATATTTATCTATAACCGATATGACCAAGATAGATCAATCACATCAATAGTTTCGTGAAATGACGAGTAATTAACATCTATTGGAGACACTAACTATACCGAGAAAAAAAAAGTGCATAACAAATAATTCGTGAACTTGGGCATAAACGTGACTATTCCACCAGTAAACAGACACTATAAAGATTTTGGTAATATGAAGGGAAATCAATGGATTATCTTATATTCTTATTTAAGAAAGACAACACAGAGTCCAAATCAACATTCAAATCATTATTGCTATCATGATCGTTCAATTTTCTAACGTAAACAGGTGATTGCCTCTTCTTTGTAGTATGTGCTGTGCTCTTCTTTTTAACTTGATCATTTGATGTAAACAGAGTTATTGAATCTACTTTGTGAACACGATGATCAGTAGCTGGTGGTTGTATCACCTCAGACACTTTTTTCTTTAAATCAATTGTCTTCATCTCTCTTTCGGTGGCTGATTCAAATACACCATAAAACAATTTTCGATCATCAAATATGTCTTTGACTTCTTTCGATACAACGCTTGACAGAGGTCTTGAGTAACCTTTCACATCAGAACCAGTATGCAATATGCTAGATGATTTGGATAATTCTAATAAGAGATTTGAGAGTTCGTTGGATTTCTGAGGTGGGGCTCCTCTTTGGACGAAACTGGCCCCTGAAGATGGAATTTTGGAGCTGTTTTTCAGTTTTGATAACACTCTTGATGTATGAATATATGATCTTTGAACAAAAAGTAGACCAGTGGCCGGATTTATTGATTTGATCACCATGATTTATATCTTATTTTTATCTAATAGAGATTGCTTGTGTGATGTCTATTTTTTTTTACTTTCAATTTGTGGTTTTTTTATGTTTTTTTTTATTAATTTTAGCCTTTAATGATTCTTGAACTACTTAAAATACAGTGTTATAGTATACAGAGGTTTTACATTGTCTCTTGAATTGATTAAGATTTCAATTTTAAGAAACTAAGACACCTGTTTCGTATAATTCTTTCAATTCTCTCAATGGAGGAATCTCTTCTAACATACCGGGACTTAATAAATCCCATACTATACCACAATCTGGTTTTTGTACTCCAGGAACTTCAATGACTTTAGTATTAGTGACGACCAAATCACATACAGTATCGAAAATCTCTGGTTTCAATTCTTGGTCTAACAATTGACAATCATGGACGACTGCAGCAGTATGTGTTTGTAAAGTAATAGCCCCTATAGAATATAACATTGCCCATTCAAGATCGAAATAGCCATGACCTTTACCAAATCTAATACCTCTGGTATTGATGGCTCCAGTTCCAGTTATCATATAATCACTTTTGATACCTCTAGATTTAATGTCCTTAAGTGTAACATGTTCTGCCAATTTTTCCATTCCATCTAATGTGGAGGCATATTCTCTTCGATGTTCTGGGATCTTCTTAGGATCCAATAACCAAAACCCACGGAAAATTCCATAAGTAGTCATCAATATCATCTTGTCATCATTTAAAGCTCTAAATCTTAACTCTTCCAAACAATTATCAGGAGTGATAAAGATATATTTTGAAGATTGATAATAGTCATGGTTAATCAATAATTCTGTTGCATTAGATGAGCCTTCGAAATCTGCAATAAACTCGGCAAAATTGTAATGAAACTTGGAATCAGGTCTTGCAACTTTTCTCAATTTCTCCCAAACTTCGTTTCTCACGTCTGACTTATGCTCTGAAGACATGATTGTGGTTGTGAACTATGATAGAAACAATTGATATTTTTCATTTTTCACTGTTATCAGGTCGGCCTAGAGAATTACCAAAGAAGAAGTTTTTCCGCTTACATTTCTTAACTCGCTCCCTAATACTGAATCCATTTTCAGCAATAAACAAGAGATTGGAAGTTGCATCAGTACAAGAAGTCATCTGCATGGAACCTGAAGCAGAGCGAGAGCCAGAGAGAGAGAGAGGGGCATGAGAACAGATCTCGAAGCACCCACAGTGGATGGGCATCACCCCAAACGGCCTCATCGACCAAAAAAAAAAATTAATAGTGAAATTTTTTTTTTTTTTTTAAAAATAAACAGGGCATTACTACTCACCTCATACGTTAATTCCTTAATAAACTCTATTTCAGACACAGATCGAAATTTGACTCTGATTGTTTGTAACATCATTATTATTTAGCATTTTTTATAGATATATACATGTCAAATTCAATAGTTAACTCATGTTGAACTCTACAAAAATGTCAAAAAAAAAATCAAGACTAAGAAAAAAACCAAAACAAACAAATAAAAGTTAAAATATAACCAGATTGGGTAGACATGAAACGAGTTTGCAACCACTATTGTGGTGACTGTTGCCAATCTTTATAAACACTACGTAAAATATGGCCCAAGTCAGCTATTAATTTAAAATTAATTAATTACGATTATCTAATCATTTCACCGTTTTTTTTCCTTACCGTGCAGAGAGAAAACCTTGTTTTATGTAGCATTAAAAAAAAATTTTTTTTTTTTTTAGTAAAGTCAAGCTTTATTTCTTTTTTCCCCTTTATTTAGGAAGAGGGTTTATAAAGACAAGTTTTTGCTCTTTTGAAGCTTTCAGTTTTAATTAGTTTATCTCATCAACAAGTATATCATAATGTCATCAGAAGAAGTTATAGAGAAAGGTTCATCCTCTTCATCTGTTATTAGTAATAAGGAAACTACACAAACAGAGAACACTAGTGAAAATAAGAGAGATTTAAACCAAGATCTTTCAAATGAATCTTTAGAAGAAGCCATTAAGACCAATGACGTTTTGGATAGATTATTGAATGTTAAGGTGGAAAACAAATTCCATCCATTCCACTGGCCAGTCTGGGAAAAATATTTAATTGTCTTGGTATATTGTATATTACAAGTATTTGTCACAATGACTTCTACTTCTTATGTCAGTATTGAATCTTGGATCCAAGACAAATTTGGTGTCAACTCGCAAGTTGCCACTTTAGGTCAATCATTCTTCATCATTGGTACTGCCGTTGGTCCTCTGTTCTTAGGTCCATTATCAGATATCAGTGGAAGAAAATGGGTTTATGTTGGTTCTATGGTTTTCTATGCCATTTTCAACATTGGTTGTGCCTTGCCTATGAACATGCCAATGTTTGTCATCTTCATGTTCTTATCAGGTATCTCTGGTTCTACATCAATGGCTAACGTTGCCGGTACCGTTTCAGATTTATTCGTTAACAGTGATTCAGCTGCTCAACCAATGGGTCTCTTTGTCGTTTCAGCTAATACCGGTCCATCTATCGGTTCAGCTGTTGGTGAATGGATCTTATCTAATAAGCATATGGGTTTCAGATGGGTTTTCTACTTAAATATCATCATCGCAGGTGCTTTTGCCATCTTATTGTGTTTTGTCCCAGAAACTTTACCAAGAGTTGTCATTGAAAGAGAAACAAGAAAGGAAACTGATATTGAAGACAATGTTCAAGAAATTGCCAAATACAAGACCAACGTTTTCCATGAATTGAAATTCGTCATCATTATGGCTTTCAAAATCTTATTTACTGAGCCAATTGTTATGTTCTTAGGTTTATACAATGGTTTCGCTTACGGTTTATTATTCTTATACTTAGACGGTGTCTTTGATGTCTTTGTCTTCAACAATGGCTTATCTCCAATTGATGCTGACTTGACTTATTTCAATTTCGTCGTTGCAGTTATTCTCATGTTCTGTTTCATCCCAGTTCAAACCATGATTTACAGAAGAGTTACTGCTAAAAACGGAGGTGTTGCCAAACCAGAATACAGATTCCTTACTTCCTTGGTCTTTGTTTGGGGTTTCCCAATTTCATTGTTCTGGTTTGCTTTCACTTCAGATGGTTCTGTCAGTTTCTGGTCATGTGTTGTTGCTGGTGGTTTATTAGGTTTCTGTGATCCATTATTATGGTTATCTATGTTGAACTATATCACTGACTCATATCCAACCCTTGCTGGTTCTGCCATTGCTGCATTCACCATTCCATCTTTCACCATTGCTGCTGCTTTAGCCCACGGTGGTGTTGCCATGTTTGAAAACTTATCAACCAAATGGGCCGTTGCTATCTTAGCTTTTGTCTCATTAGGTATTGTTGCCTTAGTTTATGTCTTATTTTTCTTTGGTGAAAAAATCCGTCATAGATCAAAGATTGCTCGTCATTGAGCATCTATTTATAGAGATCCTGTGTATATTTGTATTTTTAATAGTCAGCTAAGTGCTGATGTATGTTGCATTTTCCCCCTTTTAAAAATAATGTAGTGTATTCTGGTACCATTGTATGCAAGTCTTGCGCTTCAGGCTCCTGTTCGGCTGTTTTGAAAAATTTATGGATGTCCAAAGGTGATTCATTTTATTTTTTTCTCTTTTGTATAAAAGACATTGGATAATCACTTATATTCATCCTAGAAAGAGCATATCAGTATATTAATCATGTTAAGAGCATCAGCAAGACACTATTCATCCACAGCTGCCAAGACTTTAAAGATTGGTTTAATTCCAGGTGACGGTATTGGAAGAGAAGTCATTCCAGCTGGTAAACAAGTATTGGAGGCTTTACCTTCACAATATGGATTAAAATTCGAATTCACAAACTTGGATGCTGGTTTTGAGTTATTCAAGAAAACTGGTACTGCTTTACCGGACAAGACCGTAGAGGTATTGAAAACCGAGTGTGATGGTGCATTATTTGGTGCTGTCTCTTCTCCATCAGTCAAAGTTGAAGGCTATTCTTCACCAATTGTTGCTTTAAGAAAAAAGATGGGATTATATGCTAATGTTCGTCCAGTTAAATCTGTACAAGGAATTGGTAGACCAGTTGATATGATGATTGTAAGAGAAAACACAGAAGATTTATATGTTAAAGAAGAGAGAACTTTTGAAAAAGATGGTCAAATAATTAGTGAAGCCATCAAGAGAATTTCTGAAAATGCTACCAAGAGAATTGGTAAGATTGCTTTCGAAATAGCTTTACAAAGACAAGCTATTAGACAGTTAGGTGGTTACTCTTTACATACATCACCTTCTGTTACAGTAACACATAAATCAAATGTCTTATCACAATCAGACGGTTTGTTCAGAGAAACAATTAGAAAATTATACAACAACAACCAAGATCTTTTCAAATCTGTTGAATTAAAGGAACAAATTGTCGATTCTATGGTTTACAGAATGTTTAGAGAACCAGAAATCTTTGACGTTGTTGTTGCTCCAAACTTATACGGTGACATTCTTTCTGATGGTGCTGCTGCTTTAGTTGGTTCATTAGGTGTTGTTCCATCAGCTAATGTTGGTGATGACTTTGCCATTGGTGAACCATGTCACGGTTCTGCCCCTGATATTGAAGGCCAAGGTATTTCTAACCCAATTGCTACCATAAGGTCCACTGCTTTGATGTTGGAATTCATGGGCTACTCTGAACCAGCTGCCAAAATTTATGAAGCTGTTGACGCAAACTTGGCTGCTAATGTAGTTATTACTCCAGATTTAGGTGGTAAGTCAAGCACTCAAGAAGTCATTGATGATATCATCAAGAGATTCTGATTTTCAATTCTCTAGCTAAACTATATACAAATATATAGAACAACAAAAAATGTTATTTTCTTATTGTTACATAAACTCAATCTTCGAATCCAGTCCATTCACCTTCACCTTCACTTTCGTCTTCCTCCTCTTTTTCCGCAACCAAATTTTGATCAGCTTTATTGCTATCAATGCCTCTTTCAAAGCAAGCTGCAAAAAACCCAATACCACCGTCAACTTTTGGTAAACTTCTAACCAAACCATCTGCCAATTCATCACCATTTTCGAAATCTTCAAATTCTTCTCTAAAACCACGCCTCGACCATGTTGGAATAACTTTTTCTCTAGTACATAACTTCCAACCTTGCTTAATAACTTGTTCATCTCTCAATAAATCAATAACTACCCTTTCATTTTCTTCAGGGTGAATAGAACAAGTGGAATATACTAATTTTTTGGCATTAGGAAAAGAAAGAGCATGTTTGACGATGGTGAATTGGAAACTGGCTAATTTGGTCAATCTGTTTGTATCAATCTCTTGCTTTGATTCTTCTTCTTCTTCTTCATTACCAACTGAAGCACGACCAAATATACCACTTCCAGAACATGAAGGGTCAACAACAAATCCAGTGATATCCAGGTAGTCTAATGGGTTTGTTTGTGTGAAATCACCTTGTTGTATCGATATGCATTTCAAAGCACCAGCTTTATCACACATTGTCTTCAAAATCTTGGATCTTTTGAAGTCTTTCTCAAATGCAATAATAGAATTAGGAGTATTTTGTAACATGGAAGCCAAATGAGTGGTCTTATTACCAGGAGCAGCACATGCATCTATAATTTTATCAATACCAGGAGTTGGATTCAAAATGTACGATGGAAAACAAGAAGCTCTGTCTTGTATGATTAATCTCCCTTTCAAGTATGCATCTGTGGCAGTGATCTTCTCCTTTGGGTGAACACCAAATAAATTCGGTATATATTCATCATGGTATATGGTGCCTATCTTCATATCATCAATGGTATCTACTTGCTCCAAGTGTTTAAATTCATTGAGTAAAGATTTCGATGATGTCTTCACTAAGTTGGCCCTGAACCAACGAATGGGTGTCTGATCATCATCTAATTTATTCTCATCCACCAAATCAGTGACATTGGTAACCTTGTGTTTCAATTTCAACTTTATCACTTCCGCATTCAATCTTGTCTTATGTTTCAAGATTGTCTCTTTCAAAGGATGCTTCCCACACTGAATTCTACCACTCCTTGTAAAGCATAAATCATGAACCATAAGCATGCATATCCCTTCCGTCAAACCCTTTTCAACTTTCAATATCTTGGATTTCTTGATCACTTCTTGAATGAAAGGCTTGAACTTCATAGTTGATATCACTAATGCGAATACCTGTTTAGGATTATTCTTTATCTTCTTCTTCCCATGACTCTCAAATATTCTGTTCTGCAAAGCCCTGGTGGTGGTATTACCGCCTGTAACAAACTGTTCAGCTTCCTTGTACAAACTCATTTGTGGTTGATCTCCTGTTTCTCCCCTATGTGAAAAATTTTAGTGCAGAAACTTTTTTTTTTCTTCTGAAATAAGAAAAAAAATTGAAAACACAAAAAAAAAAAAAAAAAAAAAAATAAGAGACAAAAAAATGGTTTTCGAGAATTCACCCTTCATAAATAGTAAACAAATGGACTCTACAGTACCAGAAGTTGAACTGCTGACTAAGGTCAAGGCAGAAGAAGACGTTATCATGAAAGAGGCAGATCCTGTTTCCACATCACTTGTTGGTGAAAAGAGAAAACTGGAAGATAATGAAGAAGTTATTCCAGATTTGAAGGAAAGTGAAATAATAGTACCTATCACAGAACCTAAAATTTCATATATAAACAAGAAAACAGGTTTATGTTATGATGTCCGTATGAGATATCATGCAAAGATTTTCACTTCTTATTTTGAATACATCGATCCTCATCCAGAAGACCCTCGTCGTATTTATCGTGTTTACAAAATCTTAGCTGAGAACGGATTAATAAAAGATCCTCAATTAAGTGGACGTCATGACATTGGAGATTTGATGTTGAAAATCCCTGTTAGAGAAGCCACAGCTGAGGAAATCTTGCTCGTCCATTCTGAGGAGCAATTGAACTACATTGCCAGCACTGAGACAATGTCCAAAGAAGCTTTGTTAGAACTGACTGAAAAAGGTGATTCTATCTATTATAATCACGATTCATTTTTGAGTGCAAAATTATCATGTGGTGGTGCCATTGAAGTTTGTAAAGCCGTTGTCGAAGGTAAAGTGAAAAATGCATTTGCTGTGATCAGACCTCCTGGACATCATGCTGAACCTGATTTACCTGGTGGGTTCTGTCTTTTTTCAAATGTCGCAGTTGCTGCAAAAAATATTTTGAAAAATTATCCAGAAAGTGTGAGAAGAATTGTTATCATCGATTGGGATGTGCACCATGGTAATGGTACTCAAAAAGCCTTCTATGATGATCCAAGGGTCTTGTACATATCTCTTCATCGTTACGAGTTAGGTAAATATTACCCTGGAACTTTAGCCGGTGCTGCAGACAAAGTTGGTGAAGGTAAAGGTGAAGGTTATAATATGAATATTCCATGGCCTGCACCTGGGATGGACGATGGTGATTATTTGTATGCTTTTAACAAAGTTATCATGCCTGTGTGTCAAGAATTCAGCCCTGATTTGGTTATTATAAGTGCTGGATTTGATGCTGCTGATGGTGACGTTATTGGTGGATGTCATGTTTCTCCTGCTGGTTATGGACATATGACTTACCTCTTGAAATCCTTGGCTAAAGGAAGATTATGTTCCGTTATGGAAGGTGGTTATAATTTGGACTCAATTGCTAAGTCAGCCTTGGCCGTTGCTAAAGTCTTGATTGGTGAACCACCGGAAGAGTTATGGAAGAAGTTACCTAAATCTATTGCAGTAGAGACTATTGATGAAGTGATACGAATTCAATCTAGGTATTGGAGATCACTTAAACCAGGTTATTTGGGATCTGCAGTTCCAAGACCATTGACAGATGATTCACCATTGATACCAGAAACGAGATTACACGATAGTATAAGATCACTCCAGGCAAAGAAATTATTTGACAAGTACAATTTCATCAATTTGCCAATTATTGGTAATCAAAAATTGAATTCCATTTCACTTGAAGATCAAGTGATGTCAACACCGGATATATATGATGCATCCACCATTGTTATTTCTATTCATGACCCAGCAGAAGTTTGGGCTCAAAGAGATCCTGTGACAGGTACTTTAGATCCTTCAAACTCCATAGTATTGGACTCTTCGATCAATTTGATAAAATGGTCCTTGGATCAAAAATTCGGTTATATCGATATCAATGTGCCAGCTACAATCAGTGGTGATTCAGATGTTAACTATAACAATATCAATACAGCCCAAGATATACTATTATCTATATGGGACAACTATATCCAATATTTCAAAGCTTCTAAATTGGTATTTGTTGGTTTTGGAGATGCTTACAATGGAATTATCCACTTATTGGGTCATAGAGAAGTCAAGACTATAGTTAAAGCTACAATTAACTTTCTCAATAAGACAACACAATTGCGTCCAATTGTTTCTGCCATTGATGAATCTGTTACTGATTGGTTTTATAGAAACTCTTTAATTTTCACATCTAAAAAACACGAATGCTGGGGATTGACGAACAGTGATTTTGATGAAGAAGATTATGAGTTTATTAATCATCCAAATGTTGATGAGGGAGTAGGATTGCATCCAAATGGTGATAACACTGTAAATGGAACACTGCAACTGAACGGGAATAATGCTTCTGGTTACAATGGTGGTAAGAGGCCAAGAAAGAAATTTGGTAGAGTCTTAAAAGCTGACAGTGATGGATTGTACAATATTGTTGAAGAAAGATTTGAGGAATGCTGTGATTTTATATTAGACTCGTTTGAAGAGTATGATGAAAGTTCTAGTAACTAGAAAATTTTGAACAAAATAAAGAGAAAAAAATTGTATCTAGATATATATATGTTTTGTATGTACTTTTACTTGTAACTTTGTTATGCTTTCATTTTTTCCATCTAGTTCTGTATTTTAATGAATTTTGTTAAAAGAAGATTCAGTGATTGTGTATATATAATTTTATAACCCCTTATATGAATAGCTAAAAAAAAAAAAAAAAAAAAAAAAAGAAAAAAAGAATAAAAAAATATGAAGAATAAAATATGCAAAATGAAAATGAACTGAAAATGGTTAATATAATGGCAATTAAAACTCAGTTAAGCTTGAACTTCTATGAGAGCAAGATAATTTTAGAGCACCCAATAGCAAAAGAAAAAAAAAAAAAGCATCATAAAGCACTTGGAAAACGTTCATTGAATTGTCTTTCTAAGTCATCAACATCTATATCACTATTCACACTCAATCTTCTCTCTTTACCGTCTTGCTCCTCGACAACTAAATGGGACTTGCCATTTTGCTCATCAACTTCTTTTTTCACAGATTTTGGCGGAGACTTCAAATATGTAGGTTTCTTGGGTTTAGGTGGTGGTAATTTCTTCTTAGGTTTTCCAGATGCACCAACAGGTGAATTGAAACTGTTAACTTGAGAACTCTTCGGTGTTGATGCATTGCTAGCCTTGTTTGTGGTGGTTTGAGGGGTTATTGTAGAATATGTTGAAGCAGTGGAAGTTTTCGAATCTGTTTTGTATAACTGCAGTGGTATAGGAGCAATTGTCTTAATCTCTGGCTTTTTAAAAGATTCCTCTTCCGTGTATTTACCATATCCACTTGCAGTCTTTTGAGGTTGCGGGTCCTGAGTACGATTCAACAACATCTTAACTCTTGTTTGAATGGAATTTGCTCTCTGCGGCGGTGGTGGGGATTGGGGCTCTGGATCCTCCTTGATACTTTCTGAGCTTTTTCTTGATGTGGCTTTGATCGATGCTGATGAGTAGATAGAGTGGGCTGAATTATTACTGCTACTTGAATGATAAATGGATTGGAATCCACTAAGAGAATCTGTGCTCTTGGTAGGATGAACTTCAAAAGAAGGTGTCCTAGATTTCGATTGTGATCTTGTATGAGTCGGTGGCCTTAATTTCTCTTTTTTCTCTCCTGTCAAGAGACTCTTCAAACTAGAAATACTGTGCCTGTTTTTCCTATGCTCCTCAATCGTTTTTCTAGTGCCAGTATTGTGATTTGAAATCCGGCCAAATGCAGATTTAACACTTTCACCTGTGTTTTGAGACTTCCAGAGTGATCTTCCACTATCTTGTCTGCTTAAGTTTCTCAAGAAATCCACGTTTGAATCAATATGTTGTCTTGGATCTGGCTCAAATTCAATTGTCTCCATTGGACCAGTAATTTTTTTCTTTAATGTCTCCATTTGCTCTGAAGATGACAGATAAGTCTTATAGTCATCAGCAACGTACATGCTTATAGGTCTCTTTAGGTTTGATGATGATGTTCTTGAACCAGCTCTGGATCCTGCAGCTCTGGAAATTGGTTTTGCAAATTTGTCATTATCTGCAGCACGGTTTATCTCTGAGCTATTCTTAGTTAGGTCATTAATATGTGAACTGATCATTGTGCCAAGATTTGAGTTTAGCGATGGCTGTGATTTGCTATTATTAGTAGTGTAAGCACTTATCGTATTGCTATGTCCATTAATTCCTAAGATTTTTGATTTATCGATGGTCATGAAAGGATCCACTTGACCTGTAGTAACAGGTGGAGTATTAATAGGCTTAGTAACACTTGGAGCTTCGCGTAACGGTCTCTTAGGTAAGCTTGGTTTGATTTCTTCCTGTGATTTTATCTTATACCAGTTCTCAATTGGAACAGGCATTCCTCTCATTTTACAAACTTCTTCCAATACCTGATATGCATTTGGTCTTGATCTTGGATCCGTGACAAGAATTTTACTGATTATATTTTTCAATCTTGAAGAATAATGTGGAGTTGAGGGAAATTGGAATTTTGCATGCAATATGGCAAACTCACCACCTCCATTATTGCCATTTATGTGATTATTTTCAAAAGGTGTTGTATAATAGCAAATTTTGTATAAGAAGACACCAAGTGCCCAAACATCTGATTTTTCATCGATTGGGAAACCTCTGTAAAGGTCAATCATCTCTGGAGCTCTATATTGAGCTGTAGTATGTTTCATGATATCATCTTGCAAGATCTTGAATTCGTCAATATTTCTTGGAGGTCTAAGAATACCTGAGGCAGAACCAAAATCACATAATTTGTAATTCCCATTACCAGATATAAGAACGTTTTCAATCTTGATGTCTCGATGTATCAAAGGAGGAGACAATGCATGCATGTTACAAACACCTTCTGTTACTTCACACATGATTTTCAACACTTCTGCCTCGGTCAATTTATTGACTAATCTAGAATTCATGAAATCGATCAACCCATTACCAGAACAGTACTCCATAAGTAAGAAAACTTCATAACCAGCTCCGGTGGCCATTCTTGAAGCATGTGAATCAATATAGGAGACAATAAATCTATGGCCTTTCAATCTTTTCATAGCATCCACCTCGGCTCTCAATATATTTAAAGTAACTTTATCAGGCACTGCAACTCTCTTTAGGCATGCAACCTTAGTATCATTATAAGTGGGAGAAATCTCACAGGTATACACATGAGCATACCCACCAGCAGATATATACTTGACTATTTTCACATCATGTGAACCCACGGTCAATTGAGTTCCCGGCTTGTATGCATTTGGTGGTGTTGGTGGCATAGTTTGTGTAATATGCGTTGTCTATAAATTATGAATCGGTCCTTTCAGGAAACACAAAAATACAAAACTAATAACAATCAGAATTAACACAATAAAAGAAAACCAACAATCCGATGGCAGAAATCAGTTAATGCAATTAGATAAGCTGTCTACTACTCAATTGAGAGCTAATATTAGAATCAACTTGCTATAAGATATGTGTTCTATACTGGGAAGATTTTTTTTTTTTTTTTTTTTCATTTTGTTTTTTGTTTTTTTTGTTGTTGTTGGAAAAAGTGACTTTGTACTGCGGTCTCATACACTCTATAAAAGCTATTTAGTATGGTTTGAACCTGACATCTTTCTTCTTCTTCTTCTTATCTTTCTTGTCTTTCTTGTCCTTTTTGTCCTTCTTGTCTTTCTTGTCCTTCTTTTTCTTATCTTTCTTCTTTTTCTTCTCGTCTTTTTCAGTGGTGTCGACATCCATTTCGATATCCAGATCACTGGAGAAGAAATGCCTTGGTGTAGCCAATCTCAGAGGAGTCTCCCAGACTCTGAGAAAACCGTCTTCTCCTCCGGAGTATATCATTCCAGATTCACCATCGAAGTGAATGGCTCTAACGACTTCTTCTCCATGACCCCCGAGTAAATTTATCAGTGACGCAATATCCACTTTCTCCTTTTTGTGATCGAAGGGATAGATCATCAAGTGACCCAGAGAGTTGGAACCACTGGCAATATAACCTGGAAAGATATCTATCACGTATTCACACTTCCAGTCTGATCTGACATCACCGAAGTCATGTGGAGGTTTTGGATTCGTCAATTCCTCTGATTTATCCTTTTCTAAATCATGAATGGCAAAGGTTTCCATGTGTGATAAGGTAGCAATTCTAAAAGGACTCACGAAATGAGCAGAGTGGATTGAAGCATAGTTTATAACTTGGTGCAATGCATCTTCTTCGTCTTCGATGGTGAGATCATATACGTTCACGTAACCATCAGTAGACCCGGATAATAACAAATCTTTATTTGTTGGATGAAACTTGACATCAGTGACATCATCGTGATGAGAATCCACAAACGAACGAGCTAAATTGCCACTTTTTAAATCCCATATATGTACCTCAGCATCTACCCCTTGCAACTCAGTGCCAGCTGCTAGTAAACCATGATCTGATGCCAAAGATAGGTACTTTGATGATTTACCATTGGAAAATTCTCGTATTGGAGTATCTGTGTTATTTCTCAAATCCCACACCTTGATCTTGTCATCAGCACAACTCACTAAAATTTCTTTTCCTTCTATACTTATCATACTGTTTATTGTGGAATTGTGGGCCTTGATAGTTCTCAATGGTTCTAAAGATGAGCTCAATGATGTCGGAAATATCTTGATTGAACCGTCACTATAGGCAGCTGCAATACCATGGTTAAATACAGGAGTAATAAAGAGAACCCAGTTAGAGCTCTTATCTTGATAACAGCCTTTTTGAAGTGCTCTCATTCTTTAGTTGATCAAATGCTATTGTAAAGATAAAAGATGAAAAATTTTGTTTTCTTTTTTTTGTAACAAAAAAAAAAAAAAAAAAAAAAAAAAAAAAAAAAAATATAAAAACTTTGTTTACACCAACATAATTATTTTCTATTCCAAGAAGAAGCCATGAGTAGTATTATAAGTAAGTGATATCGATTTTTTTATCTTCACTGGAAGATCCTATACTAACCACTTTGTCTATAGAAAAAACGAGCAGTCGTTTTGCTCCAAAACTCACGCAAAGGAAGCAATCAAGAGGACCTACTCCAACCACATCAAAAGCAGGAACACCTGTTGTGCAGAAAGTGGTTCAGATTGAAGAGGCTACTGAGATCATACCAAATGAAGATGTTGAGGATGATGAGGAAGAGGATGTTGAGGAAGCAAATGATGATGTTCCTCCTGTTTTGAAACGTGACATCTTTGATAGTAAGGATACTAATAATGACTCAAATGAAGCTATAATGGATGAGGACGAAGATCCACATAAGAAATCAACAACGGTTATTATTCATCCACCAAACAAAGTTGTTGACAAGAGCAGAAGATCATCCTCTGTGACAACTGGTGTTTCTTTCAGAAGAGGGTCTATAAATGATGACAATAGAAGAATGCGTAGATTGTCTTCCATTACTTCAGGATTAAGCTCAGGTATGGGTATATTAAGAAGGCAAAGTGTTTCTTCAGCTGCAGGTTCAGCTGATTCCACCCCTGCTCCACAACAGCCAACTCGTATAAGTGTTTCTGATACATCATCAGGACCTGTTAAGATCAATATCCCAACTGGTGCTCCACCAAAGCAGACTAGAACAAGGACAAAATCTACACAGAAATCATTAGGAAAATTGCCAGTGAAAAGGAGATCCTCAAGGACACTGTCTGTGGGACCCACTGACTTACTTGTGGATACGACACGTGAAAGCACTGTTGCATTGCTGGAATCTGCTGTAGAAGAAGAAGAAGATGTTGCAGAGAAAGACGCGGAGTCAGATGAAGCGGTGAAATATGTTATTCCAGAGGCCTCTGCGGAACCTTCACAAATTAACTATCAGCATGTTGGATCTCCGCAACTTTTAGAAGAAGAGGAGGAATCTGATCTGGATGATGAAGACCTTGAAGGACAAGATGATTCGGAACCAAAAGAAGTCAGGCATACTATCAAGAGAAAACTGGGAGCTGGTGGTATATCGCTTGCTGCACGTAGGACGCAAGTGAAAAGGACCAAGAAAGTTGTCAAACTGAAAAAGGCTAAGGCAAAGAAACTGGCAACAACCGAGCATACCATTATAAGAAAAAGTGAAAGAATTCCACTTGACCTTGATAGTAGTTTAAAAGTATTTATTGATGCTAAAGGGGCATTGGGCACAAGAGCAGCTACTCATGTTTCTGATCCGTCAATGGAAAATAAAATTACAAACATAGATCATATACCAAGATACTTACTTACAAGTAAGAACAAATTGTTCAATGAGATCAAGATTGATGAAGACAAGTTTGTGATGGAAGATCTTTGTAAACCTGTTTTCCCATTTGGTGAGGTTAGTGAGAATTTTGATCAAGCAAGATTGGCAGCTGATAACAAGAAAAAGTTACTGAAGGAAAGAAGACAACAGCGTATGAAAGCAAGAACAAATGGTGTCAGGTATTCTGATTATTTAGAAGAAGAGGAGAAGCAAGCTCTGCTGAAAAGAAGAGCTAATGCCCCTGTAATGGATTCAGCTCAGGCTCTTTCTTTGAAGGTAGATCAAGCTGGTGCTGTTGTTCTTGATGAAGCTTCTGCGTATGTTGATAGACATAGGGATCAAAATCATGATGATCGTGAAAAAATTATCGAGAATGCTTTCGAAAATCCTGTTATCTCATCAACATATGGTAAACGAGTTGTTACTGATAGATGGACTCCAGTGGAGACAAGGCAATTTTATGAGGCCTTATCAAGTTGGGGAACTGATTTCAACATCATTACTCAATTATTTCCTCATAGAGATAGACGTCAAGTGAAATTGAAATTCAATCTTGAAGAGAGAAAGCACCCATATATCATCGATTTAGCTTTGAAAAGAAAATTACCTATTGATTTCGAGAATTATTGTGCAACGTCTAAGCAACAATTCAAGACATTAGAAGAGTATAATCAAGAATTGAAAGAATTGAAAGAGAAGCATGAACGTGAAGTTAAAGAGATGCTTGAAGCACTGGAGAAACAAAGAAGAGAAGATGCAGAAGTTCAAAGAAAGAGAGAAGTTGAGATCAGAACCGGTGTTAAATCCATGTCTAGGGCTGAGAGAAGAGCCGAATTGCGTAAGAATGAAGTTGTCATTGGTGAAGTGGTGAAGAATGCGAAAGAAGAAGAATAGATATTGTATACTAATAATTTTTTATAAAATTTCTTTAAAAAAAAATGTATCAAAAATTAAAAAAAAAAAAAAATACTTGAGGTACTACTATATGAATTAAATGATATGACAAGTTCTAATGACAAGTTGGAGCAAGATGCTCCAATAACTACTTTGTTTCAGTGCGATAATAGTGTTTATAAGAATTACAAATTATCAATAACAAATGATGAGAATGAAAATTTTACAGACATCAAAATCACATCATCACCAACATCATCATTTGCAAAATTTATAATATATTCAGTGATTATAGCAATAATATCATATTTAATTTTTCAAAATGTGGAAGTGCCGTTGCCATGTACTATAATAGTGACATTTGCAATATTATTTTATTTCCAGCTTTATTTCCAAAATTTAGTAACTATTGAAGAAAATATACTTGTACTAGACATTGGTATTCAACTTACCACTATTAGATCCATCAATAAATGGTGGAAATTGAATGAAACAAATCGGTTTTATAGTAAACAGGATATCAATACTGTGGTGATCAATGAATATTTCAAAGGTTTTGAAGTTATTTATTACCTATGTCTTATTGTTAATGTGGATAATGGTACAGGTAAAGATAAAGAGATTGTTGTCATGTTTCCAGAATTATTACCCAGGTTGGATTTATTGCAAATTGTATATAAGAAAATACATCATTATCATTGATCAATATATAAATAAAATTAATAAATTATGCAGCATTGTTATAATCTGCTGTCCTCGTTAAATACCCCAAAGTTTTCTTGATATGTCTTATAAACCATGGATCAATTCTTAAAGGTGGGAATTCATCTTTCAGTGTATATGCAACATATTCGCCATTTTCAATGACTGACATCTCTTCTTGGTGCAATGCAGTGAAATGCTGAGTTTGTTTAAACTCAGAAACCGTAATCAGATCACGACACATATCACCTTCATGATCATGAGGACAAACGTTTTCTTTCACCCACAATCTTAAATAAGGCCTAAAACGATGACCCCAGAAAGTCTTAGTTTCCAAACCTTTAGCATACTCTCTAGCCAATATGTTCTTAAAAGAATGTGGAACATATGCCTTGACACCTTCATATAATGTAGGAATCAAAGGTGACAACTCATCAAGTGAGTAATGGTGATTGTTACGACAATTGAAAATCTCCTTATTATCAAATGCTTCTTTTTTCTTTTTCAATAATTCTCTATCGTACAGAGCAAGATCAGTGGTCTTGTTATTGATCTTCGAGACAAAATCAGGATCAAGAACTCTCAAGAAATCTTCATACACTCTATCTTTCAAATCGTCATTATGATAAAAATCAGTGAACGCTAATCCAGTGATATCGATGTATAGACCTGTCTTGGTGTCTACAAATCTGGCATCGATGGCATTATTACCATTACCACGAGTTCTGCTGAAAAAAGATGGCCCAACATCAATGAAAAATTTCCCAACCCCCATTGATGATGAAAATTCTGACTCTGATTCCACTGTCAAGTCTGTCACTAGAGAATTATGATAATTTCTCGCTAATTTGTACAACGAGGTCATTGTCACTTGAACATCTGCATCTGTATCCCATGGCATATTTAAACCATTCCAATACCATGAAAGCATTGTGCCATGAGCCACCCAAGTTGTAATCCCAGCTGTTCTCGAGAATCTGAGCCATGCTCTTATCATTCTATGCAATACAGCAACATGCTCATAGTAAGGGATATCCAATCTATTGAAAAATCTCCAATCATAATGCTGACCTGCAGCTGGCCGGTCCACAATGGGACTTTCATGGAAATGTTTCTCAAATTCTGGATCTCTGGGTAATAAATTTCTCATTGACTTCAGCAATTGATAATCTAAATTTGCCATATCTTTTCCACCATTCAAGGCAACTTTGTGTTTCATTCTCTTGATCTCTTTCTCTGGATTAAAAAGAAATTCGTCGTTTGTCATATAAATTTGCTTGCCATCTTCCTTATCGTAGTCAATAATTCTAACAACATCTTTAGTAATTTCGAAATCGTCAATTTGTTTGAAAAAATCCAAATCAGATTCAGAAATAGCTTCTGATATCAAATCAACTTGCTCAAAAAGAGTAATCCCTTCCGTTAAGATTTTTTGAATAGTTGTTTCTTGTTTTTGAGACTCATATTGAGCAAATTCTCTAGACATAATAACAGACTGATTTCTTGTTGCTCGCACAGGTGTTCCGGTTTTCGGATCTTTCAAAGTTGGCACTATCAATGCCCCAGATCCACTATTGACTTGCTCATGTCTATCAACTCCCAAAAAAATTAATCGATCTGGAGGGGTTGCAGTAAATTTCAAGAAACTAGCCCCCATTATTGCCCTTGCTTCTTGTGGGAACCTGTTATCGTCAAAAGACTGGATCTTGAATTGTGGGAAACCTGGTTCTTCTTCATCTTTATCTTCTAACGGCACGCAGGCACCGAAATCGTGACCGATCTTGTAATATTTCTTGAAAGTATCGCAATTGAAATTTTTCTTATTGAAATAATTATACCATTTATCATTGGCCCTCAATTTCACATCCAAGTCAAGCCAGTCAGCCCAACTGAAAGGTATTTGGAAATCTTGTAAATCAAGCTCTTTATCATTGATGAATCTTGTCAATTTGGATAAAGTAAGTGCAGGCATTAGCCTCGGATCAAACGAATCATGTTGGTGAAGTTTTAATTCCGATCTTGATATCTGTCTTTGTAATGAAGTCGGGAGATGTGATATTCCGGTGACATCTTCTGTGTTTATTAATATTGGTGAATTCAAGTATGAAACCTGCGTGATGGCTATGTTGAGATAAACCAACGCTGTTAAAGTCAATAGTAAGATCAAAGATATATATTTGCGGAACCTGATAGACCTCCTTGACCGTGATACAAGTAGCGACTTGTATCGAAGTGGTACAAATCTCGATTTGATGTTCAATAGTATACTAGGTATATTGTTCATTGGTGTCTATTGTTGTCGACGATTTCGCTTATCAGTTGCTGATATTATTAACCTCTAAGGAAAAAAAAAAAAAAAAAGAAGAAAATTTCTATGAACACAGTTCCAACTTTTTAAATGACAACTGTTGTGATAATATTTGATATTTCAACTATCTGTGTGATCCTTGAGAAAAATTTGAGTAGACTCAACGAATAATACTTATATTATAATATAATTATGTCGTGTGTGAAGTATTTTGTGAATCGTTTTTTTTTTTTTTTTTCTTATTTCCTTTGTCGTTTGACCTTTTTTCAGTTTCCTGCTACGGCTCCTATCTTTAATTTTTTAGGTATTTAAGGGGATCCTGATTTATCAGCGATAAGGTAGCGGTACCTCTCAACAATGTGTGTAGCCCAAAGATTATACTATTGCAGTTAATTGTCGCCAGTACCTAACAGCACACTATGCTTGTTCGGAATTTATCACAATTTAAACTCCAGCACTCCAATGCAGACCCTGTGTCGTTTAATTGTTTGAACGGGTTTCAGAGTTTTGTACACGACTGTTCAGGGGGTGGAGGAGGAGAAGGATTGAAAAAAGTTTAAATTTAAAAGGGGATCAATTGAAAGAAATACACAATACATACATTGACCATCTATCTACATCTACTATACATTCCAAATATCTCTGTTTCCCATTCCATTATCACTACTATTCCATAATTCGTTATTATTATTATTATTATTATTATTCATCATATTATTACCACGACTGATTCCATTGAAAAGGTCAAATTTGTTCTCGTTGAATGAGATACTGTTATTATCCAAAGGTATGGATTGTAACAGTTGAGTATTTGGTAAATACGTCTCATTGTTCTTATATGTAACATCATTACTGATTTCATTGTTTTGATTAAAGAATTGTTGTTGTGGATATTTGTTCGCATTCATATTATTGTTATTCATATATGGTATAGCCAATTCATCAATTCTTCTTGTCATTACTGTCCTGAGTCCATTAGCCTTTATCTGATTCGAGTTTAATTGATTTGGCTTATTGCGTTGGTCATATCCATATGGTTGTTGTTGTTGTTGTTCCTGCATAGTCCTTTGATGAGTGTACAAGATCCTGTCAATTTGCTGTATCTGAAAAGAGAAAGGTTCCAGGTCCAATTGTGGCTTATGATACTGCGGTACTTCCATCTTCCCATTTCCCATGTTCATCAGATCTTGCTTTGTCGAGTCATCAACATACTGATCTTCTTGAAGAAGTGGTGTCGAATTGTAATTAGTATGCTGAGTTGGGATCATCATCTGCTCGGTCAGCAACTAGTCTAAAGTTTCTTTATCCTGTCTTGAAAGATACCTCTCGGTTTATTATGAAAAATTTTTCACCTTGAACAAGTTTTTTTTTTTTTTGGTGAACTTCGCTGACTGTTTTTTTTTTTCGTCGTCGTCGGTGAGAAAAAGATTTAAAGTTTAAAGTTAGGTTATTTTGACACTATATAAATGTACATATTCAAGAACGCAATTGCCATGCTGGTATACCTTGAGCAGTCTTTGATGATGACGAACCAACTTCAACTACTTCATCATTACTTGGCTCCAACCCTGGAACTGGAGAATTAACACTTGCAACTGACGATGATGACCCTGCACCTGCTGCTGCTGCTGCCTGTTGCCATGCTGGAATACCGCTTTGTGGTTGTTCTTGAGGTGATTTTGAACGTTGCCACTCTGGAATTGCAGCTTCTTGTTCATCTTTTTGCACTTCATCTGCATATGTCTGCCATGCAGGTTTTGAAGAACCGTTTTGAACCAAGATATCACTTGCAGTTGGAACATTACTTACTGGAGGAATCTTGAACCTCTCCAATTTCTCTTCAGGCTTCAATTCAATTTCCGACTTAGCTGTCTCTGGAAATGAAACATTTGATTGTAAAAGGATTTTCTTCAAATCGCTTAATTCCGATTCAAGACTAGTTAATTCTTGTAATACTGTAGATTTTTGAGAATCTAAACTGTTGATCATTGTTGACTTGATATTTTCAATCTCCAATTTCAAATATTTCAAACTCTCTTCATTCTGTAAATTTTTCTCATTTGTCTTTAATATAATATTATCAATACTTTGCAAAGTTTCATCGATTTTGGCACCTTTGACATTATTTTCTTTAATAAATTCGTCTTGTCTTAATTCCAAATTTTCCAACAATTTCTCAACCCTGGAAAACTCCTGATCAATGGATTCTTTCTCTTGTTCCAATTTATCCTTCGAAGGTGGCATTATATTCGGTAATACATATCTTGATACAATCTGATAAATTCCATAACCTACGCCTACTGTAGTAGTGGCCATTATAAAATAATCTTTCCAATCTCTTTCAGGTAATGGTGGGGCATTAGGATAATAATCTTGTACTGGAAGTTGAGGTGATGATGATGTGGTTGTTGCAGGTGATGATGATTGTTGCTGTTGAGCCCTTTTCAACAGTTCCTGTACTTCATCCAGAGTTAATCCTTTAGACTCGATAAATTCAATTCTCTTAGTTAAAGGAGAATCGCTGATAGACGGGTCTTTTAAAAACTCTACAGCTGACTGGATCAAGTCTTCTCTCAATGACATTGTGATATGTTATCTTTCTCTAATATTTCAATCACTTTTTTCTTTATTTTCTGTCATCCATTTTTTTTTTTTTTATCTTTTTTTTTTTTTTTTTGTTTTGGCTTATGGGGAGTTTTAATACCGACAATAAGAAGACAATGGATTATGATGAGTTATTCAATACAGTTCATGATCATATAACTTTCAAGACACCAGTACTATTTTATTTACAGTTGGATGAATCATTTGATAATGAATATGATTTCGAAATATGTATGAGGCATTTATCTCTTGAGACTCAGCAAAAGATCTTGAATAAGAAAACACCTAGAGATAAGAAACTCAAGTTGGCTAACAGTTTGTTATTGCCATTGATATTAAGTTTGAACAAAGGTACATATACAAGTGCATTAGATTTGAAGTATTCTCAATATGGGAAACCATATCTTGAAGATATTGGCTTCAACATATCCGATGAGGATGATATTGTTGCATTGGTCATTGGTTTTAATACAAAGCTGGAATATGGTCTAGATCTTGCCAATTTGAAAGACATTCAAAGATTTAACAAAGGAAAGCAAGATTTTTTGCAAAATTTCAAAGACATTTTCACTCCAGAAGAGTTACAGTATCTTATACACTTATCCGATACTAAATTTGAAAATTTAATTCTTACGTATTATTGGGCTTTAAAAGAGAGCTATAGCAAATTACTAGGTTTAGGTTTAAATGAATCTTTCCAAAAATTTGATTTTGGTGATAAAGTTACAAAGGATGTGAGTTATCGTTCATCTGACACTACCACTATACTTGAAGGATTGATCAAATATAATAGTATTACTTGGAACAATTTCTCAATGACTCAACTGCCCAAGCATTACAATTACACCACAATGTTGAACCCCAATATAGTATGTTCAGTATTCTCCACTGAATCCATTGAACCAATAGTGATCGAAATCAAACCTGAATTCTTGATACAATTCTACAAAAATATGGAGTAAATAAAGCAAGTTTTAGAAGAAATCCAATTAGAAAAAAATGAAAAAAAATGAAAAAAGTTTTTTTTAAAATGTAGTTTTAGTATTCAAAGAGAGAAACAGTCTTCCCTCCCCAAATGTTCAGGATATCTCAATAATATATTTCGTATATAGATAAACAAGAGAGAATTTCTGATGTCATTACAGCAAGATTCCAAGATCTCTAAGAAGACAAGAACACATTTGATATCAGGGTTCACTGGTGGTTTAACATCTGCTATTATACTTCAACCGTTTGACTTATTGAAGACAAGAGTGCAACAATCAACACATTCAACTTTATCTTCGTCGATTAAAGATTTAACAAAAGTTTCAGAGTTATGGAGAGGTACTTTGCCGTCACTGTTAAGAACATCAATTGGGAGTGCCTTATATTTAACTTTTTTAAACTCCACTAGAGTTTATCTTTCCAAATACCATGAGCAATCAAAGACCTCGTCTTCCTCGAGTCTAGTGAGATTATCTCCACATGAGAACTTGGCTACAGGTATGTTTTCCCGTGCAGTCATCGGATGGGTCACAATGCCTTTCACGATCATCAAAGTGAGATATGAATCAAATTTATATAATTACAAATCAATTTCAGAACTGGTGAGATCCATCTATTTTAAAGAAGGTTCTAAAGGTTTTTTCAAAGGATATTTTGCCACAACTGCAAGAGATGCACCTTATGCCGGATTATACGTCTTGTTTTATGAGCAATTGAAATTGGTGATTCCAACTTTTTTCCAAAAAGACTCGACTCCAATTGAGCCACTTTTCAATACCTCGAAATCTGCAATAATAAACACTTCATCTGCTATGATATCAGCATCATTGGCAACGGTAATAACTGCACCTTTTGACACCATCAAGACATACATGCAATTGAATCCTCAACTATCTTTCAACAACACGTGTACAACGTTATATGCCAAAGGTGGCGTGAAAAGGTTCTTTGATGGATTGTCATTGCGACTAGTACGTAAAGGTTGTAGTGCAGCTATTGCCTGGTGTTTGTATGAAGAATTGATCAAATACTTTGGGTGAACTTAATGTATATAGTCTTATAAATAGCATCTGTAAATAGATTATCTCCAGTTTATAAACTTGTGTGGTCGTGTTCAATTGACTCAATTTGGTCTAATAATAAAAAATTAATTAAGTGCGCATTGTAAAAGACAAGATTGGCACTTCCTTTGCTCTAAGTGTCTTTCTTATAATTTTTAAAAAAAGCCAGCCTCAAGGTTATTATATATATAAATATCCACCTTTTACTAGTTGTTTTATTATAATAAGAGTATATTCAGTTATCTTATTGTAAAATGGATTACAATCAATCTAGTGGTTATCCTACTATCAATAATACCCCACAATTCCATGAAGTAGACCATATCTTCAGTGATAGGTTGAGACAATTCACGGATAATGGAGGACAATATGTTAAATTGAACTTGCCAAAATTTTATGACCGCGATAGATTTGACAATTCCAATTCCGAGGACCAATATATCAAATTACAAGTTTATTCCGTTCCAGATTTGCAAAGACCTCTTTTCAAAGATGTCATTCCTGCTAAATTGGATGAGTTCAAGCCAACTTCAAAAGGTCAGAATTTCGGTCCTGGCTGGGCCTCTTTTTGGTTTAAAGTGACTTATAAATTTTCACAAAAATGGGTCGATGCTAAGCAGAACATTGTCTTTGAATTCGACTGTGGTAATGAGCTGTTAATTTATGATAAAGATGGTATGCCTCAACAAGCCCTTACAGGTAATGGTGAAAGAGCAGAATTCATCATTCCTGAAAGCTGGCAATCAGACACCGATGAGCATTTTTTTTATGTCGAGATGGCTTGTAATGGGATGTTCGGTGGTGTCAATGGTGGTAGCTCTTTTAGGTTGAACAAGCTGGAATTTTTCTTACCTAATGTTGAAGCTTACAAGTTGTATTACGATTTCTGGATCTTGAGTGACGCTTCAAGAGAATTGGCTGGTAACTCATGGCAAAAACATAAGGCAAGAGATTTGTGTAATGAGATCATGAATGTTTTTGACCCGGAAGATGCCTCCACAATTCTGAAATGTAGAGCATTGGCAAAGACATTTTTAGGTGAGGATATTGATTCTGAAAAAGTTTTCAATAAGAAAATCACTTCAGGGAAAATTGATGTCTATGCAATGGGTAATTGTCACATTGACACTGCTTGGTTATGGCCGTTTGCAGAGACAAAGAGAAAAATTGTTAGATCATGGACAACTCAATTGAACATTATGGATAAATATCCAGAATATAAATTTGTTGCCTCACAAGCACAACAATTCAAATGGTTAAAGATGTATCATCCTGAAATTTTCCAAAAAGTTAAGACTAAGATTCAAGAAAACCAATTTTTCCCAATTGGTGGTAGTTGGGTTGAAAACGATACAAATATGCCAAATGGTGAATCTTTGATCAGACAATTCTTATTAGGTCAACGTTATTTCTTGGACAATTTTGGTTTCAAATCTGACTGTTTCTGGTTACCTGACACTTTTGGTTATTCTTCACAAATTCCGCAATTGTGTAGATTAGCTGATATGCCAACTTTCTTGACTCAAAAATTATCTTGGAACAACATCAACAAGTTTCCACATTCAACTTTTAACTGGGTCGCCATTGATGGTTCACAAGTCTTGTGTCACATGCCTCCAGCAAACACTTACACTGCTGATGCCCATTTCGGTGATGTCAACAGATCTTTGAAACAACATATGAATTTGAGCACTGATCAAAGCTCATTATTGTTGTACGGTAAAGGTGATGGTGGAGGAGGTCCAAGTCCTGCAATGTTGGAGAAATTGCGTCGTTGCAGAGGCTTAACTAACACTGTTGGTTCAGACTTACCTGTTGTCGATGTTGGCAAAACAATTGATGATTTCTTCACCCAGGTCTTGGAAAAATCTGAAAATGGATCTAAATTACCAAGTTGGAAAGGTGAATTATATTTGGAATTTCATAGAGGTACTTATACTACGCAAGCAGATGTTAAGAAAAACATGAGAACAAGTGAGACTTTATTACATGATGTCGAATACTTAGCCACTTTGACCTCTTTGTATTACCCAGATGATTACACTTACCCATTGGATAAGATTTACAACATTTGGGAGGATATTTGTTTATGCCAGTTCCATGATGTCTTACCTGGATCATGTATTGGTATGGTTTATGATCAAGAAGTTAAACCTATTTTCAAGAGGAACTTCGAGAGATTAGAGAAATTGTTCAACGATATCTTTGATGTCTTAAAGAAAAATTCAAAGAAAGAAACTGGTTACATTAATACTTTGCCTTGGGCAAGATCCGGTATTATCACCGTGGATAAGAATGAAAATATCAACACACAATCTATTGGTGATGAAAGGCAATTGATGTATGTAGAATCATCTACTACCACTCCTCATGTTTTGAAACCAATTGAGACTAAATTGAAATATCCAGCTTCGATTACTGAGACAAAAGACAAGACATATATCTTATCAAACGAAAAATTGAAAGCCACTATTGATAAGAATGGTGTTATTACCAGTCTAATTGATTTAGTCAATGGTAACAGAGAGATTATTTCATTTACCGGTGCTAACAAGAAAGGTGCTAATCAATTAGTTTTGTTTGATGATCAACCTTTGACTTATCAGGCTTGGGATACAGAATTGTATTCATTGGACAAATTTAAGTATCTTGGTGATGCATCGGATGTAGAGATCTTATCTGATGGTCCATTAGTTGCTTCTTTAAAAGTGACACATACTATCAGTGGATCTTCATCAATTTCAACCATTATTTCAATCGATGGATCCAATGACGATGATACAGGTTCTAAAGTTAATTTTGAAAGTGAAGTTGAATGGCATGAAACTTATAAATTCTTGAAAGTTGAGTTCCCAGTTGATATCAATTCTGAATTTGCAAACTATGAGACTCAATTTGGTTTGACAAAGAGACCAACTCATTTCAATACTTCATGGGACACAGCCAAATTTGAAGTTTGTCATCATAGATTTGCTGATTACTCTGATTTCAACTATGGTGTCTCTGTATTAAATGATAGTAAATATGGATTCAGTGTCCACGGTAACTTGATGAGGTTGTCATTGTTAAGAGCTCCGAAATATCCTGACGGAAATGCTGATATGGGTCACCATAAATTTAAGTATGCTATCTATCCTCATAAAGGTGCTTTAAGCTCTGACACAGTAAGACAAGGTTATGAATTTAACGATAGATTACATGATTTCAGAGGAAGCAAATTGAACTCTTTTGATTCATCTATTTTGAAATTTGTTTCCTTGAAAGGTGATGATAATCTAATTTTATCGAATGTCAAGAGAGGTGATGATGATGATGATTTACCTGTTTACCACGAAAATATTCCAAAGAAACATAAAGGTCACAAGACTGTAATCTTGAGAATTTATGAATCATTGGGTGGTAAATCAAAAGCATTTGTCAATGTTGCGTTACCAATTAAGAAAGTCTTCAAGACCAATATCTTGGAAGATGAGTTAGAAGAATTGGAATTCACCAAAGATGGTTTTGAAGTGGAATTAAGAGGTTTCGAGATTGCCTCATACCGTGTTGTCTTGGATATTTGAATGAAGTGCTGGTTAACTTATATATCCTAAACCAAAGACCCAAAAAAAAAAACAAAAAAAAAAATACTATATACTTTGTCTTTTTATAACTATGCCAGACTATTTATGAGTTGTGGTTTGTTTAGTTAAATTTTTATTTCTTGTTTAGATATGTAAGTTGGTCTTGTAAAAAAAAAAAAAAATAAGAAAATTTTTTTGAAAGAGATTATGATCAAAGAGATATGCCGTTTGAAGTTCTTATTGACAAGCATGCTAAATATTTCAATAGGATGTTAGGAGTGCTACCTTCTCTGTATGAGAAGGAAGACTCCAACAAATTGGCTATACTTTATTTTGCAATTAATAGTTTGAGCATTTTAAACAAGCTCGATGTTATCAAACCAACTGAACGTCAGCAGTTGATAGACCAAATATACGATAATCATTTGCTCCCCTCTGGGGAAGGATTTCGAGGATCAAAAATTTACAAGATCAGCACAAGTGACCATGAGTATGATCCACTGAACTTGGCATCTACTTTTTTCGCATTGAATATCTTGTACATGTTGAAAGACGAATCAATCACCACGAGGTTGGATAGGTATAAGATAATGAAAGAAGTTCAGAGATGTCAATTACCTACCGGTGAGTTTTGTCCCATTTTGGATAGTAATGGAGAACCATTTGGAGATAGAGATTTGAGGTATTGCATGATAGCTGCCACAATACGGCTGTTCTTACAACTTGATGAAGATGACAGTAATATAGATTTAACCAATTTAGAAAATTTTATATTAAAAGATGTTGCATATGATGGTGGACTTGGTGGTGCCCAGTATCAGGAGAGTCATTCTGGATTGACATTTTGTGGGTTGAGTACTTTGAAATTGATCAAGAAATTGGATAAGCATAATTGGGATAAAACCATTGATTATCTTGTACATAGACAAATTGGTAATTTCAATGATCAAGAATTAGAATACGATTTTAACGATGAAGATGATTTTGGAGGATTCAATGGTAGATTAAACAAATATGGAGATACATGTTATGCATTTTGGGGGCTTGGATCATTGAAATTGATCACTGATAGGCAATTGATCGACGAAGAAGCCTTGATTCAATTCTTGTCACGTACACAACATCCATTGATGGGTGGATTTAACAAAACCACTGATCCAGATGATAGACCCGACCCATTACACAGTTTCTTAGGTTTAGTGTGTTGTAGTATGTTGAATCTTGATAATAGATTAAAGAAATTTAATCTAGAGTATATGTTGGACGAAGAAGTTGTACAATTCATAAAACTGTTGAAATGGAATTGATAATGAAAACCTGTCATTTCTGGTAGAATTACTAAATAAAAATAAAATAAAATATAACAAATAATAAAATAAAAAAACTACTTCAAGCAATATGATACAATCAGATGCTTTACTAATAATGGTAAGACATCTTTAAACCATTAGGAATTGAACTTCGTTAAAATAATAGCATGTTCATTGGATATGAACTTCCTTATCTTCTTCAACAGAAGCAACATTATCATCTTTTTGTAAAGAATCAGCATGGAAAGATGGCAATTTAGCTGAAAATCCTTTAATCAAAGTGAATTCATGGTTGATCTCTCCACCAGCAGCTTTAATACCTTCTTTACATTTGGTAATGGCAGGATCACTGACATGTTCTTTGAAAGTGATCTGTTGTTTAAGCTTAGTTAGTATGTCATTCGATTATTTTCTTAGTACGATCTTCGGTCTGTAACTGATTGACAACGAAGCTAAAACTAAAAACAGAAAGCGAAAATTGAGACAATTGATACATACGATAAATGATTTCTTTTCTTCAGACATTGCAATGGTTGATATTATGTTTCTTTTGAATAACTTGTTAATTATAATGTTGCTAAATATATGTGAAATTGACTTGATCCACTTTTTTTTTTTTTTTTTTTTTTCGCCTCTCACTTTTTTTTCTGAGCCTTATAGTGTGATTTAGGAAATAAGCATTTTATCAATATTTAGTTCAAATGTATTAATGGAGTGTTAGATGAAAAGAGGGAGAGTGTGTGCGGTGGGACTACAGATGTTTTGAAAATTTTTCGTCTAAATCGTTATTCTATTGGTACAAACACAAAAAAAAAAAAAAACAGGTTGAGCAAAGAGGGTATTAATAAACCAAAAGCTCTATATATCTAATAGACTATATATGTATAAACAAAATTGTTTATTAAAACATTGAGGTGAAAAGCAAATTCAACAATAAAACAAAAAATATAAGATGCAAACAAAATCTAGAAATCACCAGCTGAATTCAAGTATTCTTCATTTTCGAAAATCTTATCTAACATACCACTTGATGCAGCAATTAAACCTAAGAATGGTCTTGAAGGATCTAAGACTTTTGATAAATATTCTGGATGGTATTGAGTGGCAACGTAATATGGATGATTTTTCAATTCAAAAATTTCCATTCTAACATTATTTTCATCTTTACCAACAAATGATAAACCTCTTTTTTCAATTTCATCAACGAAAATAGGGTTAATCTCGTAACGATGTCTATGTCTTTCCAAGACTTCGGTCTTGCTTCCATATAATTTCTTCAATACTGACCAATCAGTATTTTCTTGGAAAACTGTTGGTCTTAAACCTAATCTCATGGTACCACCCAAGTTTTCCTTATCAATTTCTGGCATGTAGATAACTGCTGCTGATTCTTCTTTTAAATCTGGAATAAATTCTGATGAATTGGCATCTGTAACACCCAAGACATTTCTAACGAATTCAATAACAGCAATTTGTAAACCAAGACAAACACCCAAATATGGAATATTGTTTTCTCTTGCCCATTTAGCAGCTGCAATCATACCTTCGGTACCTCTCGAACCAAAACCACCTGGAACTAAGATACCATCGGCACAGCAGACTGCATGCCAAGCTTTGTGGAAATTGACCTTATCAGTGGTTTGCGATTCAACTTCTAAGTCGGTTGATTCAACCCAAACAATTTCTAATTTCTTTTGACATCTCATTGCTGAATGTTCTAATGATTTTATAACTGATAAATATGAATCTTTCAAATTGGTATATTTACCAACTAAGGCAATAGTGACTTTTTCGAAAGAATGGTCAACATTTGTGGTTAATTGAGTCCATCTTGATAACAAGATCTCACCTTTACCAGCCATCTCGGAAGAAATCTTAATGTCATCTAACAGTAATCTTTTCTTCAAGAAAGTTAACATTTTTTGTTCTTTCAACAATAACGGAACGTGATAAGTTGAATTGACATCATGAACAGCCAAGACTTGTTCACTACCAACATGACAAAACATGGCAATTTTTTCAATGGTTGGGAAATCCAATTGAGAAGAACATCTACAGGCAATCATATCTGGAGTTAAACCTAAAGATCTTAAATCTTTGATAGCAGCTTGAGTTGGTTTGGTCTTTTGTTCACCGTGGATAACTGGAACCAAGGAAACATGAATTAATGCAAAGTTTTCATGACCAACTTTGAATTGAAATTGTCTTAAAGCTTCAACAAATGGAGCACTTTCAATATCACCAACGGTACCACCTAATTCAATGATACAGACATCTGGTTCAATACCTGAAGCATCTACTGGAACTCTACTGACTCTTTCAATCCAGTTTTGAATTTCATTTGTGATGTGAGGAACAACTTGGACAGTTTTACCCAAGTAACCACCTCTTCTCTCTTCAGCGATGACTCTTGAGTAAATCTTACCAGTGGTAATATTATGATCTTTACTTAAAGTGATATTCAAGTATCTTTCGTAGTTACCCAAATCTAAATCTACTTCACCACCATCGTTCAAGACAAAACATTCACCATGTTCCAACGGAGACATGGTACCAGCATCAATGTTCATGTATGGATCAATCTTGATCGATGTGACTCTTAAACCCAAAGTTTTCAACAATAAACCGGTGGAAGATGCCAAGACACCTTTACCAATACCTGAGATAACACCTAAATGAAATGAATTGTTAGCATCTTAAATTAGACAGCCCATCTCATCTTACGACGCGAGATGGGTAGAACGTAGAATAAAATAAAAAAACATACCACCAGATACAACGACGTATTTCATTTTGTACTAAAAAATTTTCTTTCTACTGAAATAATGATATGATACGAAAGAAATAATAACCTAATCAATCAATATTAGAATATTATCCAGTCTATTAGCCTGTTAAAGAGTAAACTTTTGAACGGGAAGAAAAGTGAAAAGAAAAGTTTTTTTACATTTTAAAAATTTTTTATAATAAATTTTTTTTTATTATTAGTAGACTTCCTTATTGGGTAATGATCTATAAATGGTTATTTTATTACTGTATTTTGACCCCAACCATCTTGTTGTCTTCATCTCTTAAGATCACAGCTCTCTTTTGAGAGACCAAGACATTGATGATCTTCAATAGCACCAGCTGGTTGATATTGTGGAAAAACTCGTTCTTGTTCAATTCTCCATTACTCAATTCATACAATGTTAAAATATTCCCCTGTTGCCCAGTGTTTTCTATCCATTGTAAAAGCGATGAACTCAACTCTTCAAGTGTCTTGTAGTAAATGTAGAATTGTTGAGAATTTATCATTTCCAGGTTGCCATTCTTCACAAGCTGACTTATTATCTCTTTCGCAAATTCAGGCTTTAAACTCCTGTTGATTTCCTTGTTTGTGAATACGCTTTCTTCTGGGACCTTTTCTATCTCGTCTTCTTCAAGTAACATCTCATCCTGTTGTATAACTGGTTCTCCGTTACTGTTCAATACCCAAATATTATAAAACTTGCAATATTCTAGTATCAATTTACACCATAGTGTGAGCTGGCTATTAGCTGTGTCTAGATGTATTTGCTTGGTGAAAAAAGGTGGGAATCTATATATGGATGGAAAAGTGAATTGTTTCGACATAGTGTTATCTCTAGCTGTTGAAGATATGAATATTTAAGTATTTTTTTTTTCTATACATTTTTTTTTCTGTGATTTTGTTTACATATATATATGTGAACTTGTACTCTAAAAGATGGAGACCTCTTTAGAATCACAATATGCAATACTTCATAAAGATTTGATACTGCTTGTAGACGATATAACTTTCAAGCATCACTTTAACTCAACGGAAAATGTTAATGCCAGATTTGACACGTTGATTAGTCAACTTGATCCAATAATATTTGCACATCTCAATAAACCAACTACAAACACTAAGGATATCAAAGAATTAAATCAGTTTTTAAGACAGCTACTGGCTGTGAAGAATTTGATTTTCGACCATACTTTAATAACACTACCCATTTTGAAGTCGATACATCAATCTGTCAATATCACTGAATTTGAAAAACAACTAACCCCGAAAGTTGAAGCCAAGGATCAACTTAGTAAAGATTATATTAAGTTAAATGAAGAGTATGAAGAAAATCTTACGAAGTTAGTGGATTGCAAAGCGAGGCTATCGACGTTGTTGTCGGATACATACCTTAATTTGGAGACTCTCCCCGAGAAGCGAAGGAATCTTAATCAAATAAACAACAATAGTGAATTGAGATTACAATTAAAAGAGATCAAGAAACTCAAATTAAGAACCGGGATACTTTCAGAATTTTTGCTATCATTAATATCATCATTGAATTTGAATTGGTCTCAAGATGAAACTTTGAAAAAAATAGTGTTATATTGTGGAAACATAGATGGAAATGACACTTTATATGAATTATTAGACGAAGTGTCGAGTGATGAAGAAGATTCTGAAAGTGAATAATGATTTCAAAGAAAAGAGCCTTTGTATTGTATATATCTATCTATGTACAGAATTTCGTTTTGTTTTAGATCATAAAAGTTCATTTAACTTATTCAAATTGAAGACTCTATCACTAACAACATCCCAATTGATACAGTCCCATAATTTCTCCAAGTAATCAGATCTCCCATTGACTCCAAAATCTTCTAAATAAGCATGGTCCCAACAGTTTATCAGTAATAAAGGAAGATTGTAATCAGGTTCTTGGTTTTCAATTTTGGCAGATAAATCTTGTAAAGTGGAAACATCGTTTAAATGAATTGGACCATTCAAATCCAATGACTGGTTTCTACCATAGAAATATGGTGATCCATCATTAAGACATGAGATGATCTCTAATTTCTTATCAGCTTTTTCAACTAAGAAAACCCAACCTTGACCATTCAACAAATCGGCTTCGGTTAATATCAAGCTTTGGAAATTTTCAAAACTTTCAAAACTTTCATTAATTCTTCTTATTAACTCATTAGATGGTTTTGTATTATTCTTGGACTTGTCTATTAATTGTTGATAAAATAAATGATTATTATGTGATTGTGATGCATAATGGAAGACTGGTGCAAACTGATTTTTAGCAGCTGTCTCTTTCAATATTTGGAAACTATTTTTATTTTCAAAATCGGTACCTATTGTCAATAATGATAATTTTGTAGTTAAAAATTTTTGATAATCTATCCATCCTGTCTTGACACCTGTAGATGTGAATAAACCTTCTACACCATTGCTGAAAATCAGCTCTTGGTTCTTTAATCTTGGAACTTGGTGAAGTAACCTTCTTTGAGATATTATAGAAGATCTGAACATGGTTAGTTTTTGTCTTGTCTTGTTCACGATCAAACTGAAAAAACAAAAAAATTTGTTACACTTTGAAAAATATTTTTCATTTTTTTCGATACTTGTTCCAAAATTGTGTGTATTGATATTACATACACTTCTTGTTTTTGGAGCATTATTTCTGATTTTATTTAGCAAAAAAAAGAATAGTTAAAGGCAAAATAACTGAATCAAAAACAATGTTCAAGTCATTAATACGGACAAGACTGCAATTCAAGTTACCTCCTTCTGTTTTCAATAATAGGAGATACTATTCTCGTTTACCAAGAAGCTCGAGATTACTGCAAAGGCCACCACCAAGGATAAGGCAAAAGATAGTTCCAGATGAGATTTATTATCCACAGACAGATTCCACTGTATTGTCACCTTCGGATCCTATAACAGATATCTTATCACATCATTCACTTGTGATTGAAAGACAAATTGAAATGATGAATGTGTTTTTAGGATTTGAACAGGCAAATCGTTACATAATAATGGACACGAACGGGAACCAATTGGGTTATATGATTGAAAGAGATATAGGTTTTACCAAACTGATAATGAGGCAGGTATATCGTTTACATAGACCTTTCACCGTTGATGTCTTTGACAACCACGGGAACTTGTTGTTGACCATCAGGAGACCTTTTAGTTTTATCAACTCGCATATCAAATCTATTCTTCCAGGTTTCCAAAACCATGAAGAAGGTATCATCATTGGTGAGTCCATCCAGAGTTGGCATCCTTGGAGACGTAGATACAACATGTTCTTGAATGAAAATGTTGAACATGATAAACTGGAAGATTATAATCAATTTGGTCTGGTTGATGCTCCATTCTTGTCCTTTGAGTTCCCAGTCAAAGATGAAACCGGTGCTGTTAAGGGTTCGATCGATAGAAATTGGGTTGGTCTTGGTAGAGAATTGTTTACCGATACCGGTATATATATTATGAGAATGGCTCCTGCTAGTTTCCAAGGAATGGAAGATCAATATCCTAATATTGGTCCAGGTTTAACTTTAGATCAAAGACTGGTCATGTTAGGTACTGCTGTTAGTGTGGATTTTGATTATTTCAGTAGACATTCAAACGGACACGGAGGTATTGGGTTTTTCGGATTCGGTGGTGGTGAACCTTTAAGAGACAGTGGTGATGAAATGATGGACGATGCAGGTGACATCGATGGGGATCTTTTTTGAAGAAGTCGTGTATATATATTTAATAGAATAGAATTTTATATTTTTTTTTTTTAGTGGCGAAACAACAAAGTATTGAAAAAAAAAAAAATAGAGCTGTGAATGTATAAAGATTTAGGATCGATTAAATCATCTTTTATCATTTTGAAATGAATACATATCAGAAACCAAGCACAATTGCATCGGAATATTCTTCGGAAGTTCATCATGAACCAATTGAACATAGATTCAATCCTTATTCAGGTATGTTATTATTTGCTTAAATAGTACGAGTCGTACAATTTACTAACTTATTTAAAATAGATAATGGTGGAACTATATTAGGTATAGCAGGAGAAGACTTTGCCGTATTGGCAGGTGATACAAGACATACATCTGGTTATTCAATTAATTCTAGATATGAGCCAAAAGTGTTTGATGCAGGAGACAATTTACTTATAAGTGCCAATGGTTTTTCAGCAGATGGAGCAGCTTTGATAGATCGTTTTAAGAATCAATTGAAATGGTATCATTTCAACCATAACAAGAAGATGTCTATAAAATCAGCTGCTAGATTTATTCAACATTTATTATACGGAAAGAGATTTTTCCCATATTATGTCCATACAATTATTGCTGGAATAGATGAAAACGGTAAAGGTACAGTATATTCATTTGATCCAGTTGGGTCTTATGAAGCTGAACAATGTAGAGCAGGTGGGGCAGCGGCATCATTGATTATGCCATTTTTAGATAATCAGGTCAATTTCAAAAATCAAATGGATCCTGAATCAAATGGAACGAAAAAAAAGGAATTAAAATATTTAAAATTGGATGAAGTCTTGGAACTTGTTAGAGATGCTTTTAGTAGTGCTACTGAAAGACATATTCATGTTGGTGATGGTTTAGAAATTTTGATTGTTACAAAAGATGGAGTTAGAACCGAATATTTCCCATTGAAGAGGGATTAAACTGTTTATTCTTTTCTTTTCCCTTTTATATATATTTTATATAATCCGTATCAAACAGGTAATTTAGTTGATCTTCCTTTGATAACATTTTTGTAATAAATCCAAAAGAAATCAGAGTATAATAAAGTTTGAATAAGACCTGTGAATACAGCTAATTTATCAAAATGGCCATCGGCAAAATATCTGTATAACCAATTTGGGATATAAAAAGCTCTGTAAGAACCTAAGGCAAAGATATAATTTGTAGTTAATGTATCCAGTTCACCAGTTCTTGTTAACATCATCAACTGAGGTAAGATGGCAACACTTTCTAACCATAAACTGAATGACCACAAGATTTCAGTGAATGTGAATTTATAATGGAAAAATAATGCCATTACAAATGAACCTCCTAATAAGTAGTTAACTTTAAAAGTATCAATTTCTTGCTTAATAACATTTTTGTTATTATTATATTTGTACATCATAAGGTAAACGATATAACAAGATGACGATATGAAGAAAAGTTTCATCAATGTGTTATATAATGAGACCCATGTGGTTAACAAATCCAAATACCTGGTAATGAATACAATACAATACAATATTTGTGTCTTCAATGATATCCCAATTGTAGATCTCTTATTTTGTATTGATTGTAATAATATTATAATACTTATCAAATGTGATAAGTCACCTGTAAATGAATGTTAGCCAATTGTTATTCTCTGCATTTCACAAATTGTAAACTTACCAGCAAATCTGAAAATATTCATCGAGTCAATGTACTTCTATTTCTAACTTGTTGTTATTTGTACACCTTTCAAAATTGGTGAAATCTTTTTTTTTTTTTTGTGTTTTATTTTTTTGCTTTTTTAGTGAGTTGTTAATAAGAAGTAGAGTTTGACATAAAGACACGACGGTTATCTATACTTTAGTATCCCCTTTTGGATTAATTTATAGAAGTTGATTATCACTTGATGTCGCTCATATCATTGAATTGCAGCTGATTCTTAAGCTAATGTGAAATTATAATTGGAAGAGAAATAGACTATATTTAGGGGAAATTTATATATAAAATATATACAACTTTTACAATATTCAGTCTAGTCTTATAACTTGACTATTTTAGACACATTTGATTGATGGAATCGAATTCACTATACAAATTTATAATTCTCTTAATTTTCTAAATTCTTCAAATGAAGTATCTTCATCATCTTCATCATCTTCATCTTCCAAAACTGGACCATCATCATTCAATTCAAACTGAAATTGTCCCAGATGTTCACCATCGAGCATTGATTCCAAATTGTCACGGGTAACGTCTATTAATTTATGATATTTTGAATCTTGCAACATGACAACTGTTGGAATTGTATCGATTTTGAATTTAGAACTGAGTTCACTCAATTCAGGTAAACTAGTATCTATGATAATGAATTGTAAATCTTTGTGCAATTTAGAATTTTGTTGGAAATAGTTATTGTACCTGTTTTGGAAATCTTTTACCCAAGGTGAAGTGAAAAGAATCAACTTGTCTTGATCTGGTAATGAATTAAAATTTTCCACACTCGATATATATTTCTCATTGGATTCCAATTCATTTGGTTTAATACCAGTATAATCATTAACAAACTTGATCAAATTTTCTGTGGATCTATCTCCTCTTTTACTGAAGGCTCCAATTTGTTCACCTTCACTTGAATATAACTTTATAGTTGGGAATGCAATGATCTGATACTTACTACGCACTCTTTTACTTTGTAATCCATTAACTTGAATTACTTGTAAATTAGTGTTGTTGTAAAGTTCACCTAATGGGTCCCAGTTCGGTTTCAAATTCAGACAATGTTGACAATTGGATGAATAAAAATTGATTAATGAATATTTCCCAGGTTTCCCAAATGCTTTTGACTCGAAATCATTATCGCCAGCTTCAATAATCCCATGACCGAAAACCACTGACACGAAAAAGCAATATAACATATACACCCTCATCTTCTGATGCAGTTCATTTTATTAAAAAAATTTCTCATATTCTTCAAAGATGGGATTTATACTGTAATTTTTTCTTTAATAGGGACACTGCAAACAGCCCTTGATATTTTTACAAACTTTTTTTTTACTTGACAGCAGTTTATCTCTTTACTGTAATATCTTCAAACAACCAAATGGCACCACAGTATTCAGATTCATTTTTATATAGAGCCAGAAAGTATCTGCTATATACCTTCACAGGTATAGTAATTACGGGTACTTTGTATAACATGTTTATAGCACAACCACCATCTTTTGATGATATTTCTGGCAAGGATGGCAAGAAGAAAGATAAGAAAAAGAAAAAGAAAGTTTCAACCAGCGAAAAGAGTATAGACGAATGGACAAGAGTGGAATTGTTTCTGTTTCTTGCAAAAGTGAGTTTAATCTAAGATTTATTATTGTACACAATGCTAACTAAAACTCTAGAATAAAAAATATCCAGATGTTGATACCCCAATAACTGAATTACGCAGTCAAGTATCGCAAATTCAAAAAGAAACAGATATCAAGAACACAGAAGAGATCGTGTTAGAAGCCAGTTTATAATTGATTTATGAAACATGCTATCACGATCCCTATGGTGAATCCTATTAATTTTTCTGCAATTGTATGATAAAAGACCGAAGTGATTGTGAACAATTCAAACCAAACAACTAACAATATGACTGTTAGATATATAATGTACTTATTCAATTCGTTCAATACAAAATGATGATATTTACCTGGATTAAAAGGTGAAATTTTCTGTAATTCGTTTATAGATATTAAACTAACAGTAATCAAGAGAAATAAATGTCCACTTGGATCAAAACCTTTATACCATTCTCCATTATGCAACAGACAAGACCGGGCATCCAAGTATTTATCAATTGAACATGCTTGTGTCTTTTTAGTGACAATATTGAATATTCCAATATCATAATTCAAGAACATGTTCATATCGATATATGTACAAATAATTTTCAATATTCTCTTTGTAAGTAAACTGTGTATTGTAATTTTCGGTTTCCTTATATCATTGGCATTTAAAGGTAAAATGGGGTCATTATAGTATTCCAGAATTTTCAATATTGTCACACATATCAAGATTATTCCAATAAATATATATGCATTTCCAGCAAAAATCTTATTGATAAAATTTTTCGGTTGGATGAAATACCAAGTTTTCGCAAATTGAAGTAATTGTGTTTGCTGGATAAGAGTGCCCACTACCAATGTTATAGGATATACATATATGATCCTATTATTTATCTCTGGTAAGGATGTCATTTCCTATGTAATGTGATAATCTGGGTACTTTTTTTTAAAGTTTTTTTTTTTTTTTTTCAAGATACAAATTGAATTATTGTTAAACACAAGATATTTTTGTATACTGTATATCTACTCTTCTACATAACCACCACACATATCAACAATCAATCTCATGAAGATTTTAATACAATCAAAATAATCTGCCAAATCCACTTTCTCATCAGGCATAGTATTATACTTCCCACCAGGACCCATTACAATACCTTGTAATTGTAATTTCTCATATAAGTGACCTGCATCACTACCATAGAAACATGGTGGTTTTAATACACCAGTTGGTTGTTTATAATTTCTGATTTTCTCGTAATGAGAGTTCATAGTTGTTACGATTTTGGAATCTGGATTAACTTCAAAAGCAGGCATGAAATCCCTTTTCACCAATTCCATCTCGAATTTAACTTTTGGATATTTCATCTTTGTCTTTTTCAATTCTCTTTTAATGTCTTCCATTACAATATACTCATTTTGTCCCGGAGCATATCTTGCAGCTAACTGGATAGTACTGAAATCCGCGACTTGTGGTTGTCTCCATTCTTCGTAGTTTCTGCCTAAACCTGCTCTGATACAACCAACATGGCATCTGTTGACCAATTCATGTGTTTCACTCAATGCAGAACTGAAGGTCAAGTAAGTCAAGTTGTTGATTATATCCATTGACAGCAAGATCAGATCGGTCAGTTCTTCTCTCTTTGACATATGTCTAGTATCACCAATGACATTAAGTTTAATAATAGCCGAACCTGCATGCATAGTCAATGCCTTGATATCTGTAGGTTCACAGTTAACAAAATAATCAGTCGTCTCACGGTTGATATGGCCCTGGTTAATAAGAGCAACAGTTCCAGCTCCACCTTGTAATTCACCCACCACATAGGTCAAAGTACAATCAGAAGAGATTTTGAAACCGGCTTTTTTCAAAAAATAAACAGCCATATAATAAGCACAACAACCACTTTTCATGTTTGAAACTCCAATCCCATAAATGAAGTCCTTATCATAAACACCACCAACTGGGTCCACTGTCCAACCTTCACTCACCGGGTTGACATCCACATGTCCATTGAATAAAAGCTTATCTTTATTTGCTAACTTATTCGTCCCTTTCCAAATACCGACAGAATTATATCTAGTATTACCGTCTTCTTTATCTTTGAAGGGGAAACTATTAGAATCTAAGCCAATTTCTTCCATGGCCAGAGTCATATATTTGATGGCATCTGTTTCAGCAGCAGATTTGGAATGTGATGGGATCTTAATGAAATTTGACAAGAATTCAAGACATTTGGACTCGTCAATTTCAGGCAATTGATCTAATATAGGTGTCATTCTTTCAACCATTTCCAATTTTTTTCCCAGAACAAGAAATTTAGTCTTTTACAGATGTATTTATATGAGGAATCGCCTATCCAGTGGTAAAAGTGGATAGTCGTTTGCCGATTACCGATAAGGAAAATAACAAGGGCTGTCTTTAAATACCCTTTTAGGTCATCTCAACGAGCACTTTTGCGATTTGAGCATATAAACTATAATGGTTAAGCTTTTCTAAAAATGACAATGGTGTTTATAGAGAGATATATATATATTTCCCCTGAGACCCTGTTATCTTATCTTTTTCAATTATCTATATAATCAATTCAAATAATAATGCAAAATGAAAGATGTGCTAGATCCTAAAGCTATTACGAATCAAATGCGTAGGGTAATTTTAATTTTCCCAGTAGAGTTTTATTGCCCGCTCGCTTTAAGTTTTTCTAAAATTTTCCTTTTAATATAAAAAAAACCCACAATTTTGCTATAAATTAGTAATTGTATATTGATATTCATTCAATTAACTATATATAAAAATTAAAAATGGTCAAAGCTGGTATGTATAATTTCTTTATTAAATTGGAATTGACTCAATTGATTTAACTAACATTATTTCCAGTTGCTGTCTTAAGAGGTGATTCCTCAGTTCAAGGTACTGTTACTTTCGAACAAAGTTCTGAAAACGAACCAACCACCATCTCATGGGAAATTCAAGGTAATGATGCCAATGCTTTACGTGGTTTCCATGTTCACGAATTCGGTGACAACACCAATGGTTGTACTTCTGCCGGTCCTCATTTCAACCCTTTTGCTAAGACCCACGGTGCTCCAGAAGATGAAACAAGACATGTTGGTGATTTAGGTAACATTGCTACCGATTCAACTGGTTTAGCTAAAGGCACTAAACAAGATTCATTGGTCAAATTATTAGGTCCAAACTCAATCTTGGGTAGAACCGTTGTTGTCCACTCAGGTACCGACGATTTAGGTAAAGGTGGTCATGCTGACTCATTAAAGACTGGTAATGCCGGTGGTAGACCAGCTTGTGGTGTTATCGGTTTCTCTTCATAAACTTAAGACCTATATAAGTGGAACAAAATAATTAGGTAAATCCAATATTCTATTTTTTTTTTTTTTCTTTAACAGCAGCAGCATCGTAAAAACATAAATTCATTAAAACTTCTCCCTCCAATCATGGGTACAGCTCATCTTTTTCGCTACGACCAATGCAATATTGCTGAATCAAATGATATGCAATTGGTGCAACATTAACTTGAAAATCAGTTAGCAAATCAATAAAGTTTGATCTTGAATTTTTGCAACCATTATTAATTGTAAAATGGGCATTATCGATAATAGTGGTATAACCTGAGTAATTACATTCGCATATAGTTATAATTAATTCTTGCAATGCAATTGGTAGCTTGTCATCCAATTCAATAAATTTCAAATCACCATTTCTTGTAAGATTCAATGATTCGAGTCTTGTGTTTTGAGATAAATTTGGTAAATTTGATAAGTTGATATTTATGAGACTTAGTTTTTTCAAATTCTTGAAAGAAACAAACTGGTTTTCTTTTATATTCGATAATGCATAGTTTCTCAAATCTAAGATCTCTAATGATTCAGAATTTTTCAATACCAAATCTTGCAAGGGAAAATTATCAATAACCAATTTTTGTAAATGGGTCAATTGTGATATGTCTAGTCCTGGAGAGTCGATATTGATTAAATACAATTCCTTTAAGCATAATATCGGATTAAGGGAAATCGTGAAGTCTGTCTTCAAATTTTCTAATCTTAATTCTCTCAAATTAATGAAATTCATAATTTGTTGTAAATTTGATATAGATGTTCCCGATAATTTTAAAGATAACAAATTCTTGAAGCTTATTTTCAAATCTTTTATCATCAAACTATCACATTTCATTAAACTCAACTTCCTCAAATTGAACAACTCAATATCTAAATCATGTAAATTTTGACAATTATCAATGTTTAAATTTTTCAACTTGTGACCAACATCTGTCACTCTTTGCAACATTGGATTATTTGAAATATTTAACAATTCCAAGTTTGGGCAAAAAGATAATTCGAGATCTTCAATTCTAGTCTCTGTAACCGATAATTTAACTAAATTTCTAAAACAATCCAGATTAAAAGTGGTGAAATAGTTATTATGGCTCAAAATCAATTCTTCTAAATTTGTTAAACCATTTAAATCACTCATTCTCTCTAAACCGGTATATTCAAGGTTAAGTACTTTTAAATGTGTCAAATTTGGCAACAATTTGAAATCACGAAGATTTATATTTTTGGACAAATTCAAACATTCTAAATTCTTAAAATATTTGGTAACATTTATCAAATTATGAATATAGCAGCAATATAAATTCAAATGTTTTACTGAACCAGCTACATCAATTAAATTTTGCAAAGTCAGAAATTTGTCATTACAAATAGTTGATAAATCTCCATTAAAATGTTTTGCACTACCGAGATCTAATTTAGTTATAGTCTTAAAATGATCATTTTTCTCAATAAGCTTATCCAATATTTCCAATACATCAGTCTCGAAAAAAAATCTAAATTCTAGCTCTTTGACGTTATACCTGGGATAATTTGGTTTGATAAAATTATACCCAACAGTTACTTGACCATCTTGATAATGCTTTCTTGATAACTTGTCATAACTTTTAAATTCTTGAACATTATAAATTGAAATCGACTCATACAAGATAGGTGATAAGATATGCGATACATGTGGGTATGCCCGAAGATAGTCTCTTGCGCTCTGTTTATCAAAATATTCATAGATTTTGAACTGCAACTCAAACGGTAAAGTTGATAATCTTGACTCCATCATCATGGTGTTTGTTGTTGTTGCATTGAAATCCCTTCAAATGATCCGATAAATTTCAAAAACTTTTTTGTTTTTTTTGCTTTTTTTTTCTTTTTCTCCAGATTTATTTAGTGGAGAAGAAGAAGAAGAAGGCTGTAATCAAAAAACTTCGATGCATCAAAGCAATAAGAAGGAAAAACAACCCACTGTCTCAAATCGATTGGTTAGTGAAGAGCATGGCTTTACCGACAAGCCACTATCGACTGAGATAGTGGAACTGTAATTATCTTAAAATGAGGTATGGCCTTTGTATGCTTAATAGAAGATTACCAAGTGTCATCTTGCAGCAATCCAAGAGTTGCAAAAAAAGGTAAAAACAGCCTCATTAGAAAAGTATCTATATCTAGGCCGAGAACATAATTGTAATCGTTTGAATTTAACATCATTAAACCATCTCTCTAAGCTGGTTAAAGAAAAAAAAGAGAAAAAGTGAAGACTCCACAAGAAAGTTGCTGTTGATTGAAGCATCTAGCACCCAAAAGCTACCAAAGTGATTAACATATCATGAACTTTAGCACTTCAGTTCAAGGACAGCTTTCGGTTTGTGACCACCAGCAAGGGGTTCGATAATTCCACTACACTGGTAAATTATACGCGATACAAATGCGCCTGCATGTTCCCTGCAGCTTCCATGCATGATCTCTTCGACATGAAAGAGATTAACATGGATTTATGTTTTGATCTTAGATCTTTTGAGATTGACAAGACGCTAATTCAATATATAATACATTAAGATTTATTCAAGGTAAAGACACATAATTAAAAAAATTAAAGCTCAATTTTTAGCCTTCTTTGTAGGAGGACCTTCATCGCCATCCATATCTTCATCACTATCGCTTGCAGCATCTGAATCAAATTCTTCAGCAACATCACTATCGGAATCTTCATTGAAATCTTCATCAACACTTTCATCTTCGTCTGCAGAACCACGAATATCAACATCTGAATCATCTGAATCATCGCCAATTACAGCTGCCATTAATTTTTGTTGTTCCTTTTCGTCATTCTTAACAACAATACCGTGAGATTTACAATACTGCTCAATTGAATCTTGCTCTTCTTTGTTGATGTTACCAAATGTATGTGATCCACCAGCATTACGTGAATTTATCTCTAAATCAAAAGTACGTGATGTAGTTGATGATCCAGCACGAGACATAGTGACATTTTGAATTTCTGAAAATGGAATATAAACTGTTGGCTTTGTGACAAATAAGATTCCCTTTTCAAGAGGATACAAATTACCTTCACTTGCCTTCCATGAACATGAAATACCAGGTTGCATGTATTTTGATGTGAAACTGCCAGGTGTGATCACTCTAGTATCTGTCAAACCTTTGAAACATTGAGACATAACTTTATGAGTTTCTTCATCATATGTCTTTTTCAATTTATCCTTGTACTTAGCATCAAATTCCAGTTGTTCAACATTTAATTCCACTTCCATTTCTTCTTCTCTTTGGAATTGCATTACCAAAAATGGGTAACGTGTTTGACCTTGTCTTAATGGTGGATCTATTTGTACTATCATTAAATGATGAATATCATCTAATTTTGGTAACGAAAAGATACGTTGAATTTGCTTATATTGCACTTTATAATCATATGTCTTACCTCTCAATCTCAATGAGTTAGTATGCATTTCAATATCATAACGACCTCTAGGAGTAAGGAACAATATATCGGAGAAAGTGACGATCGCCTCGCCAGAGACTTGACCAATTGAAGCCTTATCTTTCAACTGTTCGTAAAATACAGATGCCAAGTCTTTTTCTTCTTGATCTTCTTGCATAACATCTTCATCTTCATATTCAACAGTGCCTGGGATATATAATCTAACTTCAACTAATTCATCACCGGCTCTACCACCATTCTCACCTTGGCTAAGTTCAACTGTAACTTCATTTTTACCAGTAAGATTTGAATTGCTAATATCACTATATGGAATTTCAAAATCTGGTCTATTATTGATGTTGAAAACCAATTCATCTCTTGCTAAATCCGCCTTACCCCAATTCCAACCTCTTAAGGAATGTTCTTTATGTTCCAATTGAACATTGTTGAAGTATTTGGATATTGTGTTCTTTAAAGAGTTGAAATCATTTTGATCAAATCCATCTAATGATACAACACTATTGTTTTTGGTATAAATTCTAGCTTCAAATCCTCTTGAACCACGACTCCAGTACGCAGCAATGATTTGATCAGCTGCTAATAAAAATGTCTTTTCAGCAGATCCACCAGCTGCTGAACTTGGTTTCCAACCAAGACCAGAATCAGCTATACGTGTACGACCATAATTCTTGGACTGGTTTAAATATATTCTTTCGTAATCAACTGCTTCTTTAGACATCTTCTGAATAGATCCTCTTAAATGGCAATTTTTCAATGGTTAACTAAATGGGTTAGTGTACTTTGCCTTTTGACTGTGTTTTTTTTTTTTTTTTTCTTCAAACTTTTCTCTTTTGATTTTTTTTCCATTGATTAAATTCCACGACCACGCGTCAGATACTTCACTACTATCTGAATAGATGAGGGAGAAATGGGAAATCTACCATAAGGAATTGTGATCCGGTTTTATGTAATTAAAATACAATTTATATATAAGACAATTAAATAATACACATTTAAAAAGAAGTAACCCTTACCAAATATATCATCCCTTTCATTTATTTGAATCATTGCCCAACAAGTCCTTATTTTGCAAACTGATACTCTTTGTCATGTTATTGACTTTATAAATACCCACTAACTGTTGTGCCAACTCGAACATATTATTTCTCAACGAGATAACAATAAACTGGGCATTTTTAGTACTCTCTTTGATGTAATTGGCAACGATAGAGACATTTCTAAAATCTAAAGCAGCATCAATTTCATCCATCACATACAAAGGTGTAGGTTTGTATTTATGTAAAGCGAAAACCAAAGCCAACGAAGATAATGTCTTTTCACCACCAGATAAATTGGAAATGTTTCTCCACGATTTCTTTGGAGGCATCACACTGAACAATATACCTTCACTAAATGGATCCAAGGAATCTACTAATTCTAATTCAGCATTACCACCCATTGTGATCATTTGGTACATTTCTTTCAAAGTCATTGATATCTGATTGAACCCTTCCATGAATTCATCTAATCTTCTTCTCTTCAAGTTTTCATAGTCTTTCTCAATAGTTTCTCTTTCTTCCACTGCACTATTCAAGTCGGACCGTCTTTCAGAAAATTCTCTAAATCTTTTGCTGTAGTCAATTAATAGGTCAACATCTACTTTTGCCTCATCCAAATAAGTTTCCAATTCTTCAATCTCAATCCTCAATTTATCGATATTGTAGTTTGTAAGCTCTTCTTCAGATAACTCGACCGCAGCATTTGCTTGAATAAGCTCTTTTTTCAAATCAGAGTCATCATCAAGAAATCCCAATAATGGTTCCACATCTCTGACTTCTTTTCCAGTGAACTCCTCACCAATGGTATCTATATTTTTTTGACACAGTCTGACAATATATTCCAATTTTTCAATTCTATTGAGAATTTCAATCTCAGCTGATTTGAAATTATTGATCTCCTGTTGTGCTTCTTCGACACTAGCTTTTGATGATTCATGTTGTTCCATCAATTTATCTTTTTCGGCAGAAAGCTCGGATATCTGGTCTTCATAACCTTTAACATCAGTCTTTGATTCAAAATTAGCCCTCATTTCTTCCAACTCAGAAGTTGACTCTGCTATATCCCTCTCATTTTGTTGAATTGTCTTTGTGTACCTCTTAATTTCACTTTCAAGTTTCTTGATAGCAATGACATCTTGTTGCCTCTTTGAGTTAATCAATTCAATTTGAGATTTGATAGAATCAACTTTAGAATTTTGCATCCTCAATTCTACACCACCAACTTCCATGATCTTCTCATTCAACAGTTCAATTTCATTCTCAATCTCTTTAGACTGCAGTTTGATTTCCAGTAATTCTGATGTGAACTTTTCAATTGATTTTTCTGCTGATGCAATTTCTGAATCAAGCTTTCCATCATTGGATTGATCTTGAGCCCTTACAAGTTCTTTATAATGGGCTTTAGCCAGCTTCATCTCCACGGCTAACGAATCAATATCCATTTGAAGGGTTGATATTTTCATTTCTAATTCCGGTTTTCTATATTTCAATGTATTCAAAGCCAGAACCATCTCATAATATGTATCTTCCAGTACTTTCACTTTCTTTTCCTTCTCACCCAATTCATGAATCATTTGATCAACATCATCTTGAGTGATATCTGAAGTTGGCTTGGAACTCATTGCACCTCTATTAACATAATTTCCACCACCAGATAATGTTCCTGATGTATCAATAAGTTTACCATCCAATGTAACAACTCTCCATCTTCTTTGACCATAAGCAACTTTTCTGGCTTCGTTCATATCTTTAGCCACTAATGTATCCCTCATAATAGAATAAAAAGCTGGTAAAAATTTCTTGTCTTTTGGAGTGATAAGATCGAAAAGCCTTGGGACATTACCTGGAGTTTGGATTTTACCTAAGTTGAAATTACTCAATTTTGTTAAAACTGTAAAGTTACCAAACCCTAATTGATTTTTCCTCAAATACTCAATACATTGTTGACCTACTTCAACAGTTTCAACAACCATATTATCCAACAGAGGACATGCTGTTGAAATGGCTACATCATACTTATCATCAATTGTACCCAAGTCACCCATTCTACCATAGAAACCATCAATTCTTCCTGTTTTTTGTAACTTGAGTAATCCAGTCAACACTTTACTTTTGTTTTGAACAGTGGATAACGAGTTTCTAGCATCTTGAGTCTTGTTACGGAAATGAGAGAGTTTTTCTTTCATCTCTTCAAGTTTCTTTTGCAGATGAGAAACTTCTTTATCACCAAGTTCAATTTGTTCACTGACATGAGATAATTCTTCTTGTTTATTGACTTTATCTTGTTCTTTCAACTGTCCACTTTCAATGATTTTTTTCACATTTAACTTTGCAGATTCAATCTCTTCCCGGGCTTCTTTTTTCTTGTTGAGTAACATTTGGAGTCCAGATTTAGCTACATCGATTTCACCTTTCTTATCATCCAGTTTACTGTTCCAAGGTTGTAATTTTTCCTTCAATACTTCAATTTGTTTCGAAAAATGAGATGTCTTTTCAGCTAACTCTGTTTTCATTGCACCAAGAACTTTTCTTTCTGCTGCATAGTCCTTATTCAAAGTATCAAGTTTTTCCTGAAACTGAGATTGCTCCTCTGTATGAACTTGAAGAGTTGATTCACTTCCTCTAAGCTGCTGCTGGGTAGTGGCTAATACTTTCTCTGACTTCTTTTTCTTATTTTCCAAGTGTTTGATCTTCTCCTCGTATGTGATTTTTTCTCTATCCAACAGCTTTTGCTTTGTTTCTAATGACTTGATTTGCAGATCAATCAGTTCCAAAGATTTTTTCAACTTTTTCATTTCAGTCAAAATTGAGCTTACTTCCTTTTCATGTTTGGCAGTGTTCTCCTTCCCGGAACTTAATTGGCCCTTTAATTGCTCTAATTCTGCAACAGCAGAATCAAGCTTATTTTTATCATTGATAGCATCAATTTGGAATGCAATTGATTTCTTTTGCATAAGCAATTTTTCATTCTTAAGAAATCTGATGGCATCATCTTTTTGTTCTTCTAAACCATCTTTTTCTTTCGCTACAATTTCATATCTATTTTTTTTCTCAACACAGATCTCATTAAGAACTTCTATTTTTTCCAGACATTGTTCAATTTTACCTTTATAATCTGAAGTTCCAATAATATCTTCTAAATATTCCAATAAACCATCATCGTTTTCTCTCTCGGCTTTTGCCTTCATTTGTGCAATACTTTCAACTTCACCTTGAAGAATCAAGAATCTCTTATGGTCTAAATCGATACCTTTGTCTTTCAACATATCAGTCACCTGAGTGTAACTTTTTTCCTTGCCGTTGACATAATATTTCGAAGAATTATTTCTAAAAGCTTTTCTAGAAACTACTAATTCAGTATCTGGTATGAAATCTGATTTTTCGTCATCAATATCAATGACATTTTGGAAAAAAATATCTACTGAACAAGAATCCAAGTTTGGATGCAGTTCCGAATTATGAATCAACTCTGATAATTTAGCCTGTCTCATTTTGGAAGCTCTAAATCCAAAAACAAATAACATCGAGTCGATAACATTGGATTTACCACTACCATTAGGACCGACTACAGCACTGAATGAAGGGTTGAATGGACCAATAATTTGTTTTCCAGCATATGATTTGAAATTTGTTAACTCTAACCTTGTGATAACCAATCTTGGTTCGTGATTGACTGGAGATTCCTCCCTGTCGAGATTCAGTCTACCGGGAGACTTGAAAGGGGACCTCACGGGAGATCTTGTTGGTGATCTTATTGGCAACAATTCCATTGGTTTTAATGGGGTTGATGGAGGATTAAGGGCCAAAGCATTAGAATCAAGTGGTACCAATGTTGGACGAGCGCTGGCTGGCACCGGTGACACCGGTGATTTTTGAGCAGATGCGTTTTCCTTCTCGGAAGAAGGTAAAGGAATTGATTTTGTAGGTTCCTTTTCATCTTGTAAAAAATTGCTAACCTCTTCTCCTTCTTCTTCTTCTTCATTTTTCACTGTTGTGTTTTGAGAGATATTGATCAAGTCATCAGTGCTATCAAGATCAGGTTGGTGTCTCTGGCGTATAGTACGCTTTCGACGACCAGCTTGGGCATTATTTGTACTGATCATACTCAACGTTTGAAGTTAAAATCAATTAATAAACAAAAACACTTTCACGTATAGGAGTTGTGTTATTGTTTATTTTTTTGTTTTGATTTGATTTCAATTTTTTTTTTTGCGTTTTTGGCGTATTACCAGAAACGGTAAATAGGGGCTGTCAACTTTATTGGTGAATATTCAACATTACAATAATTGATAATTAAGCAATTTCCTAGTATATTGCACGATTTGATGATGGACCCCTAACAGAAAATAGCAATTTAAATGAAGGTGTTTCCTTTAACTGAGAAAAATTTTTAAAAGAATGACGGCGAAAATCAGTATTGTTTCAGTATTACCATACGAATTACAAGTAACTGAGATGGGACCTGTTGAATGAGGAGTTCATAGAGTCAAAGAGATATTACTATTTGTTGTTAAAAGACCTGTTGATGTCTTATTTGTAGTTATGCTTTCGTTTTTAGTAGAAACCTGTGGAAACTGGAATACAATATAAAGGGATAATGCGAGGTACAAAAAAAAGAGAGAATATAAAAAAAAACCCTCTTTCCTTTGTGAAATATCGTAAGAGATATCTTTATTGAAAATAATTCAAAATGCAACAAGAGCAAATTCCTAAAGATTTTTATGTGAACCTTGGCCAATCAGGTCTTAAAGTGTCGAAGTTGAAACTTGGATGTCTGAGTTTTGGTAAGAAAACGAGCTCATCTGGATGGTATTTAGAAGATGAAGATGAGATTTTCCAAATTATGAAAACTGCGTATGATTTAGGGATTAGGACATTTGATACACTGGATTGTTATTCTGCAGGTGCTTCTGAAGAATGGATTGGTAAATTTCTTAGGAAATTTGAAATACCAAGAGAGAGTATTGTTATCATGACTAAATGTTATAATTGGGTACATCCCGATTTCGGGAAATTAAGACTTGAAGGGAAAGTTGGTCCTTTTGAGCCAGGTATTGTCAATGAGATGGGCTTATCTAGAAAACATATTTTTGATGCTGTTGAACTGTCAGTTAAGAGATTAGGTACATATATTGATGTGTTACAAATTCATCGTTATGATGAAACCACAAGTGCTGAAGAGATAATGAGATCTTTGAACGATGTGATTCAATCGGGGAAAGTCAGGTATATCGGAGCATCTTCAATGTGGGTATACCAATTTATTGAGTTGCAAAACATTGCTGACAAGCACGGTTGGCATAAATTCATTTCTATGCAAAACTATTATAATTTGATTTACAGAGAAGAAGAAAGAGAAATGATTCCATATTGTAATAAGACTGGTGTTGGCATCATGCCATGGTCACCTTTGGCCGGTGGGATTTTGGCAAGACCTTATGATCAAAGACACGCGACAATTAGAGGTAAGACACAAGGTGAATCACTGTTTGATCAAGCTTCTAATATCAAAGTTTTGCAAAGAGTCGAGGAATTATCTCACAAGTATGATGTCTCAATGGCAGTTATCTCTATGGCATGGCTCTTATCTAAAAAATGTTATCCAATTATTGGTATAACTAAAATTGAAAGAATTTATGATTTGATGAAATGTCTTGATATTGAATTGACAAAGCAAGATATCGAATATTTAGAAGAAAATTATGAGCCAAATAAGATTAAAGGTCTCTCTTGAAGTTCCAGTATAAATATATATAAGAAAAAAAAAAAAAAAAAAAATGTTATGCACAAACAAAATATTAAACTATTTTTTTTCAAAATTCCATATCCCAAATTGAATCACCTTCAAGTTTCTCTTCTTCGTAATAACCAATTTTCAATTTTTTAACATCAAATTTCTCGTCTTCCTCATCTTCATCTTCATTAACAATAATGAAATCATTATCATCATCAAATGGTCTCTTCTTATCATTGATGAAAATATTCTTCTTAACTAAATCTTTATTACCTTTATCAACATCATCATCAGGTGGAGTTAACATTGTGAAATTAACAATTGTCTTTGAAATTGCTGGAACTTCTCTAAAAGCTGCTCTTAACGTATGTGGTTTCACATCTCCGGACCAATCTTCTTCAGACGTGCTGCCTTTACTCTTTGGTGATGGTGGAGTGGTCTTACGTTGTTGCGACATCGGTGTCTTGATGTTGAATGGAGTTGGAGTTTGTAAAATTGCCGAAGGTGTTAAACCTCTAGTTAATGATGGTGACATTTGCTTCTTACTTGAAGAATTCAACAGTTGATTATTATTCATAACTAATTTGTTCTCTTCTTCATTCATACCAAAAGCATGCGATAATGTAGTTAAGAAATATGCAACAGCATCCGATTGTGCCAATTGTTGTCTCTTAATCTTTGAAGCTTCTTCCAATTCAGATGCACTCTCTTCTTTAGCCAACTTCTCCGCTTGTTCTTTCAAATGCAGTTGTTGAGCTGGAGACAATGCTGAAATGTTTTTCTGCGGAATCTGCTGAGCTGGAGCACCTCTACTAAACACTTGAGATGATGTAGCTGGTGTTGGCTTGCCTGCTGCTGTTGCTGCCGCGGCTGATTGCTGTTGCTGTTGTTGTTGCAATGCACTCAGCTGCGCTGCATCTGCTGCTGCCTGTTGAGCTTTTGTCATCTTTGGTGTTGCTTTAGATTTTCTTCTATTTGGTGTCAGTTTCTTCGCAGGAGCAGCAACAGCACCAGTTGCTGCTGCTGAAGGCGTCGGAGCAACAGGTTGTGGATGTGGCATAATAGGAGTGATATTAGCCATATTTGGAGACATCTGGAACGCTTGATGTTGTCCCAGTTGAGCTGGTTGTTGTTGTTGTTGGTTAAGATGCTGTTGCTGTTGTAATTGCATTGCCATCAATTCATTAGGTTGCATATTATTCATCATCAATTGAGGATTCGTCAACGAAGCATCATTTGAGAAATTGTTCAAATGCTGTTGTTGTTGAAGGTTAGTGAATGGAACTTGAGGTGACATATTTTGTGTTTGTTGGTTGTTATTTGGCAAATTTTGTAAACCTGCTGGTGACATTTGAGTTGATCTTTGTTGCAGTTGCTGAGCTGCATTGACAATTGCTGGATTATTCTTGTTATAATCCCTGATAAATGTAAGGTATTTTTGGATTTGTAATTGAATCTTGCTGTATAATTCTTGATTCGCATAAAATTCATTCTTCCTCAAACCTTCAATAATGATTTTCAACATCACTCTCATTGACAACAATTTCTTTGTAGCATCTCTATTTTTACTGATGAAAAAGAAACTTGGAATAACATTATCAGTTATCTGTAACATTTGAATCAACGTCTTGGATTGTGATAACATAAATTTCTTATCATTAGGGGACATTTCATTGGTCATGTTTCGAAGATTAACGGCAAAACTAGCAGATTGTTCAACAAGAGCTTTCAATTCCATCTTATCTTGAGCAGTAGCGTTAGCATAATTAGCAGTTCTAAACATTGACTGTTGTTGCTGTTGTTGTTGTTGTTGCAGTTGTTGCAGCTTCTGTTGTGGAGTCATTCCATTGTTACCAATTTGTTGTCCACTTGTTGGTAAACCTTGCTGTTGTAACCTTTGTTGCATCTGGTGAGTAGGCAATTGAGTGTTTGGCATAATAGGCATCATTGAATTTCCTTGAATCTTTTGATTGTTGTTGGTATTGTTATTGTTGTTGTTGTTGTTGAACTGTTGTTGTTGTTGAGCCAGGGGTTGTTGTTGTTGTTGAGGGAATTGGTTAAGATTCATTTGATTCATCTGAGGTGTTGTATTCCAACGACCTTGAGTAGGCAAAGGTTGCTGCTGCTGTTGTGGTTGAGGTTGTTGTGGTTGTTGTGGTTGATTAGGATTGAAAGCATTCATACCCATATTTTTTTGCAGCAGTTGTTGTTGCAGCATAATTTGAGCAGGTGTCAAAAGTGTTACATTATTACCCTGTGCAAGTCTTGCTTGAGTAGAGCCCTTCTGCATAGTATTCATGGCTTGTTGTTGTTGCTGTTGTTGTTGAGTTTGAGGTTGTTGACCCAGAGCCAGAGCGGCCAGATTCTTCTTTTTCAACTGCTCCAATTGACTCATGATGAATTTTTTGATAAAGACTTGTCTCTGTTCATCAGGGATATCATGAGCTATTCTACCTTCATTTTGTAATTTTTTGAACAATTGAAGTCCCTGTGCTGTAGCCTCTTTGATATATTGAGCATTAGAAGTTGCCTGTTGCATTTGATTAGCAGCTTGTTGCGGTGGAATACGAGCCTGCTGTTGCTGTTGAGATTGGGATTGATGTATTCCTAAACCTTGTTGAGGTGGTGATGATTGATGTTGTTGAAGCCTTTGATTCTGATTAAATTTATTGGTATTATTATTTGTATTATTCATCATCAGTTGTTGCCTTTGTAATACTTGTTGAGGGTTAAGTGGTTGTTGTTGTTGCAGCTGTTGTTGCTGTTGCTGTTGTTGAGGAGGAAGATTTTTATTAGCAGCTGCTGCAAGTGTCTGTTCTCTCACTCTATTTATTAACATTTGATTATGTGCATTGTGCACTTGTTTAATCTGTTGCATCACTTGTGGAGTGAAAGCTTGTTGTTTAGCCAACTCCATAATTTGAACCCATGTGTTAACTCCTGGTGGCAATCCTGGGATCTTAGATAATAATGGTTGTGGAATTGGTTGACTTTTCAAGTCAGCAATGAGCCTAGCTTGTTGCTGTTGTTGAGGTGTCAATGTTGGTTGCTGTTGTTGTTGAGGTTGTTGTTGATTGACATTGAATTGTTGCAGAGGTTGCTGCTGCTGCTGTTGCTGCTGCTGTTGCTGTTGACGTAAAGCAGCCAGTTGTCTAGCCTGGGCCTGTCTAGCTAAAAATGATTGAATTTGTTCTTGTGATAAATTAGCATTCATTGCTTGGCCATTAGCATTATTATTAGCAGCCATATTAGCAGCACCATTGAAATTATTATTACCGTTATATAACATTCCATTATTGGTATTGTTATTACCATTATTATTGTTATTTGCATTTGGATCGTTCATTCTTCTGTTATTACCATCGATAACTTGTTTGATTTCTAATAATTTTTGCTTGCAAGAATTCCCATACAGTTCTTTTGATTTCGAATGCATAAATGAGTATCTTTCAAAGTTCTCAGCAAGCTGATGAATTCTTGTCAGATCATACTGTTGATTTGGCATCTGAGAAATAGCATGTTTTCTTTAATATTAAAAAGTTGTTAGTAGCCGAAGGGAAAAAAAAAAAGAAAAAACAATGGGCAAAAAGCACACAGTGTGGAATATGAAGACTTACAATAGGTTGATAAATTTCTGTCTTTCATTTGTAGTTAGTGAATAATGCCACTGCTGTTGCAGAGGTGGAGGTTGTTGTTGTTGCTTATTTTGGTTCATGTTCATAATTTGTAAGGTTGTTCTTGTCTTGCTGTCTTACTTCCTTCAATCATGGATCTTGAAGATTGATAAATACCTGACTGCTAAGTTTATTGGTCAATAAATAAACAAAAACAGTGACACAATAATAATGAGAATACAAAAGTGAGAAGTATTGAAAGGATTAGAACAAGAAACCTCTTTTGATGAATATGAACTTATTATTTTTATCTGTGGATTTAAATTACTTTTTTTTTTTTCTTCTTTCTTTCGAAAAAAAAACTGATTTTTTTTTTTTTCTTTGTGGTTTTATGAAATTTTCCTTTGCCTTTCTCACTGTATGGGTGATAGACAATTTAGTTGCTGAACTAGTTAGCTTGTAATGTTAAAAGTAGGATTTCTAATTGACTAAAAGCAATTGATGGGGGAAAGTCTGATTGTTGTGAACAATTTAAAAAATAAAAACAAAAAAGAAAAGAACAGAAAAAGAGGAGATATTATTGCAGGGTAAAGACTGGGATATGAGCAGAACAGTACGAATCAAATGAATCTTATATTGATTACATGGAATTATAGTTTCTGTTCTTTGTCTGTTTTTAATCTCTAAGATAAATTTGGGGTGAGGCCCTATTGGGATAAAGCGAGGCGGACTACTTAAAGCCTAGATCCGTTTTACTCCATTGTAGCTAATAGAATGTAATAGATGTAGAGTGAAAAGGAGTAGAGTGGATTGTGGAATGGAGGATGAGTAGATAGATGGAGGAGCTCTTCTTATATCTGGAGAAGATAATAAGACAAACGGTTGATACAATAACAATAAGCGATAGAAAAGCAATCAATGTGTCAGATCTTTTTTTTGTGGAGATTTTCACTTAATAGTTTAACAATAGTTTTAATATTTATAATATATATATATCCATATTTAATATATTTAGTTGAATTAAATTTTGTATTATAACTATAACAGACATTAGATAGAATAAATATCACCAATAGAATACATTCATAGAAGATGATACTAGCATCTTCTCTATAAGTATAATTAGAAGAATAAGGGCTGTTTGAAATATATGTTTATAGGAAAAAGAAAAGAGTAAAACAGAGATGAGATTCAAATTGTATATATTATAATATATAAGAGACTTTGTTGAAAAGAGATAATTGATATTAGTTGATAATAGTTATATGATAATAGTTATATGATAAGTTGATAATCAAGAAAGAAGTCAATTTTTTCTTTTTTCTTAGTAATTAATTTTACTGCAATAGAAAAAAAAAAAAAATTTTTCTTGTTTTAAAAAAAAAAAAATTTTTTAAACTTTACAAAGTTATATATTGGTTTTTTTAATTTGGCAACTCTTTCAATTGTCCAGTTTAAATAAAACTCATTTCACTTAGCAAAATATGTCAGCTTCAACAAAGGATTATACTAAAGCTTTGGAATTCTTAGCTTCTTACCCTGAAAAAGATGGTTTAGATGTTAAAACCTTATTAGATTCAAAAACTAGAGGTGGTTTAACTTATAACGATTTTTTAATCTTACCAGGTAAGATCAATTTTCCAGCTTCTATTGTCAATTTAGATACCAAATTGACAAAGAAAATCACTTTAAGAACTCCATTTGTCTCATCTCCTATGGATACCGTTACTGAAGAACAAATGGCTATTCATATGGCTTTATTAGGTGGTATTGGTATTATTCATCATAATTGTACTGCTGATGAACAAGCTGAAATGGTTAGAAAAGTTAAAAAATACGAAAATGGTTTCATCAATGATCCAGTCGTCATTTCTCCATCAACCACTGTTGGTGAAGTTAAACAAATGAAGGAAAACTTTGGTTTCACTTCTTTCCCAGTTACTGGTAAGTTTTTTTTTATACTGAAAAATTTTTTTTTTCAATTAGGGAGACCAAAATGGGAAACATGTATAAACATATCATGATGATTAAAAACTTTATTAATAACTTTCGTTCTACCGATTGTCGATCAAACGATCTTGGGGAAAAAAAACTTTTAACTGATCATGTTTCCCTTTTCACGATCCCTAGCAAAGAAATTCAGCTTGATACTAACATTTCATCTTTATAGAATCTGGTAAAATTGGTAGTAAATTGGTTGGTATTGTTACTTCAAGAGATATTCAATTCCACGAAAGCCACGATACTGCAATTTCTGAAGTTATGACTACAGATTTGATCACTGCTAAGCATGGTATTGATTTAACTGCTGGTAATGAGATCTTGACCAAATCAAAGAAAGGTAAATTACCAATTGTTGATAATAATGGTAATTTAGTTTCAATGTTATCAAGAACTGATTTACAAAAAAATTTGGATTATCCATTAGCTTCTAAATCTTTTGACTCAAAACAATTATTATGTGGTGCTGCTATTGGTACTATTGAACAAGATAAAGTTAGATTAGATAAATTAGTTGCTGCTGGTTTAGATGTTGTTGTCTTGGATTCATCTCAAGGTAACTCCATTTTCCAAATCAACATGATCAACTGGATCAAGTCAAAATACCCAGATTTACAAATCATTGCAGGTAATGTTGTCACTAGAGAACAAGCTGCTTCATTAATTGCTGCAGGTGCCGATGGTTTAAGAATTGGTATGGGTTCTGGATCTATTTGTATTACACAAGAAGTCATGGCCTGTGGTAGACCACAAGGTACTGCTGTTTACAGTGTTACTGAGTTTGCAAACCAATTTGGTGTTCCATGTATGGCAGATGGTGGTGTTCAAAACATTGGTCATATCACCAAGGCTTTAGCTTTAGGTGCTTCAACTGTGATGATGGGTGGTATGTTAGCAGGTACTACTGAATCACCAGGTGAATATTTCTACAGTGAAGGTAAGAGATTAAAAGCTTATAGAGGTATGGGTTCAATTGAAGCTATGCAACAAACTTCAACTAATGCCAATGCTTCAACTTCAAGATATTTTTCAGAAGGTGATAAAGTTCTTGTTGCCCAAGGTGTTAGTGGTTCAGTTGTTGATAAAGGTTCAGTTAACAAGTTTGTTCCATATTTGTACAATGGTTTACAACATTCTTGTCAAGATATTGGTGTTCAATCATTGGAACAATTCAGATCTGATGTCGATAATGGTAACGTTAGATTCGAATTTAGAACTGCTTCTGCTCAATTAGAAGGTGGTGTTCAAAACTTGCACTCATACGAAAAACGTTTACACAATTAAGTCTTGTTTGCATTTTTATTATAAATAGTTTGTGTTTAGATTTTTATTTAACAAAATACAGTTATTAGTTCATTTGGGGGTATTTTATAATTTCAATTTTTTGTAAGGAAAGTCATGCTGAAATTTTTTTAATATGTCTATACGTAAACATAAGATATTTTACCAGTTATTAATATATATAAATTTTTTTATTTCTGTTTCTTCAAAGCCATTTAGTAAATGACTTATATAAAACTATACAAAATATTTATGTCTTTGTTTGGCAAAGAAAAATTTAAACAGTTTCTAAGACAACATCTTTGAATTCAGAGTTAACTTTCTTACCTTTTTCTTCAGTGGAACCTTCACCGTGTAATGATAATAAAGCACCTAAATCGAATTTTGGTTGTTTTAATAATTTAACTTTTCTGATATGAACATTTTGTAATGGGTAAATTGATTGAGTTGATTTTTCAATTTCTCTTGAGATAACTTCTGGAATCAATTTTGAAGTTAATTGAGCTAAAGTTGAGTTTGAGACTTCTCTTGACATGATTTCAATCATCTTCTTTCTGACTTCTCTTAATTGGGATGATTGAGCATATGTGGTTTTCTTAATTTGGTTTGATTGTCTCTTGGTGAAAGCAATAGCAAAGATTCTGATAACGTAATCATCTGAAGTCTTAACGGTAACGTTAGCTTCAACTAATGATTGCCATTTTCTAACTAATGATCTTATTTTGTCTGAAGTGAAATCGAAACCGTGGAAGTTGGTTAACAAATTTTTACCTTGAACTTCATCAACTCTTAATCTAACCTTCTTGTATGAGTGGTCTTCTGAACCTTGTAAGTCAGCTAATGAGACTTCGACAACTCTACCTTTTAAACCATCAGCAGCATTCTTTAAACCTGTTGATCTGTTGATTAAAGTTTTACCAACATTTCTGTTTTCAAAGGTTGATGGAGCCTTAATGTCGAACCAATCTTTTCTGGTGAATGGGTCTACAACTCTCTTCTTGATACCTTTCTTACCTTTAGAAAGTCTCTTATTCTTACCGACAGCCATGTTTACTTTTGTCTTGAAGTTGAATTTTCTATTAAGAATAAAGAAATATTAAAGAAATTTATTTTTAATGAAAAATTGTTCAGAGAATGGATGCGTACCACAAACTGCTACAAAAAAAAAAAAAAAAAATTTTTTCTTAAAAAATTTGATATTGTCGTGTGGTGTTACCAAATCCCATTTGTATAGATTGTAAGTCGTATGTAAATATACAAATCTCATGCAGAACAATCCTATTTGTGCGCAGCTTTTATAGGCTTTTACATACTAACTGTACAGTTAGAGGAAAAAGATAGTGATCAAATTACCAAAATATACCAATCAGGAATCAAGCCAAAAAGTGCAACTCTTTTTTTTTTTTTTGCGCAGCTCATAGAGAGTATTTCAAGAGCATGTCCAAATGGGGAAATATGTTGTGACTGTGACTTTGATCTCTATACTGGTGTAGTGATCTGTTTCCCACTGAAATCACGTGCAATATAGATCTCAAATTTAGTAGTTCAAATCACTACAAATCGAGAATTTAACGTGATCTATCGTTTGTTTACATTTTGAAAAGAACAGAAAAATAAAAGGCACTTGTTAGTATTCTCTCAGATCAAAGTATGTCTACCATGGACAACCTTCAACAGCAGCAACGGGCAAGTTATGATCGTCATCACAGTAATAGCAATCATGAATCTCAATCTCAGCAACAATCTAAGAATCAAGTGGCTTTAAAAATAGGATTGATCGGAGATGCACAAATAGGTAAGACTTCATTAATGGTGAAGTATGTGGAAGGATGCTTTGATGAAGATTATGTGCAAACATTAGGGGTCAATTTCATGGAGAAAACAATAAATATCAAGAACACAGAGATAACTTTTTCACTTTGGGACTTAGGAGGACAACGTGAATTTGTCAATATGTTACCTTTAGTTTCATCAGATGCGGTACTGATCCTTTTCATGTTTGATTTGACAAGAAAATCCACCTTAAATTCAATAAAAGAATGGTATAGACAAGCTCGTGGATTTAATAAGACACTGATTCCATTCTTAGTTGGGACAAAATACGATAATTTTATTGAATTACCAGAAGATGATCAAGAAGAAATAACAAGACAAGCTGTAAAATTTGCCAAAGCAATGAAATCAAGTTTGATTTTCTGTTCAACAAGTCATTCAATTAATGTACAAAAAATTTTCAAAATAGTGTTGAGTAAACTGTTCGATTTGAAATTGACCATACCTGAAATCACTAATGTTGGAGAACCAATCCTTGTTTATCAAGATAGCTAATTTATTTTGTCTTTGCATTTGACTTCAGAGTTACTAGTTTTACCATTTCAATTCTTTTATTGTACATTATTTTTGTTTCCATTCAATTTCCATTTAACTAAAAAAGCAAAAAAACACACAAAAGGGGCAAATGACATATATCTATATATAGAGCATTAATCACAATTTAGAATCCAGCAATACCTTGTAAATTATCATCTTTCTTGAAAACATTAATAATCTCATCATCACTGATGTTCAATTTAACCACTGCTAATCTTTCACCTTGTTCATTTTGTTGAAGTAAGATCCCACTTTCAATCAACTCTTGAACAACAAATTTGAAACCTTCAATTCTCATATTTTCACGTTCAACACCGTATAACATCTTATACAAGTCGATTTTCTCCTTCAACAAATTCTTATTTAAATGAGATGACGTCTGCATTGTTACTACGGCATTCATTTCATCAATGATAGAATCCATCGTGTTCTCTGCAAAACCGGATTTCTTCTTTCTTGATAACAAACATGAAATAAATAATTTCGATACAAATGGCAAAGATTGCAAAAATTGCGAGACTGGAGAATTTGTAGTCTCATTAACAGCTTTCATAATATGCATTATCTGTACTGTGTAAACTTGATTCTCCTCTTCTTTATCATCTTGATGGGCTTTGAAATATTCCCACTCCGCAATCTCAATAGCACGACGACAGATAATCAAGGCTCTTCTTGCATCACCACTGACACTGGCAACTTTTCTTGCTGCAAACTCAATGGCATCTTTCTTTATAATCAATTTCCCAGAATTTAATCTTTCTAAATCTTCTAATCTATGCTTTATAATTTCAGTCAATTGCTTATAATTATAACCAGGGAATTGTAATCTCTTCAAACCTAATCTACTGGAAATCTTGTTTGTCAACATTCTCTCTGGAAGATCCATAGTATTAGCAACAGCAATGACAATTAATTTTGAAGAAGGATAAGTGGGCCAATTGAAAAAATTATACATCACCGTCTGAGTCTTTGTAACAATTTGATCCAACTCATCCATTAACACCACCAATGGTTTACGATTCTTTTCAGTTTTCTTGAAATAAGTTTCCAATAAGACTGCAGCATTTGATGCAGATACTCTTTCGCCACTTATTTTCTCCCAAAGTACCTCATAGGATGATTGTGGAGAGATTAATTTCAAACCATTGATTTCCACATAGTCAAATTTTTCTTCATCAGGATTTTGTGCTTTCTCAATATAGTTTTCAGCCAATTGCTTGACTACTTCCCTAATCGTCGCAGTCTTACCTGTCCCAGGTGTTCCACTAACATATATACATGTTCCAATCTGAGTCTCGATTGCATCTTCCAAACTCAGATAGATTTGATTAGACTCTTCTTCTCTACAAGGTAAACTCTTCAATTTAGCATTGGCATGTAATCTCTTTCTAGCCTCTTTGAAAAGTGGTGTCTTATTCGCTTCTTCATTATCACTAGAATCGCCGAAATCCAACCTTGATGGTAATGATGGAAGTGTACCAATAGGTTCCGCTGCTACTTTCTTAGATCTTTTGTGAGGTTTCTTCGGTGTGACCTTGACAACTTTTCTCTTTCTCTTGCCCTTTTTGCCCTCTTCAAAATCAGACTCACTATCATGAAGGGACTCGTCACTCTCAGAACTGCTGAATTCCCCAACTTCTTTATCACTGTCAATTGAACCATCAACCTCCTCGGAATCAAAGTCAGGTTCAGGCTCAATTTCTTCTCTAACGGTTTTTTTCTTGGGTACAACAGGCTTTGTAGGTTTCTTTTTCACAGGTGCCTTCGCAGCTCTAACAGTAGGTGCTACCGTCAAAGATTTCACTTTTTGGAGGAAACCATTAGAGTCTGAAACGACAAGTTCATGGAATTCCCTCCAATCAAGGATATCTGAAAATCCTTCTGATGATGATCCACAACCTCTTTGGCAAACAAAAGTGGTATCTTTATTCGATTCGTCTATTGTTATGCTTTTAAATTCTTCAATTGATAATACAGTTGCCTTATCAATTATATCAGTAACGAAAACTTTGTCTTGAATTGCCGTTACGAAAATGTCGTTTTCAGTATACCCTGTTGGTAACTTATCTTCTGCCACGCTTTCACTATCATTTATAGGTAAACTTTCAATTTCCACATCTGAAATTTTTATAAACCACATGATCTTAATTTCTATAAAATCATCTATTCCAAAATTAATCTCTCGTATCAATCCAACTTCTGGGCTACCATCCTTTTGATCAATCAATATACAATCTCCTTGTATTAATTCCAATCCGTCATCATCTCTTTTTAAAGTTATCTTTACCTCTTCTGTTTTCCTGGATCTTCTTGTTCTTGTAGTTTCCACGTTAACTGATGACTCACCTGAATCTAATATATAGGTCCACCCTTCTAATTGTCGCTGATTCTTGGCCATTGAAATATGTTTATTATCCAGATCAAAAAGCTTAAAATTTCGAAAAGTCCAAAAAAAAAAAAAAAAAAAAATAACAAAAATAGATAAAAAAAAACTTTTGATTTAAAAATAGAGCTATCATACAGTGCAAAAATTCAGGAAACATGAACTATAGCAATATAGTTTTTAATTTGAAGAGGCCCTTCGTCAATTTGACTAAAAGGGCTAGAGTCTTACAGATTTGCCGTTTCATTACTGGTTTCTTGGGGATCGTTTGGCTATTGTTCATAGTGGCAGGTGCTTTTACCAATACCGGATTATATACCAATCGTTTGGATTGTGCTCATGTTAATGTTGCAAATGGATTGTTTACTATGTTGAGAGAAAACGTCTCATCAAATTCAGAGTCTTTGGCCGATAATTATGGACCCGGATTAACGGCTTCTGAGATTGAACTTCTCAGTGCATATACAGAAAAGAATGTTGAAAAATGTCCACAATATATAAAGTCAAATATTTTCAACTGGTGTTTTGGAAATTATAACTTGACTGAAGAAACTGGGTCCCATGGAGTATCGCATTATGCAAAAATTTTCACTTATGAGTACTGTACTAAACATGACAAGAATTACGTCTACGATTATAGAGGTGAATTGAAAGTGATAGGGTTGAACATTATATTGGCATATGCTTATGATGATAACTCTGTGACCACAACTGTAAGTAATGATAATTATATGCCAGATGAAGCTTATTTGAAAAAATTAAAAGCTAGAAGAAAATTATCTAAAGCTTCTTCTACATTAATGATTACAGCAGGTTTTCTTGACTTAGCTCTGCTATTATTTGCTCTTTGGATGTACGGTTCTAGAGGTTACAGCAAGGATGACAGTGGTGCACCAATGTTGTTTAGACAACTCATACCAATAATATCACTTGTATCATTTATATCAATTGCAATGGGTGTCGGTGCCACTACTGCGATGTCTATAGCTATAAGAAACGAAATTCGTAATGAACTTGGAAATTTTGGTATCTCATCACATTTAGGGTCGGCTTGGTTTTCAATGGCATGGATTGGTGTTGCCATTCATTTTGTAAATGCTTGTGCTTGGGGTGGTCCTGTATGGTGCGGCGTTTCTACAACTCCAATAAGGATGGCGGAAGCAGATGATGCAGATTATGTTGGCACTCCAATGTTCAACCGTACAAGGACTTTCCATTTTCAAAGCAAATTAAATGATATAAATTATGATAACGAGGATGATTACGAAATGCAAGAAGGTCTCTCTCAAGATCCATTCACGGATCAAAGTTCTAAATTAGAGCAAAAGGCGGGACCTTTTGATGATGAATTATATGAAGAAATAGAATCTTCTGATGATGCAGAAGAGTTACAAGCATCTTCTAGTTCAAAAAGGAAGAATTTAAAAGGTTTCTTAAGGAAAAATAATCTTAAGAGACAAATGAAAAAAAATGAAAGAGAAGAGGAAGATAGATTCATACAGGGACTCAATGAAGACGAATTTGTATCCAGTGATATGTTTTTGACGGAAGATGATCGTTTCATAATGAAGAGAGAAAATTTGTATTTAGATGGTTCAGGAAAAATTCCAAAATGAGTAACCCCCCTTGAAATATTGCATTGATTTTTTTTTCCCTATACATATAATACTGACGCCAAAGGACAAAAAATAAGCAATATATTTAGATAATTTGCAATGTTTGGTAAAGACCACTTTCCAGGTTCTTATGCATTTAAGGGTAACGGGAACGCGGGTAATTCAAGAAATACTAAACACATGACTTCAGAATGTTCAGCAGAGAAAGAGTCACCATTATCCCAATTTCCTTCCAATATGACTTCTCCCAGTTCACAAATGAGCCAAGTTTTTGTCACTGCTATGCAATATCCGCCAACAGCTGATACGAAAACTGTTTTCAAGTCAGGCAAGATTGATGAAATGTTGATTCACGAAGATGAGGAAGAAGATTCACCGCTTTTCCCCAATTGGGAGAAGAAGTTTCAACCAACCCTGGTAAAATTGGCGAAAGAAGGTACAAAAACGGAATCAAGCTTGTTATCAAGTATCGGTGCAGGTTCACCTTTCCAAAACCCTTTCCAAAGAAATCCATCAGTTTGGTCTAATATGGAAAAGCAAAATGATGGGTTACAAAAAGAAGGGAAACCACCTCTGAACAACGAAACCGGGTCTACAACACTTGTGGATGATTCAATGGATAAAATCAGAGATACTCAAAAAAAAGATAAAAAGATGAATACACATAGGACAAGTAAAATATGTTGTGGTTTCACACTTCTGTTATTGTTATGTTTGATACCATCCATATTTGCGATACTTTTACCGTCATGTCGAACCACTAACGGGATGTGTTTCCCACAATTCAGTCTTCAGTTAGATGATTCATCTGCCAATGCAACAGAGGCATTGAATTTGGCAAGATCTCTGGTGAGAATTGTATCATATATTGCAATTGATTTGGGCTCACCTTATACCCCCTCGTCAACTGATAATCCTTTAACTGATGAAAATTATTTGGATACTATCGATACATTCTCATATGGCAATATCTACGGTTTAAGCTTTCATGGATATTGTCGAGATAATATCATAACAGGTTCAAGATTCTGTACTGAATGTACAGGTATCAATGTGATATCCACTTTGATCAGAGATTCAGGTATTCAATTGGCAAAAGTGGCAAAGAGAAGAGATTTCAAAAGTGTTGGAGATTCATTTGTTCTTGGTTATAAAGTAATGTTGAAAAAATATGATAGCATGTATACCAACACAGATCTCGTTGATAAGATCAGTTCCATTGAGCTTCTTACAACTGTATTGGCAGATCTTACAATTTTTTCATTTGCATTCTCGTTGTTCAATGTTGCTTATATCACATTTCTATTGATAGTGATAACTTGCCAAAGGCCAACAAGAGTTGTTAATCATTTACGAACTTATGCGTTATTTCTCTTAATCTTTGAATTCCTCGAGTTTGTGATCTTATTTTTCATTTGGTCAATTGAATTTATATATGTGTACAAATTGGCAGAAGTTTGTTCTACATCAGGTATAGCTGTCGTGGCATGGGATTTAGGGATGTATATATTGGCTGTGAGCTTGCTGATTTCGTGCTGTGCTTTCTTGTACTCGTTTATTTTCTACAAGATAAATAGAAGATGAATAATACAAAAACTATTCTTTTTATTACCTAACTTGGTTTCTCTTATATCTGTCTGCCTTTCACCTTGATACGCAGGGACGCCTCAACTTCTTGGGTATCAAAAAAAAAAAAAAAATACAAGTACTTGAAAAAAAATATTTTTTTCTTTTTACTAAAAAAAAAACCCTATATATGTTGACTATTTGCCCATCTTATCAGAAGATGAAGAGAAATTTGGAAACTATATAGTCAAATAATAGATCTCAAGATGAAATTATCATCTATTCCAATTTCTTTAGCAGCAATAGGCTTGTTGATAAGTGAGTAGCCCTTTTCGTCTATTTAGATAGAGAATTGTTTCCCCCTTTTTTTTTTTTTTTGTCTGTCTCATATCTAGGTGATTTTGCAATTACTAACAGAATTATCTTGTTAGTGGGTCAAGTTGAAGCTGGTAATGGAGGAGGTGGTGGTGCTCAAACTTGTGCTACAACAAAAGTAGTAACATCAGTAACAACCAAAGTTACAACAGTTACTCAACAAGCTACATGTACCAAATACCATACCAAAAGCGTAAATTTACCTTCACCATCATCAAGTCAAGATAACAGTTATATCTACTACTATTCATACCTGTATTGTGATTCAAACGGGAATGCACTTCTGAATAGTATGTTATATTATTGAGTCAAGAATTTTTTTGCCATATAATCATATATTTAAATACATAATTATTTTTTTGCAGGCCATGAAAATAATCCTGTAACTTGAGCTATATAAGTTGGAATGTGCCTTACCTGATTGGGATTATAATAAATCTGGGTTTCTAAAAAAGTTGTGCCAGTAGATGGGCAGTGAACCAATGTAATCATCCATTCTTGCCCCTGTCGGTAGATAACATTTTCTGAATTAAAATGTAGTCGAATAGAAGTAGTTCAAGTAAGTCAAATTCTTGTCTCAATGCTTTGAACTGTCTTATAAGTGAAACAAAGATTTTCAAGATTCTTTATTCCAACTTAAGAATGAAATAAATTAGCATGGATGTACTGCAAAGTTTTACCAATAGCTTGTTTACAACAGCCGAAAGTCACATATTGTATTGTATCATTGTGGACTCTATCAAGAGTATGGGATCTTTTGAAATTTCCGCCCAATTGCATTTGAATTTTGTCAAACTTGACAAAAATTGAAGTTTAAGAACACTTTCCTCTTTCCTTATTGACTCCAATTGTGGCCGAACACTCTCTCCCATTACCTTTGCTATTTAGATACAACCTTAACTTCATTCTGTTCCAATCCAAGCGATAATGACTGAGAATTCACCGAATGAACTTAGTCACTTTTCTTGATAATTTAAAAATGTCAATAAAATAGAGAAGATATGTGTTCAGAAGGAAACTATCCAGTCATAGTGATGGTTTAGGAGGAGAAGTGTATTGCAGTATGGTTTATTTGAACATTAAAGCTCATTTAGACCTTGTTTTGGGCAAATTTGTGTAAATTTTGGGGAGGGCAGATTTTTCAATATATGTACTGAAAATTTGAATTCTTTAAGTTGATAGATGAGGGTTTGGCCGAGTGGTTAAGGCGCCACATTTAGGTGTAAAATAAGTTTTTCGTTTGTTTTTCGGAAGACTGTGGTTTCAGATTAACGTATGAAGCGCGGGTTCGAATCCCGCATCCCTCATCCTTCTTTTTTCACAAATATTTTTGTGGTATCTGTTCACAATCACTTCATCCATATTCTTGTCAAGATGTTCTAGTCGAATTTTTTTTATATCTTTTGTACAACTGATAATTTCCATTCTAATGGGAGTCAATTTTTTTTTTTCTTTTGTAAGGGTGTAGGAAATTATCTAAGGGGGTCCAATATAACGTAATTGTATATAAGTATAAGCATATCACCTGAAATAAATTATAGTATCTCCATGATTGTGTTAAGGTCGAATCATTACACTGAGTGACAATTACAGTCTCTTGGTAAAGAGATAACCCCTACTGTAAACTGAGGAAGTGAAAATAAGAAAACGGGAGAAAAAAATTAGAAAAAATAGAAACCAAAAAAAAAAAAAGAGAGAAGGAATATTCATAAGCAAACAGATCAAGCAACGAGAAATGGTAAGTTAAGACATCAAGAGGTATCAAGATTATAACAAATTACTAATACTACTGAAGTTAAAAATCCGTCAACTTCAAAAACAAAAACAAGAACAAGAAAATGCATCAAATGGACAAAGGCAACCTTCATCATCATCAGTAACAGCAGCAGTAGCACTGGCAACAAATTCAGAGATAAGTGATCCAGCAAAGATTAGAGCACAAAAGGATATAAGTGAATTGAATTTACCTAATACTATTAAATTAAGTTTCCCGAATCCAAATGATTTGATGAATTTTAATATTACAATAAGACCAAATGAAGGGTATTATTGTAATGGTATATTTAAATTTAGTTGTGAGATTACATCAAATTTCCCCATTCAACCACCAAAATTGAAATGTTTACAAAAAATATATCATCCAAATATTGATTTAGATGGTAATATATGTTTAAATATTTTAAGAGAAGATTGGAGTCCCGTACTAACTTTACATGCTATTATTGTTGGATTACAATTTTTATTTTTAGATCCAAATCCAAATGATCCATTAAATAAAGAAGCAGCAAATGATTTAAATAAAGATAAGAATAATTTCAAGAGAAATGTTTATAATTCAATGAGAGGCGGTAGAGTTGGTAATGAAATTTTCGATATTGTTTTATAAAAATTTCCTACAATTTGACAAAGATAAAAACCGTATAATTATATATATTAGTATATATGCTAATCCAATGAGCCAGCATTAGATGTCCCCTAATAAAAAAAGTCATTTAACGTATAACGTTACCACCATTTGAATGAATATCATCATGGTCCGGACTGTAAACAGTTGGTTCGAATTTCTTACTCGAATTATTATTCCCTGTATCTCTTCTCTTATTTAAATGTGAATTATTTATATATAATTTCTCACCATCAATTTGAGTATGTGAATGTTCATCGGCACCATTATTATTAACCATTGGATTATTTAAATGATAATCTGCAACAGTTTTATTATAAGTCATTTGAGAAAAAATTGGATTATTTGAAAGAGCAGTGAATTGTCTATTTTTAATTGGAACAAAACATCTTGAAGCAGTTTTAATTTGAGATAATCTTATAGCAACCATTTTATTAATGTTAAAGTATGATTAATTTAATTATAACAACAAGGGAATGTGTTTTGTATTTATATTTTTTAAAAACTGACTCATCCATGTGTCAAAACAAAGAAAAAAAAAAGATAAGATGATCTCATCATTGAAAAATGGACTATCGGAAGTTTTTTGTTTTTTTTTTTTTTTTTTGCTCTCTCCTTAGCAATTTCCAGTCCGGGGTCTTTCTTAGTAGTAGAACAAGGGCTGTTTCATTTCATCCGAAGTTATTTAAGAAGCACATGTCTCTCTTATCTTTTGATCATTTATCACCGATCCACCGAACATCCGTCTTGAAGTTTTACCCCAGATCATTTTAATAAAATACCTTCCATTTCTCCTTTTGCCACCCCTGATCCCATTCATCTCAATTGATTTAAACAAAACTTACGATTTCTAATATTCAAATACTCTTCTCCAGCAACTTAAACAGGAGAAAATATTAGATTCAACTTATATTAAATATATTGTTTTAGCCATATTTAACATTTATTCATTACATCAAACTTGACACTAGAAAATAGTACTATATAAATGTCACTTAAATAGACTCTTGTAAGTCTCAACCGATAAGCTTCCTGCTCTTCCCCCTTAATGTAGCCAGTCTCACACTCCCTTTGGCAAAAAAAAGTGAATAAAAAAAAAAAAACTTTAAAAAAAAAAAAAAATCAACAACTGGAGAAAAAAATTCACTTTAAAAGAAGCTTTATACCATCTTTTATTAAATAACTTCAAGATGTCACTGGAGAGTTCATCTCACTCTTTTGCACTGAAGTTCCATAAACTTATGAGAAATGATTCTATATCATCATTTGTTCCAGGTGGGATAGCAGGTGCTTTATCTCGTACTGCATCGGCACCTTTTGAGAGAGTTAAAGTGCTATACCAGGTACAAGGTCCCGGTGCTGCATCTTACAATGATGGAATATTAAAGACTTTGATAAGGATATGGAAAGAAGAAGGACTAAAAGGAATGCTTCGAGGAAATGGAATCAACTGTATAAGAGTGTTCCCATATAGTGCAGTACAATATGCAACATATCAAAATATGAAAAACTTATTTTTAAAAGGTACTGGAGTATCAGATTTGACCACCGAACAGAAATTGATGTCCGGTGCTGTTGCTGGTACATTTTCTGTACTGGCCACTTACCCAATGGATCTTGTCAAGACAAGGCTTTCAATTCAAACTGCATCATTGAAAAATTTGACTAAATCTAGGGTCGATGCCAAGATATCGAAACCACCAGGAATCATCAAGTCCATAATAAACATTTATCGTCATGAAGGCGGTGTCAGAGCATTATATAGAGGCTTCTTACCCACAGTGATGGGTGTGGCACCGTATACATCATTGAGTTTTACATTTTATGAAAATTTAAAAGAATTATTACCATATCATTTACAACAACATGCATATACCAAGTTAGTCATGGGTGGGATCAGTGGTGCTGCAGCACAATCATTGATTTATCCATTTGATTTGTTAAGAAGAAGATTTCAAGTGGCAAGTATGGGGAACAATGAAATGGGATTTAAATATAATAGTATTGGACATGCATTGACCACTATAGTGAAAGTTGAAGGTGTTAAAGGACTTTATAAAGGATTGACTGCTAATTTGTTCAAAATTGTCCCGCAAATGGCAATTCAATGGACTTCTTATGAAATTATTAGAGATTACATGAAAAAATAAAATTGTATATATATAATTAATAACCTGTTTAATAGAATTTTTTTATTTTAACTATATTTTAGTGAAAAAAGAATAAAGATCTTGGTGGTATTCAAGAAAAGGGAAGAAAAAATATCGAAATTAGAAAGAAAGAGAAAAGGAAAAAAAGAAAGGGGGTATCTTTTCATCCAGCATTGTAGAAAGCTGGACCGGCAACGACATGTTCATTAATTTTAGTAAGGTTGAATGGACTCAATGGGACTTTTTCATCAACTAAGACAACAAATGCTGTACCATTGACAATAGTGTTGTTTGAGTTTGGGAATACAGTGGCATTAGGTTGAATAGTCCATGCAGTGTTGTTATATGTACTAACGTCTCTTAAGTCTGTATAAGTGACATTTAATTGTGAAATCCATGCGGCATATTTTGCTGGGCGTTGTGTAAGTTTTGAAGTCTTGTAAAGTTTTTCACCTTGTGGTGTTTGTGTGGTTGAGGAATTACTGAAATCAACACTAATTAGACTTGATCCGTTGAATTTCCCGGTAATACTTCCATTATAATAACCGGCATTTGTATAATTAATATTTGGAGTAGTTTCCTGGATCGGGATCCAACCAACTGGGATACCTGGATTTTCCCATTGGAAATGGACTCTTCTACCAGGTTCACTCAAGGTATTATTAATTGTGGAGATTGCAGGTCTTGCCCCAGTAGAGTTACTCAATGCATCTGGATTATTCAAAACGTTCAATGCTGGGAAATTTTCAAATTCAATTTTTGGATTTCTTGCAGGACAAGAGGTGATGTATGGTGCCAACAAAGTCCACTGGAAAGACTGTGGAATACCAACAATGAAATCATATGGCATGGCACTTAAACCTTGGAATTGACGGAAAACAAATTGTTGACGTGCTTCAGTGGTGATGGATTCGATTAATAAAGATGCCACAGATCTGGAATTCAAATGGCTCATAAATCCATAAACACCACTCTCACCTAACCTGGTAATATGTTGAGCAAATTCGATAAATTCAGGAACAGTTTCAAAAGGATAAGTGTAATTACAACGAGTTGGGGATGATTCTCCTAACATATTAGAAATCAACTGCGCATGTCCTTCTTCTTGAATTGACATGAAATGGATCAATTCTAAATCAGCTGCATTTAATCCTGCATCTTCGAATTCTTCTTGCGAAAATTTGGCCAATCCGTAATTGAAAAGATCTAATTCAATATATTCTTGATTTAATCCAACTAAAAGTGATTGGTAATCAAAATCTGATAATGGATGATAATTTGGTACTGTAGTGTTATCTGTACCTAATCCGCCTGAAGGGGTATAAGGCAGAGTTAAATTGGCAAATGGGTCTCTTGAATTATTAACTGGATAACAATTGACAATTGCACTTGACAATGACAAGATTAAGGAAAATAATACACTCTTATGATACATATTTTTGTCAGGATCTCCAATTCAGTTAAGACATACAAGATAAAAAAAAGAGGGAATTACAACTCCTATTTAAATGATTACAATAACACATACATTGCCACAAATCGGTACAGCAAGGTTCCCAGTAATTTGTGGAATCTAAAGTTTTTCCCCAAATGCCTCCCTTCCTTTTGAACTTTTCTTCAAACGGGGGAACAAATTGTTCTGTGACTTTTTTTTTTTTTTTGTCTTATTATTATTTTTATTTCAAGTTTTAAGAGCTTAAGCAGCAACTCAGAGCAAAAAACCAACAAAACCATAGCATGCAACTAATAATAATTGCACTAATTGGGCAAAAAGAGTATCTATCGGTTATTGCTTTCCTGTGCCCCCCTAAAGGTATCGGTCCTCTGCGGATGTCTAAAACAAAGTTTGAGAAAATAATACCACTTTCGGTGGGTATATATAGACTCGAGAAGGAGTTCCCCAATTGGGTAGATAAAAGAACAAATACAGCTTATACTTTGGTAACAAAACTTGCATATTTTACAGGGAATTTAAAGTTTGGTAGACCTCTATCAATTGCTATTATTCTCAATCCGGAGTAGTTGCTATTTATAAATATCCACAGTAAAACTAAAAGAATTTTGCAGGAGATGCTTTTCCCCTTTAATTTTTGTTCTTTTTTTCAATCTGATTACTATTAGTTGATAAATGCTACGAGTGCCCCCTGAGAATCTTTGCTATTAATCTTTCCAAGATCAACCAATGATGCAAAAAAAGAAACAGCAACACCGAGGGAGATCTCTTTTCAGTTGTATTTTTTATAACTTCCAATGTGAACCGAAGACTTCTTTGCAATTGCAAAGAAAAATTTAAATAAATTGCCTCGAATGCTTCCTTTTCCCTTGAGTGTCTTTTGTATTCGATCGAGATCTCTGAGAGAATAAAATATTTGACATCCACCCGATTATAAAAGAAGTTAATTCATCTCAAGTTTTTTTTCCAAACTTACCCGTTGTCTAACATAACCCGAGTGTTGCGATTGGAATACAAAGCATCGTGAGTTGTCGGATCTACAAGGGGGGTTTGGATGTATATATACGATCTATGTGAAAGCTACTAAGTAAAGATAGTAGTGTCTGCCAGATCTTTCGGGTCAGTAGAAATCGAATTGTGTTTTTGGTTTTTCTAATTGGTGGAAAAATTTCTGAGGGAAAGAAAAAAAAAAAAAAAAATCATCACATTAAAAATAAAACTCACTTCTAGCTATTACTACTATCATTATCGATACATATAATCCACAATGAGAGCTACTCAATATACTTTTAACGCTGCTGTATGTAAATAATACCCATAGAAGTTTATAACAATGATGAGGTCTATGGTACTACTTATATTTAATCGTTTGTTTGTTGATCTAGTTTAAAACGAAAAAAAAAATGGCACCATAAATTCATCGATCAGTGTTATTCTCAATGATACTTATGAATAGCTCAATTACTAACATGAAATTGATATAGAAAAAAACTTCATTCATCAGAAGCATTCCAGTTGAATTGACACCATTATGTATGTATAAAACTTGTTGTTATCACATTTATCATATTGATGGCCCCAAGTGATTTCCCAGAATGTCACAAATCATCACCAAGAAAGATATACTAACTAATCGTTATAGTCGTTGCCTGTGGTATCGCTTGTTTCTGTAAGTATATTTATATATTTCTTCAAAGAAAATTGGAACAATTTTTAACTAACTGAAAATTTTATAGCTGCTGTTTTCTTCAGTACCAAGAAAGTTATGACTGATAAGAGTTTGAGATTAGGAAGAACAAATCCAACATTTCCAGAAAAATACGAAGAAGTTATCAACTCTAGAGAATAAATTTGACTCAATTTTTTGTTTGAAACAAATCACATTCATTATCAAAAATTTTTTTATGTTTTATTTATACAATCTCTAGCCCTAGTTTATTTTAATATTTGTTGTCCCATTTTTTTCTTCTTGTATTGTCATTCTAGATATACCCGATAAGCAGATCTAGCCTTATCATTTTTTGTTGAAATTTATATTATAGTTTCAATTTAACTATTTTATGTTTTCTTTCTAAAAAACAAAGGGAAGACAATTCTTTTGAAATATCACATTGTATCCTATCTCAAAAGAATATTAAGTATCATTTTTATCTCTATTTACAAGCATGCTATTTACTCTTTGATATTTGTGTAAACATTACTGACATCATCAACATCATCAATTCTTGATAAGAATTTATCCACAGTAATTTTTTGCTCTTCATTCAACTCAACCATCATATCTTCTTTTGGTCTATAACCAATACTCAGATCAGTGACTTTGAATCCAAGTTTTTTCAAATTATTTGAAACCAGGGAAGTCTCCAGTGGATCAGTGGTGACTTCTACTAATTTACCCTCAGGATTCTCTTCTGCATCGATCGGTAATTCTTCAAAATCTTCTGCTCCACTCTCCAAGATATCCTCAAAAATATCATCAACTTCTCTTGCTTCTCTATCTATTGTTATAAACCCTTTCCTATCAAACATGAAAGAAGTCGGGGTCAATTGTCCACCACTCTTACTGAAACAAGGTTTCACAAAACCTATAGTTCTACTCTTGTTATCAGTCAACAGCTCAATTATCACAGCAACACCTTGTGGTCCCATTCCTTCATATGACACCGTCTCCAAATTATCTTTTGAACCTGTTTGGCCCGAGGCTCTCTTAATGGCATTTTCAATGACTTTTTTAGTAACACTCAGCTTCTTAGCTCTCTCCAAACAATTCAGTAAACCAGGGTTCCCATCTGGATCTGTTCCACCATTCTTCACAGCTATGGTGATTTGTTGTGCAATCTTGAATGCTAAGTCCGCTCTTTGCAGATCATTTTTAGCCTTGTCACGTTTGATAGTAGACCATTTTGAGTGACCAGATAGCAAACTGGTAGACGAGCTAAATGGTCTTACTACTTGAGATCTAACTGTGAGTCTATATACAGGGAGTAATTTGAACATGTCTTAGGCTTTTAATTCATCTATTACTATTTCTCCTTTTTTTTCCAAATTTTTCAATCTCTTATAATAGGTAGTGTCAATTTATCCTAAAACAGTCGAAAATCACCAAAGAAAACACATAAAAAATTATCGAAAAGCAGCAGCCATATACAATTTATCTATCTACTACAATTAAATTGAGACAATATGTCTGATAATAAGAATAGAACATTGATTGCTGTCATTGGAGATGAAGATACAGTAACAGGTATGTTACTTGCAGGAATTGGTTCTATATCTTCTGAATTAAATAAAGAAAAGAATTTTATCGTTGTGGATGGGAAAACTGAAGAAGAAGAAATTGAGAAATCATTTGACTTATTTACAGAGACAAGAGATGATATTGCCATATTGTTGATCAATCAACATATTGCTGAGAAGATAAGATACAAAGTTGATACTTTCACAAAACTGTTCCCAGCTATATTAGAGATACCTTCAAAAGACCATCCATATGATCCTGAAAAAGATAGTGTCTTGAGAAGAGTTAGAAGATTGTTTGGAGAGTAATTGAGTTATGTTTCCCTTAGTTTTTTTGTTGGCATCTGGTTCTATTTAGTTTAATTCTGACATATATATATATATGAAAAAAAAAAAAATGATCTTGAAATTTCAAGTTATATCTTTTCTTACTTCGATTCATCTTGGTTAATAATTGACTTTTCTTACTAAATGTATAGAACCATTCTCAAAGAGAACAGTAGAAGATAAAATAAAAATAAAACTCTTCAAAAAACAAACAAGTAAACAAACGCATAATTCAATAATGAGCAGTTTTATGACAATATACAAAATCACATAACTATACAACATACATTTTAATTCAAAGCAAAAAAATTCAATTAAACAGAAGCAGTAACACCACTATTTTTTCCCTTTCTTCTTATTGTTCTTCTTCTTCTTCTTTCCTCCATTTCCATTACTCTTCAGTGGCTCTTCCAATTCTGCAACTGGAGCATTATCTTCTTTTTCATCATCACCTGCTTCTTCTTCTTCAACTGGCTCAGCTGGTTCAACTTCTTCTTGTACAGATTTAGCTACTTCAGCACCATTAGTGTCTTCTGGTAAATTATCTTTCGATTCTTCCAATGGTATTTCATCGAGTTTTGATTCATCAATTTCAGTCAGTTCAGCATTAGTAGGTAATTCGGAAATAGCAGCCGGTGGTTCTTCCACCAGTTTTTCTTCTTCCTTATTGGAAACAACTTCCTCTTCTTTTGTCTGTATTGCTTCAGTTTCAGGTGTTGCATTCAATGCAGCTGATTCTGTAGTTTCAGCAGCAACTGCTGGTTCAGGAACACTCAATTCTGGTTCTTCAGGAGCTGTAAGGTTTCTTGCTGGTTCAGCTTGAACATCATCTTGTAAAGGTGTTTCTTCTCTGACAACTTGAGTTTCAGGAACCAGTTCTTCTACGATAACTTCATCTGTAACAGGTTCTTCAACAGGTTCTTCAACAGGTTCTTCAACAGGTTCTTCAACAGGTTCTTCAACAGGCTCTTCAACAGGTTCTTCCAGTGCAGCAGTTTCAGCATCAGCTGAGCCATTAGTCAGTTCATCTTCAGGTTTCAGTGCAACTTCGGCAGGTGGCTCTTGAGGCAAAGGTTTTGTAGGTTCGCCGGTTCCCCAGTAATCTCTTTGTTTCAAGATATCTTCATCGGCATCAAGGTAAAACATTCTTACACCAATTATTCTCCTTTCCAACTCACAAGCTTTTAACCATTCTGGTCTCACAATTGGAATATTACTATCCAACAGTTTCTTCCATTCTTTACCCATTGGCTTGGTACATACAAAGTGAGTAGTGTCAACAAGAACTTTATCTTGTAATGGTTTAGCACCCATCTTGGCCAATGATTCTTCAATCATCAGTTTGGAGATCTTTGGATCATCAATGTCACCAATACATACTGTAATACCACTGAGATCTGTCATTTTATGGGTCTTTACTATCACTTCATTACTTCTGAAAACACCTGCAGTGGTTGATAATTTCAATTGGAATTTATATTGTGTATCAACTGGTAAACCCGATAATTTTGTAGTTGTGTTTTGTAAAGGATTTGGAATTTGTCCCAATCTTACACCATCTTTGTATAAGCTCAAAGATTTTATCGTTGAAGTTGCCAATTCTAATTTATCCCATTCCAACACACAACTTGTTTGAGTTATATTACGAATTTTTAAAATTGGAGTCTTTGGTAAATTCTCACCAAATGTCATCAAGATTTCCTCTTGTATTTTTTGAAAATCTTCAGTTTCTTTATGCTCTAATTCCAAATCTCTATCACATCTAATTTTAACAACAGAACCTGCAACAACACCGTCCGGTAATAATATGGTAGGGAATTCAATTAAATGATGATCTTTAGTCAACAATAATGCCAATGAGGCATCTAATTTCCCAATTGTCAATGACACTTCAACCATTCTGCTCTAATTCAAAGTTCAATTGATGGTAACTGACGTTTAACAATTAGGTAAGGTATAGACGTTGATATTGATTTGTTGTTTTTTTTTCCTGTTTTAATTTTTTCTTTAGCTTTTGCCCAAATGCAAAAAAAAAAAAAAAATTCTATACAAAAAATTTTTTAAGAAGGTTAAAAGTACTAAGTGTGATAACGATGACACCGAAAATTGCTGTACCAGGACAGCCATTAGTTCCAGAGTATGATACTGATAATGATCTGAAGATAAAATATATTGCCGGACCAGGTACGAAGTTAGAAACTATCAAAGTTGAGAATAAAGATACGCCAATTATAATAGCTACGATTTTAGGTAAAGTGAAAATATTTGAAAAAGAGATTGAAAAACAGCCAGATTCAATAATAAATAAGAATTATATAGTATGTGTGATAGGGAAATCCAATGAATATACTCAGTTATCACTGGACGAGGAAATGGATATTGATACACCAATCAAGATATCAAAACTGGATGAAAAATTATTGTTGAATAACTCATCATCAAATTTATTACCACAGGAGAATGATATAGTGTTATGCCGTGTTATAAAGATTGCTACAAGACAGGCGTATGTGGAGATAATAGCCATAGAAAACAAAGGTTTGATCTTGAAAGATTCAGGTATTAATTCGAATACATTATCAACTGGACAGGCAACTTCATCTATATATTCATCGATTCTGTCTTCTTCACTTACAAACAATGCATCAGATGTAGGTGAGAATTTCAAAGGTATAATCAGATTACAAGATATAAGATCTACAGATCGTGACAAGTTGAAAATTTTTGAAAATTTTAAACCTGGTGATATCTTAAGAGCCATTATTATCTCTAAAGGTGATGGTACAAATTACTATCTTAGCACCTCGCAAAATGATCTTGGTGTTGTATTTGCTAAACTGAAAAATGGTGAAGGTGATGTCATGTACGCATTGGATTGGGAAACTATGATCGAAGTTACTACAGGTGATACAGAATTAAGAAAATGTGCAAAACCTTTTTAATCTATATAGCTGCACCTCTAACAAGGTATAATAAATCTCCATCTTGAACTTCTTTTATTACACGGGAGTTAGCAGGAATGTAAATTGGTTCTTTCAGGTCTTCTTTCAATCTTGGATTTCTGAAAATGGTCAATTTTTTCTCCAAGTCTTGAGTCTTATTATTTTCATTTTTAATTTTTAAATGTAATGATGCTTGGTCAAGTAATCTGCCTATTGGCCATGTCCTTGAGACAAATATCCCCATTGGTTTCTTCTCTTTATCATTTCCTGATAATTCATCTAATGATGGAATATATTGTACATTGATATAAAGTCTCTCACTTGTTGGAATCTTAGTATCCCCAATGGCAGTTTTTTTCAAATTGGCAATCTCTATAATCTTTGCCGTTGTTGTCGATGCAGCCTTCTTTTTTATGATTGAAGTCTTGTTTTTTTTCAAGAAATTCTTCAATTTCAGTAAAGCTAATGTGGCCACATTATCTTCCTTAGCAGATTTCAGTTCCAATGAAGACAAGATAGATGTCGGTTTCTGCTGATTCAGTTTCAAACTTCTATCGGGGAAAAAAGAAGCTGCAGGTGGTAGATTGGAGACATCTATCTTTTTCAGTTGAGCATTTTTGATACATGAATGTTCATTATACAAAGCTCTGTGATTTGAGCAAAAACTTTTCTTACAAATTTGACATGTATACGGAAGAAAATCTAACTGGTTACATATTGTACAATGTTCCCCAATATTATCCATCATTGTCCTGGATTTATCAAAATTGTCCTGTGAAGGTGATGATACGTCTGACATGTTTTCTTTATTTTTTTTTTTTTATAAAATTGTTCTTAATAGTTTTCTAATAATTCAAGCCAGATAAGAAGAAGAATCTCAAAGGTTATTTATATGATTTTCTTTTGCATTTGTCAGGTTTTAAATGATGTTGATGTTGCCACCGTTTTTTTGTTTTTTTTTGTTTTGATTTCTAATGTTTTTTTTTAGGGGGCCATCGGCAGTTAACCGGAGACAGATGTGTTTTATTGATCTGGAATACTCTTTGCATATCTCAGTGCTTTCTTAATGGAGTCAGTTGAAAGAAATCAGAAGAGTTATGTTAGTCAGCACTTGCTCTTGAATACAGTTTTTGTTACATGATCGATATTCTCTGCTCTACTTAGAATTTGGAAAGAAATGAGAATATCATATATTATATTTGTTTCAGTTTGTCAATAAGTCCAAGCACTTACAGCGAGAGGCAGTTATAGTGCAATTCAAGCCATATTCTAAACTGAGATTGAATGCCAACCAAAGCCTTACTAGAGTTGAAGACGATGTAAAAGAGTTGAAGCCAAAAAAAAAAAGTATCAAGAAGAAAAAACTGCAAAAAAAAACACAAGAAAAACCAAAAAAATTTTCAAAGACAGAAAGGAAGAAGTTAAAGATAGAAGACGAGATGGTATTGTGCGATTTGAATATTCCATGGCCATGTCGAGATTACACTAAACCGACAAAACAGCAATTAGAGACTTTGAAACTGACGATATTGTTTCTGCAATCTTTACAATATACACATGTACTGATAAATTTTATAATAGCACAAGATATCAAGATACCTAAGAGTGGGATAAACCCTATTGAATTGAGTGAAATCTTAGCAGATGGTTCTATAAAGATAAATATATATACAAGGCTTACATTGGTTATTGATGATATCTCGAATTCTATTAATTTATCAAGTGTTTCACCTTTTTTCGATTTGCTTTCAATAACACCTTTAAGTGAAAAACTGTTATTACTTTCTATAACACAGGATATTGATATTATATCATTTAAATTTGATGAGAGATTACCTTGTTTCTTAAAACATAAATTGGTAAATTCTGCAGTGGAAAAGGGTATCAAGTTTGAAATTGTTTATAATGCATTATTCAACACTGGTAAGAAACAATTTTTCATCAATACATTATCATTATTAAGAACTTCACGTTCAAGAGGTTTAATCATTTCCAGTGGTGCTTCGAAATCTATTCATTTGAAACTGATGTTTGATATAACAAATCTTATTATTATCTTAGGTTTAAATCATAATACTTGTCTTAAATCAATGACAGATTTACCTTTAAAAGTTATATTGAATGGGAAATTAAGAAATAAGAGTTATAAACAATTAATCAATATAGAAGAATTAGGGAATAAGAGGAAAACTGATCATGTCTTGGAAAGACAAAAATTGAAATTTCAAAAAAAATAAATAGCATTTTATAAAGTCATTTTAATTCATTAATTTCGTTTCATATACATTCTATTGACCTCTAACACTTGCTAACTCAACAAATATAGAAGACTTCTTCAACGTCTTGACTTGATCGGTCAGTTGTCGTTGTTGCTGTTCTTTCACTATCTTTCTCTTCTTGGGCACCGTTGTTGATTGTAATATTTTTGGTTTCGATCTCGGTATAAACATAGATGATCCTGTTATCTTCTTAGGAAACAATTCTTTTGTTGGCATAGTAGCAGTCTTGAATTTTTTCTGTTGCTGTTGTTGTTGTGGTTGAAGTCTTTTATTATTTGTTAATTGATTGAATCTAATGTCATGATTAAATTTTTTCTCTCTTATCGAGCATTCTTTATTAATTTTTTGTAACATTGAACTCTTAAATTGTAATTTTGAAACTTGCTGTTGTTGTTGAGGTATATGATCGATAACTTCAATTTGATTTGAATTTTTTTGCTTTTCCAATTTCTTTGTATGTAATCTCAATTTATTAATCAGTTCTTGCCTTTTCAAATCTTGTTCTTGCTCTAATTGTAAATAATTTTCTCTTGAAGTACGATCTGACATAACAGAATTTGGGAATCTTTTTTGAAGTAATTGAAACCAAACATCTTCAGTGAAATCCATTAATTTGGGATCTCTTTCTTCTAAATTCATTAATTGTTGTTTTGATAATTTTAATAATACCGGTTTAAGTAGATGTGAATATAATGACAAGTTATCGATATCTTTTAGTAAATTATGATTTGACAATAGTTTCAAAGTGGATAACTTGACTAAAGACGTGACTCTTTTACGTCTCTTATCTTCAGACAAGATCATCTTCTTGAATTTGCTTCTTATAGTATATAGTGTAATCAGGGGGGGATGATAAAGGTTTTTTTTTACTGAAATGTGTTTAAAAAAATTATAAAAAAAAAAAAAAAGTTAAAAAAGAAAAGAAGAGTCGTGTAAAGAGAGATAAATTATAAGAGTTTATTCGAAAGATGAGGAAAAGGGGTTATTTTTCATTTGCATAAGTCTGTTACGAAGCGACCCAATTCTTTAAGAGTGGTAGTTTGAAAATTCTATTAGAAGCAAGAGAAGTTACAGTAAAATTTTGCACTAAATTAAAGGGGAGAGAAGAGGTTCAGGGAAAAACCACTAAGAAAAACAAAAAAAAAGAAAAACTCCCATCTCAAAAAATTTTCAATAACAGATAAAACAAGATGTCAGAGAGTAAATTCCCATCATACGTGAATGGTGAACCACCAGTGTTGACATTACTGCAATATGATTCCGCAGAGTGGATGAATGAGACATGTATTGATTATAATGTTGTGGAAAAAATTTATTATGTTGTCTTATTTGATAAACCAGAGACAAAAATTGCAAAGATAGATAAACTGGATAATGATAAACTAGATCTGATTTTCCAAGATGCTAAACTGAAGATGCCTAAATAATAGGGGAATATTTATTTGCGTGAGGGAGAATACTATATAATCAAACTTTCAAACTTTCAACATTATCACTTAAAGATTCGATTTCTTCTTTATTTACTGCAATGTCAAAAGATTTCTTAGCATTTTTAGCTAAACCAGCAGAACCAACAGGGATCATAATTTCTGAATGTTCGCCTCTTAAATCAAATTCACTTAAACCTACTATGGAACCGAATTTTTCAAATCTTGATAAATAATGTTGTCTCTTTAAATGAGCTAATTCTTTTAACTTGGGCCAATATAAATCATGTTTATAAATAAAATTAACGTCACCTTCAAATTCTTTATCTAATTGTTCTTTTGGACAATAATTGATAAAAGGTTGATCAAAAACTAATTTTTCTCTTGTTAATGGATCGATAAATGGATGAATCATTTTTAAAAAAGCCCATCCAAGCCATGGAATATTTGTCAATAACAGTTTACCCAATCTTTCAGGGTAATGAGTTTGTAAAATATGTAATACTTGTCTTCCAATACCAATTGGTGGAATCTTCGATGATTTCAAATCGGCTCCATCAAGATCCAGATGTTGCTTGAAATCAATTAATAACAGTAATGAATCTTGTCCACTTGGCATAAAATTGATCACTTGTTCTAACATAAATACCAAATGTTGAACTTGCCTAAAAGAAGTCTTTGTATTTTGACGTCCCGGTTTCAAATATAAATTAGGTCTACAATCATTATCAAAACCCAAGATTACTTCTTTACCAGTTTCATTCTCTGGTGATGTCAATTCAAATGTAACACTATCTTTTTCATCATCTCCGGTATCAATTCCAAATTCTCGACGCCACAGTATTGTCAATTCAATTCTCTTGATACATTCATGACAATCCCATTTTGTTGCTCTAAGATATCTCAAGATACATTCTCTCGTTAACCATGATTTCTCATAATAACTCAACTCTTTCTTAGTATGATGATCTTTTTCACTTATGGCAACCGTTAGTTCCGGATCTTGGAAATGTTTCAATATCTTTGTATATTTGTTGAATTCTTCATCACTCAATTTCTTCTCTTCAGGTGGTGACAAATTTGAAGGTGGTGAATCAAATGGATAATAATGTGGTGGCTGTTGAGAAACAGATTCAAGTTCCCCTTTCTTTTGAATGTTTTTTTTCCTACCAAACATTATTAATCTATGTTTTTACACGTCTATTTCTATTTCAAGATTAATTACCGAGATATATAATCTCTTGTCTATATATATTATACTTTGATAAAAGAGATTAATTCAATTCAACAACAACAACACCAAAAAATAATAATATTTTAAAATTTTTTTTATTTTAAAAAACGAAATGGAACCCTCTCTTGTGAGAAACAGCAAAAGAGAGAAAAAAAAAAAAATTCGCTCATTAACAACCCTGAATCTTTCTCTCGGATGCAGGCATTTTAAAACCGAATTTCCTACTTTATATCAGATCAAAAAATTAAAATTAAAATTAAAATTAAAATTTAAACACAAAACATATGAGAGTTAGTTAATAATTGAACCTTTTTATGGAAATTAAAATATAGAATAAATGTTATAATAAAAAAAAGTCAAATCAAAAGATAATATAAAAGTTAAAAAACAATTTTTTTTTTTTTTTTTTTTTTTTTTAAAAGTTAAAAACAGAAACAAACCTTTTTATCATCATGATCTTGATCAGATTCTTGTTTTTGGATCCCACCATTGTTGGTGTTATCCAATGTTGGATCTTGTTGTGATTGATATTGAGGAAACTGTTGTTGCTGTTGCTGTTGTTGTTGAGGAACTTGTGGTAAAGGTCTATTATTGTTTCTTGCATTATTCATTGGATATTGTTGTGGAGGAGGAGGAGCTTGCCTTGCTGGTGTTCTTCTATTCAGTTGTTGTTGTTGCAGTTGCTGTTGTTGTTGTTGATGACGTCTTTCTCTATCACCTGGAGGATTTGGATGTCCATAACCATGCAAATTAGGTTTCTTATTGATTGTGGCATCCCAACCACGTCCACCGTTCAATTTTTGCCAATCATAATTACCATCCAGTTTTTCTCCTAAATCATCCAAGGCACTTAATAATAAGTTTCTTAAATAATTATAATCTGGTTCCAGATCAAAAGCTAAACCTCTAACTGTTTCCAAATAAACTGCAAATTGTTTTGGTAAACCTGAACATAAATCCAATACTGGTGTAGTTCTCTTTTTTTCTCCAATCTTCTCATATTTTTGCTTATTAGTTGGCAGCTTCAAACCTTGCCATGGTAATTGACCTCTAAGGAAATAAAAAAATACATGACCCAACAGTTCTAAATCATCACGTCTTGATTGTTCTCTTCCAAGATGTGTATTAACACTCATATAACGAGCAGTTCCACTTAATGATTTCTTTTCTCTATATGGAATATGTTGTTTTGTACGTGGATCTCTATATTGTTTTGCCATACCAAAATCAATTAAATGAACTTTATGTTCGTCGGCTAAGCCTGGACGTCCAATTAAGAAATTATCAGGTTTGATATCTCTGTAAATCAAGTCATGAGCATGAACTTCTTCAATTAATGTAATCATTTGAACACTAACTTGGACCACAGTCTTAATACTGAAACGACGACCACACCAGTCAAATAAATCTTCTAAAGATGGACCTAACAAATCGATAACCAAGATGTTATGTAAACCTTCTTGGCCAAAATAATATGCATTTGGTATTCCTGGAGATCCACTAAGATGCTTATAAGTTCTATATTCATCTCTCAATTGAGGAGCTTCTGTCTTTCTTGGCTCAAATTTAATGGCAACTGGAACTCCATTGATCATATTAGTACCTTCAAATATAACACCAAATGAACCTTCTCCAACTTTCTTCCCAATCTTATAATGTAAACCAACAATTTGCGATGAAGAGGAGCTTGATGTTGTTGTATTAGTTGAAGTTTGTTGTTGTTGAGGTGGAGGAGGAACAGATGTATTTTGGGATATATTATTATGTTGCAGTTGTTGTTGCAAATTGTATTGAGAAGGGTGTTGATGTTGTGAACTGACGTTATTTGATGACGCAGCCAATGCAGCTTGAGCAGCTGATGTTGAAGGTGGTATTGCTCGATTCGACATTCCCTTTATATATATCTATATTATGATGTGTATTATTATGATTGATGCAACGACAATGACTGAGGGAATGACGTGGTGTTGAGGAAACAAAATGACAAAAGAACTATGATGCAATTAAATCAATATATATATATATAAAGTGTATGTTTGAAGGTGGTTGATTTTCGCGGTTAAAAAAAATTCAAAATTGATCTAAAAATAAAATGAGTGAATATGGAATGTTGATTAGTTAAAAGGGTATACACAGATATACTGGATTGTATATACGTATATATGAGATATAGATATTTCTATCTATAATATAGTAATCAACAAGAAGATATTAATAATTAACGAAAAGGGTTGCTTGAGGAAAATGGAAATTGATGATTGTTTTGTTGTTGATTTTTTTTTTTTTTTTTTCTTTTTCTTTTTGTTATTTTTTTTTTTTTTTTTCTCTTCAATTTTTTTTCTTTGCTTTTTTTCACTCTTACGATGAAAAGTCGTGTAAAATGGCAACCAACAGATGGGGGAAAGACATGGGAAAAGATAAGGTGACCCTATTATCAATTAAGATTAATAACAACAAGGATCTATTTGTAAGATATATACAGATGAATTATAGAATAAATAAATATGGTAGAATTATAGTAGAATAAAAAAACGAAATAACAAGAACAAAAAAAAAAACCCATTCAATCATAACAACGTTGGAATTAAGGACAAACTTCCACTTCCTTCCAGTGATCTCCTCTAACTCTGGTACTTATAAATCTTCTATTATTTAAATTCTCCAAATCAACAAAATCAACAACATCAACAAACATACAAACAACACTAAAATTTTCTAATCCAACTTCATCTTTACCTCCATCAACTCTTCTACTTATTGCATCGATTAAAGTTCTCTTTTCAGAATTTATCTTGGACCCAGGTGTAGGTTTCCTAAAAGATGATTTCATTGTTCTTGATAATGTCTGCCATTGTCTATCTAACTCGTGTTGCCATTCTTCTAATGTTGGAGGTGATAATTCCGGCATTGTAGAACAATCATCATCGAAATTATTATTATGATCTTTAACTATTGCTGGTGAAACTAATGGGTATATTAATTCATCAGATAATTTTTGCTTTGTAAAGACTTCATTATTTTCCAATATTATCTCTTCATCATCTTCTAAATGCTTATTATTTGTTTCTAAATCCGATGAAGTAGATGAAGATGATGTTGATGGTAAATGTGATGATGGTGGTAATATAATTGAAGGTGTTATCTCATTATTTATAATTTTGGCAATACCTGTAAATCTAAATTGTTTCTTTGTCTTTGGAAAATAAAAACATGCTTCAAAATCACAATCATTTGCCAATTCTTTATATTTTAACATTCTCTTATCAGTGGTGAAAGTCAATATATTTGTCTTACTATTATTGAAAAGAAATCCTCTATATACACAGGTACGAACTTTTGGTTTCCCCAGTGCATCCACTGTGGCAAATGAAAATGAAATAAAATTCAGTTGCTCAGAATCAACACAACTCTTAAAGATAGGAACCCATGGTCCCATCATTTGTAACATTTTCTTACGAAGAAATGAAATTGTGATATATATATACTTTTAATACAAGAGATTCAAAGAAATTACTCAACTGATATTTTTTAAATACTTTTTTTTTCTTTTCTACAAGGGAAGGGGAAAATTTTTTTGTTTTGTCTTTTTTGGTTGCAAGCGAGGAAAAATAAAAAAAAAAACAAAAAACAAGGGCTATTTTTTAATTATACCATCCACGTGAGTGGTTCAAAGAGGTAGAATATTTGGGATCGGACCGACAGGAGTTATAGCATGAGGATTAATTTGAGGATGTGATTTGGTATAATGATACTTAATATGATCGAAATTTGTCTCTTCTTTAAAACCTGGGATTTCCCAGTATAAATGTTGCATCCATTTATGAATCAGTGGATAATTATATCTAATCATTCCAATATTACATTTGAAATGTTGCACATATACCGGATCAAATCTAATAATGGTGACAAATAACCGAATATCGGCTTCGGTCAATTTCCCTGCAACTAAGTATTTACCGCCAGTCAAGATTGATTCCACTTTATCTAAATGTTTAAACACATTTTCACACTCTTTTGAGTAAATTTCTTGTTTTGTTGCAAAACCGGTCTTGTAAACACCATTATTAATATTATCATACACCAAGTCATTAACCTCGTCAATTTGCAATCTGAGGTCAGTTGGATAAAAATCAATTTTTTGAAATTTTTCAGATATAATACTGTTAAATTCATTGTTAAACATTCTGATAATCTCCGAACTCTCATTGTTAACAATTGTCTCGGTTTTCTTATCCCATAATACAGGTACTGTGAATCTACCTTCATAATTTGGATTGGCTTTATAATACAACTCTTTAAGTCTCTTGAACCCATAATTATGTTCCTCCGTAGCTCCTTCACATGGATCATCTTTTGAAGGGAATCTCCAACCTTCTTTGTCCATATGCCAATGAACAACACTCAATCCAATAATGGAAGCTAAACCTTTCAATCTACGAACAATTAAAGCTCTTGTTGCCCAAGGACATGCATAACTAACATATAAATGATAACGATTCAGCTCTGGTGGGAATCTTGCTCCATTTTTGGAAGAAATTGAATCACGGAAACTTGAAGCTTTTCTCTTAAATTCACCAGATTCTTCCGCAAACTTATGGATTTCAAGTGGTTTCTTTTCTGACATTTTTTTTCTTTCTTTAATTATTAAAAAATAATACAATTATAGCAAACAGATCTGTTTATATATCAATTGCAATTCAACAATTTGTAATTTTTGACTAAATTTTTACTAATTGCTACTTTTTTTTTTTTTTTTTTTTTTTCCTTCTGTGGAGAGAGAAAACGAAATACATATTCAATAGATAAATGATGAATGATAAAACTATAAGATTACACAACTTATCTTCTTCTTCTTCTTTTGTTTTTTTTTCAATTTATTCTCATCTAAATTATGAATTTTCTTATCATCTTCTTTACCATGTTTCTTCTTCTTATCGTTCAATATTGGAATATTATTACTATTTGTCGAGTTTCTGTTAGCATCATTATTATTCTTATCATTTGTAGTTGCACCTGCAGAGCCAGAAGAGGGTACTCCACTTACTTCTTTCCTTATAATTTGTCTAACAACATCGACAAACAGTTCTTCAACATTTGTCTTGTACATGGCACTAGTCTCATAAAATGGAACTTTCCCCCATCTTTGTGAAACGGCAATACCATCTTGAGCACTAATTTTCCTCTCATCATCTAAATCACACTTGTTACCAATTAATGCCATTGGAACATTTTCAGTGTCTTTAATCCTTACTAATTGTTGTCTAATACTTTCCAATTCTTTTAATGAATTCTCATCGGTCACTGAATAAACCAATAAGAAACCTTTCCCACTCTTGATATACAATTCTCTCATTGCTGTGAATTGAGCAACACCAGCAGTATCTAAGATCTCTAAATCACATGCTCTACCATCAACTTCAATTTGCTTTCTGTATGAATCTTCAATTGTTGGATCATAACTCTCGACATAAACTCCTTGTACAAATTGAACAGTTATTGAAGATTTACCAACACCACCTGCTCCTAACACTACAAGCTTATAATCTTCACTAGATGTTAGTCCATTATCTCTCTAAGCTCAATGAATATACTCACCTCTCATTCTTTGTTGTAACAAGTACTGTTTTTTTTCTTTCTATTTTCAGAATATATCCTTGTAGATATAAAAATTTAAGAACACAGGCAAAATAATAATTACAATTAATAAAGTACCAAAAATAATGGAAAAAAAAAAGCAAAAAATAAAAAAAAAATTCACAAAAAAACAAGAAGAATTAAATCAGTGAATTAAAATGCTAATAAAGTAATTGGACTGTTTCCAATATAATGATTTGTTTAAATAACAAAAGAATGTTTTGATTAATGTTTTGGGTTTTTATTTTATTTTATTTTATTTATTTTTTTTTTTTTTTTGTTTTTTGTTTTTTTGTATTTTTTTTCCATTGGGAATTTTTTTTGGTGTGGAATTTGACAAAACAGAGAAGAAAAAAATCGCGTGAAAATTTTAAGGGTAAATTGAACTCTACACGAAAAAGTAAAACAGATCAAGTTTCATTTTGTTATTTATCTCTACTATTGACAGTCTCATAATGTTGTTTCCATTCTGTAGGGACCAATTTGGAAGAACAATCATTTACATGATCCAAGAATTCTTTAACATTGGGGAATTGTTTTTGACATGATCTGCACCACCCGTTTTCAAGTTTGTAATTTTCAGGGGGCAGGGCTTTATCTTGAACAAAATGGACCAATTTTAAATGTCTTTTCAACACATCCAACCTGTTGAATGCACCTCCGTTTCTATGACATGTAGGATCGTTTCTCCAATATGGACATTGGAATTGTGGGGGTAAATGTGATTTCATATGTCTTTTCAAATCACTTAATCTTGCAAAAGACCAATCACAATCATGTGCTCCACATGCAAATGGTCTCCAACTTGATTCAGAAGCTGCTTGGTATACTACAACATTAGGTAATTTGTCGTTTTCTGATTGCTTATTCTTTCCTTTCTCTGGTTTAGTTACTTTGTGTTTTGGAATTTTTGGTGGTTGTCTTTTGGATTTCCGTATCAGTGTAGGATGTCTTCTCTTAAAATCTGAATCTTCTTCTTCACTGTCTTTATCACTTTCTGATTTCTGGTCTTTTGTCGAAGCTTCAACCTCCACCACGGGAGGAGACGCTTCAGGAGATGCTTTTTCCAGCACTTGTTGTTGCTGTTGCTGCAGTTGATGATGAGCATATGCTAATTTAGAGTGATTCGAATAATTTTGATACAAATAACTATTATACAGATGTATCATATCGGCTTGTGATGGACCCAGTGGTGGTTGAGCTAACGGTGGTAACTGTTGGTAGTATGCAGAATACTGATTGTAGTATTGATAATAATCTGGGTAGTGACCGTAATAAGTTGTGGGCACCATTGGAGGTAATGGAGATGCAGTTTGTGGTGCTTGCGGATGAGGAAATTTTAATTGGTCATTCTGTAATTCTTTCGTCAGCTTCTTTATTACAGGTCTCTTAGCATCTTCAACATTGCCTGTGTCCTTATCGGCTGTTCCTTTGTTGATTGTTCCATTATCGACAGCTTTGCCCTTATCGAGTGCTATCTCTTTGTCCACTGAAACGTCAGATTTACCTTGCAGTGGTTCTGTTTCAGATAATAACAAATTCGATATCAAGGGTCGTTTATCAGTCCTTTGTATAGTAGAGGCTGCGATCCCTGTTGATGCAGCTGATAAAGACGCAGCACCCGATGAAGATTCTTCCTTTTCCTTCTTTATTGGCATGTCAAACTGATGTGAGCTTTTGAATTATGATTTTTGGTGAATTCTACTAATATCTGGTGATTAAATGAATTGTCTGATGTAAGCCACACCTAATTAGGGAATCAGGGTAGACAAAATATTGCTAATAAATTAAACTCAAAAACAAATTAAAAGAAAAATAATAACTGAAAGTAATCCTCCAAACTAGTACCCTAAGCCAATAATCCCAATAAAAAAATCTGTACAACTGAAAGTCAACCTGGTAGAATACCCTTTGTGATGATCTTATGATATCCGGTTTTCTCTTTTTTTTTTTTTTTTTTTTTTTTTTTGGTAAAGAAAAATCAATTTTTCTCTCGTTGACAATTTTTTTTTTCTCTTATTTTAATTTGGTTTTCCTCACAAAATGCGGCAAATTCTAACGGTTTTGATATGGTTTGCACTTCAAATTCTGTATTAGCCAAAAAAATCACCAGAAAGTTTTCTTGAGAGACATAAATTAAGCACTATTATGTTCAAGTATTTTACAAGATCGTCGTTGATACCCAAAGTGAGATTTAACTCAACTTCTGTTCCACAATGTAAGTTGTATTCTTTACTTTTTGCGATAAGGCAAATGATTAACGTTTTCCTAGATCCACCAAATTTATTATCGTTGAAAGTTGGCAAGATCATTGATATTAAGAACCATGAAAATGCCCTGAAATTGTACGTATCCCAGGTACAGCATTCCACGGATCTGGATGCTCCGCTGTTGCAGATATGTTCAGGGTTAGTACCTTTCATTGCCAAAGATCAATTATTGAATTCATATATTGTCATCTTGACAAATTTAAAGACATCAAAGATGAGAGGTGAAAAATCAGAGGCAATGTTATTAGCTGCCTCAAAGAATACAGAAGATGGTGCAAAAGTGGAAATCGTCAGACCTCCAATTAATTCTGAGATTGGTGACATATTGAGTTTTGCTAATTTCCCAGTTTTGGAGAATTTGAAAAATTTGAAAACGAAACCATTGGAAGAAATCACTATGAATTTGAAAACAAATGCTTCCAAACAAATTGTATATATGAATGCGGGTCAAGAGTGTTTGTTGAAGAATTCGAATGGGGACACATGTTTTGTGGATTCTTTACAATTTGCAGAAGTTCATTAATCGTATGTAAATAGAACATCATCGTAAATAAATTTAGAATACACATACAATATAAGAAGCAATAGTATAAAAAAGCAAATTAAATATTACAGCACATATAGCCAAGACAAAAACAAGCACAAAAAACCGTTCAACACACAGAGCACAATTCAAAAGAAAAATCACAAAACAAAAATAATAAAATAAAGCTAATTGGTATAATATATAAAAAAAAAAAAAAAAACTTTTTAACCAGCAAAAGTTTATATCTTTTTTTCTCTGAATTATTGGAGTCATTCTTTGATAGGTCCGATATTCATCGTTGGTGTTGTTGGAGTTGTATCTTCATTATTAATATTTTGATTTTTCAAATCAGTTTCGAAATTTTCTTCAAAAAAATTAGGGTTCAATTTCAAGAAATTATCACATTTTAATAAGATCTCTTTTGTTGTTGAATCTTGGTCTTTATCAAAACCTGCTTTCTCATAAAATTCGTATAAAAAACTTGGCACAATGGCAAAATCCTCTGGTGTTTGTAATAATGTATCTAATACCTCAATGGCTAAGAAATAAGCTTCACCTCCTGGAATCAGATCCGAGGTTAAACTTGGTTGCTTATTATTCACAACCAGTGGCTTCGAGTATAATATATTAGGTGTCACCACAGTGGCCAAATTATGTGTATGCATCTTGGAACCGGTATCCTTATCGATATAAGAAAAAGATGTGACCCATCTTAAGAAATACAATAACACTTCAGCAAAATCACGATGTGCAGATGGCAACATACAATTGCAAATTTTCAATATCCTATATTTGATATTCGTATCGGTGTATTTTTGAGATGAGATCCATAAATCGTATAATTTGAAAGTGAATAATGGATCTGGCATTTCTCTTAAGAATTTTTTCAACAACGCAGCCAATTGAATTGGAGTCTCCTTAGTGAAATCCGGAAGCTTTGTAGGATTAGCATCAATGGCCTCTGTTAACAATCTTAAACCTTTGATATTACCATTCTTACGGAAAACACCTTCCACAGACATATCCATCTGGTGCATAGCTGAAATACATTCATCTACGAATGCAGGGATTTTCAATTTTGCAGGTCCAACTCCAAGATCTGATTCTACGCCGTATTTAGCAGTTAAATCTTCTAATGGAGCACCAAATACTGAACCGGCACCACCCGCTGAACCTGATTGAGAATTCTTTCTTGAAGATGATGCCGATGACGTCGTTGGAACTGAATCAGAAGATTTGAAAAGCTTCCCCCAAAATGTGGTTGCCCTCTTTGTTGGAATCAAAGATAACAATTCTTCTCTTGTATATTTACCATCTGTCTTAATCAATGATAACACGGCAATATGTCTTATAACAAACAGTTGTGATGTGGTTAATTCAGAATAATATATCTTCTTTTCATTAAGTGCTGGAGTTCCTGGTACTGACGGTACTTCTGTTTCTGCTAAAGTACCCATTGTATTACTTCTTGCAGCCAATTTCATCGATCTTGGTTTCGGATCTATAGTGGTGTTTGAATGAGTCAGATGCCTGAATGCATTTGGTCTTTGTTCACGAGCTTGCTCCGCAGAGACAATTCTTGGAATATCATCCAACGTCAACGATTTTTGATTTTTCAATAAATCAGTAGTTCTATCAAAATAAATAGCATCATTCTTATTACTTGGCTCATCTTCCACTATCAATTTCTTCTTCTTTCTCGTCTCTAATTGATCCTCAACATTAGAATGCAAAAATGATAATTTTCTTGAAATATTGGTCTCATCATCCTCATAGTCAAGTAATGATTGTGACTCCGCAGTATCAGCATCTGGAGCTTCAATAATTCTTGATCTACGTGCATTTTGTTTCATAGAGGTCGAAATTTTTTGTTCCCTTCTTGTTGATCTCATTCTCTTGATATCAGTTAAAGTCTGCTTATAACGTAATTCTGTAGCCTCGTTCTCTTTCTCTGTTGTATCTGATGGGATACGACTCACACTCAAGTCTCTCTCCCTTATTACCCTTGACCTCACTAGGGCAATCTTTAAAAGATAAATCAATTGTGATAGTCTAGAGACATTTTCAAAACCACGTTGACTATCCAATACATCTGTTGAACAATTCGAGCAAAATACAGAATCTGTCTCAACTTGGAAACTTGCCTCTTGAATAGTGGATTTAGTGAATTTCTTATCACATTTACAACATTGTAAACATTCCAAATGCCATCTCTTTGTACCAAACAGTACACATTCTTGTTCAATACTTTTCTTACAAACAGAACAACTGTCAGTTGAACTAGCAGGAACTTTCAATATCGGGAACACGTCATCTGGCACTTGCTCATGAGCTCTAACTTCTCTAGAAAACCTTTCTAAAGCTAAACTTGAATGTGAAAATTTGTTATGCTGTAATGCATGGTATAAACCGTATCTTATGATCAATTTTAAATAATGAGCTAATCCTGTGATCAACGATAAGAGTTCTTTTGAAAGATCAGCTGAATGTCCCGTGTTATTTGATTTTCTCAAGATGGCTAAATATGTCATTATCTTTGCTGACAAGCTTCTAGGTTCTTTTCGAAGAGTTTGATATTTTGGTTCCGCAACTTCTAAATTCTCAACTCCTAAAGAATGTAACACATTTATACCATTAAACAATTTCTCAACCATCAAAATTAATTTCCCCGTGGTCAAGAGACCTTTAACTTGTTGTCCAGTAGATGCATATTGAAGCATATTTGATATACATGCGGCAGTTGCTTCTTCGTAAGTGGAAAAAGTCAACCAAATAGACATAATTGCTTGTTCCATCTTTTGTTCAGCCTCAAATAGTTCTTCAGCAGAGAGATCAGAATCTGCAAGATTTTTAAACGTGCCATCTGGAGATATAAATCTAGCAGAAGATCCGGAAAGGCCAGCATAATCTGCTGTGACGGTGATACTCCAAAACTTGTGTACCATAAAACATTCTGGGTGCCATTGCTGTATTCTTCCACCTCTGAAAATCTCTGCATATTGTTTTAAAATAGGTGAATGGCAACCTTCACAATGGCATGCATATTGTTTAGAGTAGTGATAATGACAATAAATACCATCATTATGTTCGTAAAAACTTTCATCTTTTTCAAAAATTTTGGAACATACAGAACAAGTAAAATGTTCTAAATGATATTTTCTATTCAATGCTGTCACATAGGGTCCTCTTAAAGCATTTTGGCAACTGTAACATACCAAATCTAATTTTCTGAAATAATCTTGTTCACATAATGCAATTTTGATTTCTTTCCCCGTGTCTGGATCTATTGTCTCTGATGAGAAGAATTTTGAAGCACATTCTTTGCCACATTCATGACAACAAAAACATTTAACGTGATATACATCACCAAGGGCCCTTACAAATTGACCCGTGAGTCTTTCTCCACAAGCTTTACAATATTTTGTTGGTTTCCTTACTTGTTGCTTCATAGATTCCGAGTTATTTCTTGATCTTGGGACAACGGCCCCATTAGTTCTCAACACAGGAGGCGGGGGAGTCGTTGGTAATTCAAATTGGTCTTGTGAATGTTTTTGACTATGTACTGGAGACATTATGTTTTCATTTTGTTGAGGACGTAAAGGAGAAGTCTCGTTAACAATGCTCTGAGAATTGAGCCTTGGAGTACTCGAGTCATTCAAAAACTTCTCTTTATATGGGTGTACATGACTAGTACCATTACCATTTATTCTTGGAGCCTCTGGAGATTTTGTCCCCTGCTGCTGCTGCTGCTGCTTCTGTTGCTGCCTTCCTTGAGTATTATTATACGTCTGCCAATTGGGTCTTTGCTCGAATGAAACATCCGAGGCTTGGTCCTGTTGACTCATCATATGGGGTGGAGGAAGTTATCTATCTATCTAATCTTTGGATCTTTGTGCTGTAAGGGAAGTGATACGAAAATGAATTCAATTGTTTTGAATTTTTCTCTTTTTTTTTTTTTTTCCTTTGTATATATATTTTTCTCTTTCCCAGTTTATGTACTATTTAAAATAGGTGAGTCAAACGAGTGAACGTAATGAATGAATCAAGTGAGTTGGTAGATGACTTTGTCTTGTGTGAAGTGGGGGGAAGTCCAAGAGTATGTATAGTTGGGATGAATTAATTCTTTAATTAATTTTTATTGATTTGGATCTAAATTTAACTACTTGCAAACAGGAAAAAAAAAAAAAAAAAAAAAAAAAAAAAAAACTTTTCTGGGAAATAAATTCGAACGAAATAGGAAATATTTACAGACTTTGATTTTCTAGATCATAATAACAAATAGTACCATTTCTCTTCATAGCAAACTTTAGATACCACTATCCTTACTACATACCACTGTCGTTCTCTTGAGATCTATTAGAATATTTTTTTCAGTTACAAATCTTCTCGTAAATGGTAATGATTTAATAGTAAACAAAACATTCAAGGTTATATATATTGTGCTTCAGTTGATCTGGTTATAATGCGCATAACTAATACCACTGATCTTTTTTGTTCCTTGAGAGCAAAAGCTTATTACTGAGCAAGAAAAAAAAAAGCTTTTATTGAGTTGATTGTTTGTTCATGTTCTTTTGCATGAAGGAAAGTGTCTAGCGAATTTTCTTATGATGCGATGGACCAAATGAGACAAAGTCTCTTGTGCCTGACTCAACTGGGTTGTTTTGTGTCTTAGGTGCTTAGCTCGTCTCCTGCATAAACACCAGATCGGGACAGTTTTATTATTTATTTGCACTATTTTTGATCCACTATACACGAACACATATTTATCTTGTGACTTTTAAATTGCAGCTGTGTCTTCTATAAATTTAACTAATTCATTCAATTTCTCAATTTCACCTCCTTGTAAAGGAATATTTTGTTTTAACTCATTCAATAATTTCAATGCCTCATTGTAATCATCTTTCATATCTTGTAATCTTGGTATCACTTCTTCATCGATCTCTTCTTCTTTTATTTCCTCTTCTGATAATTTGCTAATTATTTGTTGTAGTTTGGAATCGTAATTAGTCTCCAATGTTTCCTTGTACTCATTCAGAGCTTTTAATGGAAATTCTCTTCGCAATTTCGTCACTTCTAAAGTTTCCTTCTCAACTTCTTGATAAATCTGTCTCAATTTTTGATTTAATTCGACATCAAATGGTTCAATTTCTAAAAAATTCAGTTAGTATACCAATATTAACAAGATGGTCTAGTAGCAAATACATACGTTCTTTTGGTTTACTCAAGACATTTTTCAAACTCTCCGATTTAGTCATATCTTTCCCATCAACTAATAACGAATGTTTAGACATCTCAAATGTGCCATATATGAATTCTTCAATCATATCTATTATCTTCAAAGTTAAAGGGTCCTTTGTATCTTGAGATGATGAAGGCAAATTCAATTTCAATTTAGAATGTGCATTACTGAGAAATATTTTTTGTAAATATTTCATATCTTCAGCTGATAACTGGATCTTTTCATGAAGTCCTGACATGGTCCTATTTTATTTATTATTTCAAAAAAAAGCTGTCCCATTCACTAGTCCAACACAACCTGATTTGATTAGTGATTTACACTCTATATGGATAGACTGATTATTACTCTTTGATTTGATTACTGTTTAAATATAAACAAAACAAAAAAAACAAAAACAAAAAAAAAGAAGTGTATAATGAATCAAATCATAATTAATAAATCTGCAATCAAATACGTGTCAATAAACCCAGCTGCCTTTTTCCTTTACATACATTTTTTTTTTTTTTTCAATTTCATAAAGGAAAAAACCATACAACACAACATTAGCTATTGTGTATATCACTAGATAAAATAATCATAATGTATGTTCAACTTATATTCAATTGAGTATAGCTCAATTTACTAACTTTTTGTTTCTTTCAGGTCTTCGTCTGGTGATGAATTGTCTCCTAATTTTGCACCATTCTTTGGATTTGCTGGATGTGCAGCAGCTATGATCTTGAGTTGTGCCGGTGCAGCTATTGGTACTCTGAAATCAGGTATAGGTATTTCAGGTATTGGTACTTTTAAGCCAGAATTAATCATGAAATCTTTAATTCCTGTTGTCATGAGTGGTATATTATCAGTTTACGGATTAGTAGTTAGTGTCTTGATAGCTGGTGATTTAAGTCCAGATGAAAATTATTCTTTATTCAATGGGTTTATGCATTTGGCCTGTGGTTTAAGTGTCGGTTTTGCATGTTTGTCATCTGGTTATGCCATAGGAATAGTTGGTGATGAAGGTGTACGTCAATTCATGCATCAACCTAGATTATTTGTTGGAATTGTATTGATATTGATTTTTGCTGAAGTGTTAGGTTTGTACGGAATGATCATTGCATTAATTTTAAATACTAAAGGAAGTGGATGATATAAGATCATCTGGCCAAAAAAAACAACCATTTTCATTTCTTATAAGCATAATATGCTTTCAATTTGATCAAGTATTTTGTACATATATTGATTCTATTTTTTTTTATAATCTTACATTTTTTAAAATTTATTCTGGATAAAGTTAACAAAGGGAAAAATACACAGTTAAAAAATTTCAAATCTAAGCAGATGTATCCATCTTATCTGTTGTTGTTCCATTTCCTACACCAAGCACAACATTACCATCATCTCCAATAAATTCTGTGGAATTTTCTTCCAAATATTGTACAGATCTATCACTATCCAAAAACAACAAATAAGATCTCTTGACATCATTTATCTCCACGATATTTGATCTTCTCTTTAATGCAATTTGATTTGAGACACTGATCAAATTTGAAGCATATCTCAAACTAGTTTCTTGGCCAATCTTGGTTAATAACAGTAAAGCATCTCCGTTCAAGTCAACTTCTTCTTCTTGTGATCTAATTGATAAGATTTCTTTGATTTCTTCCTCGTTATATGATTCAGTTCTGATGATAATTGAACGATCTAATAAATCCATTGGTAATCCATGTGGTGATTTGTAATCTGTGCCTCTAGTCTTTGATATACCTCTATTTGTTGCCATGATAACAATTGGCGAAAATTCATCTTCTAAAGCTCTGTTGATATATGAAAAACATTCAATATCTAACATATGAACTTCATCGATAAACAAGACACCTGGTGAAATTTCCAGCTTACCTTCTTCTTTCCACTCGGCAACTTTTGCATTGATTTGATCTCTAACTTCTGATCTAATTTCTCCAGTATCACCACTGAAAAGAGCCAAGAAACCTTGCGATCTTGAATTGATAACATCGATTTCATGTAATGAAACTGTATGAACAACTTCTTTTCTCTTTTGTAATTCCCCCTCTGGACATTGGACAAACTTCGTCTCAGGTCCCATAGCATCATAATCACGAGCTCTTGTATATGATCTACCCAATTTGGTTATTTTCCCACTTGCCTTATCAATTGATATAATGTCTCCAGCAATAACTTTTTCTTTTTGCAAACCTTCAATCATCTTATTACCCAACTCGTAAATAGTTTCCATATCTGTTGTCTTAATAGTTAATTTTCCTTGCTTATGACCGCCAGTGATAGATCTATCAATTTGAATTTCAACAACTTCACCTTCTATCAATTCTGTCTCTTCTTTAATCTTAATACCAATGGATTTTCTAAATGCTTGGGTTAAAGCTTCCGTCTTACTCAACTCCAATGAGAAAATCTCAGATCCAGCCAAAGCTGTAAATGGAACATCTTGGCCTAAACTTTGAGATACACCAGTGGCTATAGCTGTTTTACCGGTAGATGGTGGACCAGCTATCAAGACAGCTCTTCCGGCAATCTTACCATCTTGAATCATCTTCAATATAACCCCGGCGGCTCTTCTTGCTTTCAATTGTCCAACCATACCTTGAGATTGTTCTCTTGGTTGTAAATTATCATCAAGACCTAAACCTGAGATATGTGAATGAGCTGAAATCAAGGAAAAACCTTGTAACTCCTTATTTGGATTAGTTGTTGCAATGGACTAAGAAAGTTAGTATCATCTATCGGTCATTACTTAAAACAAAGAATTCACTTACCATTTGTTCTTATGTTGTTGTTTATTCCACTTCTTTGAACAACTTTTAATGAAAATTTTTGTTGATTATTTTTTTTTTCCTCTTAAACTTTTTTTTTTTTTCCTCTCCTTCCATTTTGCTGTTTTTTGCCATGTTTTATTTTTAATTTTTTTTAAGAAAATAATAAAAATTACAATAGATAATAGTGATAGAATAATATTATTCAGTTGAAGATGTCTTTCGTAATAGATTTCCTTAGTCAATGCTTGCCCTGTATTCCTTCGACACCGGAATTGAAAATAAATAAAGCTAAATTTAAGATATTGAAATTATTGGGTGAAGGAGGCTTTAGTTATGTATATCTTGTACAAGCTTCGAATGGAGGATGTTATGCTTTGAAAAAGATAAGATGTCCTTTTGGACATGAAAGTGTTAAATTGGCAATGAGAGAAGTCGACAATTACAAGGAGTTTAAGTCACCTTATATTATAAGATCAATCGATTCTAGTATTGTTCAAGAGCAAGATGGTTCTAAGACAGTGTATATACTATTGCCCTATTTTGATTCAGGTTCGTTACAAGATATCATAACTAAGAATGTCATCAATAACACAAAGATGGAAGAAACTGAAGCCTTGAGAATATTTATTGGTATATGTAGAGGTTTACAATCGATGCATAGGCATCATGTTAATGCCAACTCATCAACTCAAAGAAATTCCATCACTATGACACGAGATCTCTTAAATTCAACAAATACAGATATAAACAGTAATAATGATGATATGATAAGTAATGGGGAGAATCAAGTGTTGTTGGCCAGTGATGATGAAGATGACGATTTAAATGAGCTTGATGGTACAGAGTTACAAGAGACAATTCCATTTGCGCATAGAGACATGAAACCTGCCAATGTCATGTTATCAAAAGATGGTTTACCAGTACTATGTGATTTAGGATCGTGTACTAAAGCAAGATTATCAATTAAAAACAGAGCACAGGCAATTACTGTACAGGAACTTGCTGAAGAACATTGCACATTACCTTATAGAGCTCCTGAATTATTAGATTTAAGTCCAGGAGATAAATTGGATGAAAAAATTGATATTTGGTCATTAGGTTGTACTTTATATGCCATATTATATGGAATGTCTCCTTTTGAAAAAGAAGAACAAGAAAATGGTGCCAATATGACATTGGCAATTAGCAGTGGTACTTTCTCATTCCCAGATGACGATACTTATAGTGACGAGATTAAAGATTTGATCAAGATGTGTCTTGTATTACAACCCGATCAAAGACCAGCCATTGAGAAAGTTCTCTCAACTCTGTTAGAGATTCAAGGTAGTTAACTCAGACTTTAATATATATATACTTCTTGCATTGAAGAGATTTAAATGGTAATACAATTAACTAATTTACCCCCTGGACTATATTACTGGTAGACCTATGTCTAAAATGTGAACAATAAGGACCAATATAAGTAATACGTGCGGCGTACTGTCAAGATGAACAATATGAAAACGGCTTCTCATTTTATTGAACCTTTTTTTAATATAATTGATGTTGCATAAAATTCTGTCTATACAGTGAAACCCTTGAGCCCACTGAAGGGTTCATTTAAAGGTGCATTTTAACTTTAATCTAGAACTGACAACTGTTAACTTCTCATCCTTGCCAGAAAAAAAAAAAAAAAAAAAAAAAATTGTGTTAAAAAAAAGTACAAAAAGCCTGAAACTTATTTTTTTTTTTCTTCTGTAATTTTAAGTGGCCATCTCTTGTTCTTCTTCACCGTTTTCACCTTATTGTTGGTACACTTATACTACTGATCAAGTTTCTTGTTGTTGAAGACGCTCTAGAGTATACTATAATATCACTTTCATCATTTGTTCAAGTTGAAAAGCTCCGTCAAGGAAATCAAACAAATTCCACCATGTCATCGATCCCACCACCACCACCACCACCATCATCATCATCATCACAAAATAATAATGGCACTGCAGTAGCGAACAGCACTGCTTCACCCTCACCACCACCACCACCACAATCTTCAAAACCAACGATAAAATCTTCTCAAAATGGAGGAGTCATGGAAGGTTGGAACGATCTTCCTCTGTTGGGACCGTTATCCAAAAACAACGCATCATCTACTTCTTTGAGTAGTAAAAATAGAAGAAGAAGACATGTTTCACATAATTTTGCGTCTTCGGATAGTATTGCAACGATTCCCTCTTCTCAGAGTATTAATAGATCTTCATCGCAACTAAGTTTTGGATCTAACAACACGTCAGCACCACCACCTCCACCACCTGCTGCTTTAAATAAATGAATAGAGTGGTCTTTCAATTCAGTTCAGTTCATATCACTTATATATATATACCAAAACAAAACCAAAAAAAGTTTTAATGCAATCATTTATTTATCTTTATACAGATCATCTTTTAAACATATAACTTTTCTCCAACACCTCTTTTGCCTGATTGATCTTCATTGCCACGTATGGACTTCCTCCTTTATCAGGATGATTAATCAACATACATTTCCTATGCTTTTTCTTTAACAAATCTTTATTCAAATGCAAAATCTCCTCGTTGGAGATACCTAGTATTAATAACAGTTCACTCTCTGTCATCTTTTGATAAAACCCACCAGGAAACTGTGCAAATTTCAACTCTAATTCATGATTGGGTATATTATTAAAATGCTTATTCAATTCCGATATCGATATCCCATTTAAAGCTAGTATCATAGTGGGTGTTAATGCATTATACCTCTTTAAAGCTCCTAATCCAGCCTTCACTGAAAGTGCAGCCACAGTTACACCTACACCAATTATTATTGGTAGTACCTAACTCTTGTTAGAATACTTCATAGACTCTTAATTAGAAAAACTATAACTTACCATTATCTCTTGATTGATCTGTATTAGTTTCAGATTTTATTTGTAATTTTTTTTTTTTCCTTCTGTTAAAGAAAAAAAAATGAAAAGTTTATCTTTACACGGTGTAAACTAAGTAAATATATCAAGATGTCAAGACGAACAAGATCTAGTAATTCACAAGTGGAAGAAATTCCTCATGAAGCATCAAATATTAAAAAGATTCAAAGTTCACATTCCAATATAGTGACACTTGCATCATGTGTTATAGGTATTTACATATCATTTATTTCATGGTCTATTTTACAAGAGAAAATTTCAACAACAGGATATGGAGTTCATAATAAGATTTTCAAGCTGCCCTTAGTGATAAATGCCATCCAGTCTTTCTTCGCTTGTATTGTTGGCTCTGTGTACTTATCGTTCAAATTAAAGAAACCAACATCACCATTACAAGTTTTCAATACCAATAACAAATTCAATGCAACTGTTTTCAAATACTTTGTGATAATAAGTATAACACAAAGTATTTCATCACCTATTGGAATTCAGTCATTGGGACACGTAAATTATTTGATTTACCTTTTAGCCAAATCATGTAAATTGATACCTGTTATGATGGTTCAATTTTTGGTTTTTGGAAAGAAATTTCCAGCTCATAAATATGCAGTTGCAATGTCAATTACAATGGGAGTATCGATATTCACACTTTTCAAATCTAGCAGTAAAGAGTCTAAAAATGAGGGAAATCTTGCAATAGGATTAAGCTATTTATTAATTTCAATGTTTTTGGATGGGTTAACAAACTCTACGCAAGATCAACTATTCAAATTGGAAAAAAAAATCACTGGAGGACACTTAATGTCAGGTTTGAATTTCTTGAATTGTATTATAACACTGGCATATGCAGCAGTTTTCACAAATCAAATATCTTATGCTTTGAATTTTATAAATCAATTTCCAGAAGCTTTATATAATATCTTATTATTTGGAATTTTTGGCTCTATTGGACAGATATTTATATTCATAACCCTTGAGAAATTTGATAGTATAGTATTGGTCACTGTGACTGTTACAAGAAAGATGTTCTCAATGATCTTGAGTGTGTTTGTTTTCGGACATGTCTTAAACTGGACTCAATGGTTTGGAGTCAGTTTAGTCTTTGGAGGTATTGGTTTTGAAGCATGGTTAAAAAACAGTGGTAAAGCTCCAGCACTGATAAAGAAGCAAAAATAGTTATGTGAATAGATGAAGAGCAATCGCTGCTTCAATAAAGATCTAAACTAATATTAACAAGTATCTGTAGTGAGTATCCTGCTGCTAGCTCCATTTTTCTTTCTTATATAGGGGGATGGAAAAAAATAATAGGGGCTGTCTCAACCTTTTTGTATGCGAACTGCATTTACGGCAAAGCATTACGGTGTCATTTACCAACAAAATTCAGATTTCTTTATACCATTGAGATACCCTTATGTAGATATTTATTACTCTACATAATTTCAGGCCTTAATATACTTTACCAGGGAGAGAATGTAAAATCTGCCATTTTCAAAAAAAAGTTTACTTTGACCCGTGTCAATAATATTTGCACATTTCGCACTACTATAATTGCCTATTTTGGACTATTGATATTATGTGCACTTGTATGTATACCCCTGACTATTTGCATAAGACTTTGCGTTATTATGCACCCGATTAACTTAAAATATTGGCCATCTTATAACAAACTTTAGTGGCTTAGCATTTGAGTATTGAGAAAAGGCAGAGACAATCAAGTTTCTTATATAAAATTCATCTTGTCTTTGGCCCATATTTTCTTATAGTTTGAATCATCGGTTACTCAAAGAAGAAGAAACAATTTGTAATTCTGAGAGAAACATGTTGGTAGCTCTTTAAACAAATTTGATTGACAAAGAATTAACAGTTTCAACAAGGAATAATTAATTTATTTGATTTGAGGGGAAAAATGTTGAAAAATATACAACTCCAATACATTCTTCTTTGTTCCCAACTTGGAGGTCTTAATGAATTGATTTGGGCCCCTCAGTAAACCTTGTACTTCCAATATAGTCAAAAAAAAAAAAATAGGTTCATCATATTATAAAATTCAAATAGTAGTGGTAAAAAGAGTGGATGATAAAAAATTTATCAAAATAGATGCAAACAATTCAAAATTAAAAAACAAAAAAGGATAGAAATAGAAGAAAGTGGGAAAAAAAATTATTTATACATTAAAATTACAGTTTGAAATTATCTTTGTTCTCCAAGAAGAGTCTATTCTTTTTTAACAATTCCCAATTGCAATAAAGACTTAGCAGCACCCATGGATGAAGGTGTGGTCATTAATTTGGATGGACTCGACATTAACTGAGTGGAATCATCATGAAATGAAGTATGCGATTTTTTTTTATTTGATTTAATTGGGGTAAATAAATTTTCTTTGGAAAGTGGTAATTCTGAAGTGGTTGCTGGCTTTGTTATTGTAACAACAGGGACTGGTTTGGCAGGTAATGGTGTCGAAGTGTTTATATTAGATGTTACTTCGTATAAGGAAGGTAACTTGATTGAACTATTCTTCTTCAAGCTTGGTGCTTTCAATGTTCTCTTCTTCAGCAGCAGTTGCAGTAAAGTTGACGTGTTGTTTGATTGTTGATTCTTCAACAATGATGGTTTTGGAATGGTAGACATGGCAGATGCTGGTAATGAAGTGACAAACTTTGATGGTGACGAAGATGTGTAACTGATTTGAGGCAAGAAAGGGTGTCTAAGACTCTCTGTTGCTTTGAAACTCACAGACTTCATAGAATTTTTCTTTCCTGTTGTGGTTTTGAAAATGGAAACAGGAATTGGTGTTGAAGATGCTAATAAGTCTGACGCCTTCTTAGGAATTGGTGTTCTAGTATTAGGGTTTTGGAAAGAACGAAACAGAGGGTATTGTCTTGTTTCATTTTTGAAAGACTCTGTAATTAAATCAGTTGATGACACCATAGTCTTCTGATGTTTGATCTTGTAGTACGCCATTTGTAAACGAGCCTTCAAGACAGATGCCTGAGCTGATCTCTTCTTTGGTGAGAACGAGCTGGTGAATTTAGGAGTTGACACGGGACTTGGTAGCACAGATTCTCGTTTCTCGTTGCACAGCTTCTTAAAAGAAGGTGATGACAATGAGCCAATTTCCACGGTAAATGACCTTTTCAATTGAGGTGTACGATCAATAATCGATTTCAAATTGGATGTCAAAGAAGTGGTAAGCAGCTTAGCATTCAAAGCCGAGTCACTTATTGGTTGTAATGCTACTCTGGAGTTGGTGGTGGTTGAAGACATGGTGCAAATGGGGCTAAGAAGGGATATGAGATGATACAAATAGGGGGGCAGTGAACGATCTCAATTTAAAATGAAAGTGATGTGAAAACGCTAGATAGGAAAATGACACTGTTGATGATGCTCTTGAAAAACTGAACAATTGCTGAAGTTGATTCCTTTAAGTCCTTGTTGTTGGTGTTGTTGTTGGTGACCCAATATGAAAAGACACACAAGAAAGAAAAAAAAAAAAACAGTGAAAAAAACACAAAACAAACAAACAAACAAAAAACGCGCTCCGTCTGTTTACATTTAACCTAAGCGAGAATCGCGTTCGGGCTTTACAAAGCTGCTTTTGCTACTATTGTTGTGCAAGCATCTTATGGTCATGGCACAAAGCTATGTAATATTCTTGTCAAACCTGGTGTACATGCCTCTCACAGCCTACAAGCCTCAAAAACCTGAGACATTATCTGGAAAAGAAAAAAAACTTCTTTATTATTAAAATTATAAGAAACACATTCTCTATTTTGTCCCCCTATCGTCATTCAGAAATCGAGTTTACTTACTATCTCATCCAAGTTACTGATGATTCTATCTTCTATAGAGTCACCTTCACCAGCAGCAACTTTTAACAACAACTCGTTCAATTCCAGTGAACCCAAGATATCGACATGTTCGGCTGTCTTGGCTCCACCTCTAATATCAAATCTATCTGGTTCATGCTTCATTTCCACAACTGTGACTTTGGCTCCTCCTGGGTTATAAATATTACCTTCTTCTCTCCACTTGTGACACATCGTATGAGTGATCAAAGATACAGTACCATCTCCATCACTTAAGAGAACTGGATTTATCCCCTCAGCTTGGATAGAGACGTTCAATTTCGTTACATCTTTATTCATTTCTTCACGGTAATGATATGCCCTCTCTGTTGGATTACCAATTCCGTAAAAACAATAAATCTTCAAATCTGGAGCATTTGGTAATGCTGCTTCTAATGGATTTACCCATTTACTGAAGTCTTGATTGTTCAATTCTAGCTGTTCTGTAGTCTTTGCAACTCCAAAAGAGTAATGTGTTAAGGTTCTATCACGGAACCAAGTTTCTGAATTTTCCATCAAGAAATCTATCGTATCTGCAACTGTTAAATTCTTATGTGAGAAACTACCAACATCTTCATCAAATCTCAAAAATTTCCCAAATGTTTGATTACCATAGTTGGTCATATTCGAGATGTTGTCATCTGGGGCTCCATCGAAATCACCCCAAATTAAGCTACCACCTTTTGGAATCATACTAGCTATACCTCCAAAACTTCTCAACATATCAACTCTTTCTCTCCTGGAGAAGAATTTTTCTAAACCTTGAACAGCCAAGGCATTCAATTGTACTGTGTCTTTCATCTCACCTGACAACAACAGTGGTAATGCTTTTGGAGTACCAAGCATTGAACCTGAAATATCAACAAATGCAGCAATGTTATCATTGACCCAGTTAGGTCCTCCATTGCCGAAGTGCTCTCCCTCGGCCTCGACCCATTTCATAAAGTAATAGATAATCTGAGACCCCATTGAATGTCCATACAATACTGACTTCTCACCAGTTTGCTTTTTAGTCAACTCTATTTGTGATTTCATCTTACTGAAATATGAATCTCTTCTTTCCAAGTCCAAATATGATAATCTCCAATCATATGAAGCACTTACCATGTTATTTGGACCATAGCCGATAACAGCCAAGTTTTGCAAAATTTTATTCCAGATCCAGTACCCAGCCATAAAGAAATCAGCAGCTTCAAAACCTTGAGCTGCTCTCAATGTTATACCAGGTGGATCCAATCCGGTTTCCGGATCCAACATTATATGCTTCAACCAACATGTCTTGTCCAATACCATTGTTCTCAACATATAGAATGAGCCCCATAATCTCTTTCTAAAATGAGGTTCTGATGGACATTCCGGTGTTCCTTCCAAAGACCAAGATTCAATACCGGTACTTATAACACCTGGAACCATCACGACCGGATACTTGGCAGTTATGTTTTGCTTCTTCAACAATTTACCAACGGCAAAAGATTCAGAAGGATCACGTAATGTTTCAGTTTCAGCATCTTTCAACATATTTTGTATATTTCCCGGTAAGACATCTCTCCAATCTTCGAAATAACCAACTACACTATCGAAATTCACCAATGAATCCAAGTCCTGAAATAAATCTGAGTCTGAATGCTTAGCACCAGCATATATAGCCACTAATAACCCAACAACTGCACCAAATATGAATACAAATCTTCGAGATCCTAATAAAGATTTGGAATTTTTCAGATGATGATGATGCTTATCTTTCTTTATCACTGTCTTGATCTTCTTTGCATCATGATCTATCGTTGTCTCAGCCTCCACAATTTCCGGACTATTCAGACGGGAAGAATCATCTTGTTCAGATTTGCTTCCAGCTCTTTTTCTACTTTTCAATGCCATTGATATGTTCTAATGATTGATAAATACTTCTATCTTCTTAGAGCTTCTTTTTTATTTTTTTTGTTTATAAATTTTTTTTCAAAGAAAATACTTTCCTAATTTTGCTATGGTGAAATTTTGAACTGCACCAGCACCAGTGCAATATACCTTAGTGAAGAAACTAGACCATGTTCATGCAGACATGGATGGCATTTATTGAATGTATGAGTATTGCATGAAATAGAGCTGGGTCAATTCACTAAAGGTGCAAACGTGTGTATGTGTCTCATTTCCAAGGCGTCTTAGTTCAGACAAGCAAGCAACAGCTCAATTTTACTCTTACAATTACTGTAGCTGTTCCAATATAGTAAGGGGATATCCAGTTATGTTGAAAAGGCTTGAAGGCATTCAGTAGTCTAGAGTACCCATTTTAAAACAGTAGATAAGAAGTTAACTTGAACTATTGGACAAATAGTTTCATACTGGATTGTAAGTACATTAAAATTAGTTAATTGAGCTTATATGACTGCTATCTAGTCCAACTGTTCTTGTAATTCAGCTGTATTAATCTAAAGTACAGTTTTTTGACAGCTTCTCAAGATAAATTAGAAAAAAAATAAGAAAAGTAAAATAAAAAAAAAAATAAGATAAAGCATCTTACAAATAGCATCTGTTGCCACAATAATAATAAATACATCAATGATTAGATCAACATTTAGTTCATGGAGAGAATACCTCACTCCTGTCACTCATAAGTCTACTTTTAGAGAAACTGGTGAAATTACACCTGAAGAGTTCGTTGAAGCTGGAGATTACCTTGTTTATAAATTCCCTACTTGGCAATGGTCCCCAGCTCCACCAAATAAGAAGAGGGATTTCCTTCCGGATGACAAACAAGTATTAGTAACTAGACATGTACCTTCATATGTGAGAGCTGAGTCATACTTGGGAGTAGATCAGACAGATGAACTTGACAAGGAAATTGATGATGAAGATGATACAGAGGCATGGACAGCAACTTCTATAGTGCCACAACATGGTGTGACAAATAAGAGTACAGAAAAAGCCGATAAAATAGGAGATGAGTCTTCGATAAAAGAAGTGAGTTCAGAAGAAGAATATGATGATATTGATGACTTGATCGATGAAACAGCTGAAGATGATGAGGACGAAGAAGATGAAGGGGGAAATAAAGAGCCAAAGAATCCACAGAAGAGAACATTCGATTTATATATAAGTTATTCTACATCTTACAGAGTTCCAAAGATGTACTTGGTGGGCTTCAATTCAAATGGTGCTCCTTTATCTCCAAAAGAGATGTTTGAAGATATTGTTCCTGACTATCGTGACAAGACTGCAACTATTGAAAAAGCACCATTTTTATCAAACACCACTTCAGTTTCAATTCATCCTTGTAAACATGCGACAGTGATGAAGATCTTGATGAATAGAGCTGCCATTGCTCAAAAGAGGAGGTTGGAGAAAGATAAGCAAGATATAATAACCAAAGGTGTTTCCAAATTGGGAATAGCTGATTCTAGTCAAACTGAAGAAGATGATACCTGGGAAGATATTACCACTGAAGATGGAAAGGAAAATCAAGTTATAAGAGTAGATCAATATCTTGTGATTTTTTTGAAATTCATCTCAAGTGTTACTCCTGGTATCGAACATGACTACACAATGGATGCCTTTTGATTTGTCTTCTTGCTTTTTCATTTCTTGTAGAGTATAGTGTACTGCTTTATTTTATAATCTTTTATTTTCAGCTCCCTAATGTAGCGAATGTAGCATAAGATATATATAAATTATATTGAGATTTGCTAACATTAATTCTTTATAAATCTTGTTTGGCAAACCACCTATCAAAAGAAGATGTGAATTTTAAATCTATCTCACACTTAAAGAATCATTGTTTAGAAAATTTCACTTGTTATTGAACATGAACTTCCCTTTCTGCAAAGTAGCGATTTTGATGATAAAAAAAAAAAAAAAAAAAAAAAAATTCAAAAGGCAAGAAGCTATTGATAATTCATCTTGATAATCATGAATGACGACATTCAACTGAGAATAGTAAGTATAGCTTGGTTTAACAAGTGATTGCCATTGAATTACTAACAAGTTCAATTTAGGAAGCTAATAGAAGAAGAGCTTTAGAGAGGCTTCGACAAGCAGGTATTAATAAAGATCTTCCTAGCTCATCACCAAGTGGAAATTCTTCAGTAGAACCGAACACGAAGAAACCACGCCTCCAGTTGACAGCTGAGCAAAAACTGCAGATAGATAGGAATAGGGCACGAGCTTTGGAGAAGCAACAGAAGGTGAGAAGCAATTTAAGAGATGCTACTAAAAATGAGAGAAATTTGCCTCTGTCATTAAGAGATCCAACAGCATTCAAGAGAAATACAACTGAGAATATACGGCTGTCTGTGAGGAAAGCAGATTATATTGATTATGATTTCTCTACCATGAAAGACAGTTATGGTGGGTTTATCAGCGATGATCCTAAACTTAAAGCTAAAGATCAAATAAGTTTAGAGCAATGGAAAGAAGAACAAAAATCAAAATTGATAGTGGATCCACCACCTCCTCAAGATATTTCGCATCTTCCGAAATGTTTTGAGTGTGAATCAATAGATCTTGATAGCCAGTTATTGACTATTTTTGGCTGTCGTGTTTGTAAAAAATGTAAAGAGTTGAAACCGGAGAAATATTCATTATTAACAAAGACAGAGTGCAAAGAAGATTATTTCCTCACAGACCCTGAATTGAAAGATGAGAATTTGTTCAAGAGGCTAGAAAAACCAAATCCATATTCTGGAACTTATTCTCGAATGCAATTATTTTTAAGATACCAAGTGGAAGAATTTGCCTTTAAGAAATGGGGAGGCGAAGAAGGTTTGGATAAAGAATGGCAACGAAGAGAAGAAATGAGAGTCAAGAGAAGAGATAAGAAATTTGAAATTAAATTAAAAGAAATGAGAAAGAGAACAAGAGCTGAAGAATATACAAGAAAATTAAGAAATAAATCTGAAAATAGTCATACACATGAGTGGTCTGCTCCAGTGCAAATTGATGGAGAAGAAGGCATGGTGAAGAAAAGATGTCTTGGATGTGGAATGGAAATTGAACAGTTTATGATGTAATAATAGTTATATTTTGACACTTTCTCCCAGTGATCACGTGTAGATAAGAAGTCTTGCCGGATCAGGCAATGTTTTCCTTTGCTTTGTTTTTAAAAGAAAAAAAAAACATTTTGGTTGCATTTTTTGATGAAAAGTATATATATATATATATCTATATATGATACGATCATTTATATTTTATAGACAACAATCAAGTGACAAATGAGAGGAGATTCAGAAGCAGAAGAGGAACTGGCAACGGCTTACCAGCTGTTACTCTCTTCATCTCCAACAACAGCAAGAAGAAGTTCGATCTTGGACAGTGCTCATCATCATCATTCGATGATGCAGAAATCGTATTCATCAATAAGAAGGTCATCTGTTGTTTCACAAGATTTAGTAGAACAAGATAATGAGACTCCGTTTTCTCCCTTACTTTACCCAACAAACTCATCAAATACTGTTCCTCTGATACCTCCAACATATGGTGCAACGATCACCGATTTCGAAGTCGCTTCGTTCATGCAGAGTAGGAAGAATTCATTCACCAGTAATAAATTAGGAAATGAACTTGTTGAAGATGAACTGGTCACATCTTATAAGCTGGAGTTGAAAAAACTAGTTCAGTATTCGGTGCCATTGGTTATAACTTTCTTATTACAATATTCATTAACAGTGGCCTCCGTGTTCAGTGTTGGCCAATTGGGTAAAAATGAATTAGCTGCAGTTTCATTGGCTTCAATGACACTGAATGTAAGTGCCTACACATTGATCCAAGGTTCTGCCACACTGTTGGATACATTGTGTCCACAGTCTTTTGGTCGTGGTGATTATAGAATGGTTGGTGTACATTTCTTGCGTTGTACAATTTTCTTATTCTTGGGATTGATACCAGTCGGATTACTATGGTGTGTCTTATCAAGACCCATCTTGGAATTAATTATCGAAGAAAAAGAACTATGTTTCTTAGCATCAAGATATTTACAAATATTATTTATTGGGTTACCAGGTTTCATCATTTTCGAAAATTCAAAACATTTCTTACAAGCTCAAGGTATATTTGAAGCTTCAACGTATGTATTAATTATCTGTGCTCCATTAAACATTTTCTTGAATTATTTCTTAGTTTGGGATGCAAGATTTGGTCTTGGCTTCATTGGTGCTCCAATAGCAGTCTCAATAACAAACTGGCTCATGGCAATACTCTTGGTCTCGTATATTTTCTGTTTCAATGGATATCAATGCTGGTGTGGTTTCACCAAAGATGGCTTAAAAAACTGGTCAAGAATGTTGAGCCTTGCTGGACCTGGGGTCTTGATGGTGGAGGCTGAATGGCTTGCTTTTGAAATCATCACTTTTAGTGCCTCGAAATTCGGTACTATCACCTTACTGGCACAATCTGTTGTGTCTACCACTTGTGTCTTATTATACCAAATCCCTTTCGCAGTGGGAATTGCAGCATCTACTAGGATAGCATGGTACATCGGCTCTGCGTCAAAGAAATCGGCAATGATTGCCACAACATCATCTCTGTGTTTTTCTATTGTTATGGGTTTAGTGAACGCTGCAGCATTATCAATTTTCAGATACAACATCGCCAGTTTGTTTTCATCCGACAAAGAGGTAATTGAATTGGCTGGTAAAGTGCTTATCATTGGTCTGGTTTACCAAGTCAATGACTGTTTAAACTGTATTACTGCTGGTGTATTGCGTGGTCAAGGACGTCAAAAAATTGGTGGTTACTTGAATCTTTTTTCATATTATTGTGTTGCCTTACCTGTTGGTTGGTTATGTAGTTTTAAATTGGGCCTAGAATTATATGGGCTTTGGATCGGTATGGTTGTGGCATTGTTTTTCACCAGCTTCTTACAAGGTGTGTTTGTGATTAATTCAGATTGGGATGCCATTATTGAGGAATCAAAGATGGCTGCGATGTTGGAACGTCCAAGAAGTGAACACATACTTTCGCCAGCAATTTCAAGAAGAAGCGATTTATTAGCATAGAAATAGTTACACGTATATATAGAATGCTCATCATTATTATAACTATTTATTCAAATCTAATATATATCATAATTCAATTAAAGGGGCTTCATCTCTTTTCTCTTCTTGCTTTGGAGTTTCTTGTTTTGGAGTCTCAAAAGCTGGATAGTTTGGTAACCCTGGGAAATCAAATTTACGCTCTGGTGCTGGATATGAGTTGTAATTTTGAAGTGGTGAAGCTTCACTGGAAGGAGCTACTGAGGTGACTTCATTGGCGTGTGAAGGAGGATATGAAGGGATTTGATGCTGCTGTTGTGGAGAAGCTGGTTTCTCTTCAAAATTTGTAGTTGAAGGTGGATATGATGGTAAATGTGAATCTTGTTGCAGTTGCTGGGCAATTGGAGGATACCCATATTCTTGGGATAATGGAGATGTCATGGTTTTAGGAGACTGTGGTTCCAAATTATTAGTTGAAGGTGGATATGAAGGTAAACTTATCTTTGATTCTGGCTGCACTGGATATCCATAAGGTTGCTGTTGCTGTTGAGGAGATGAAGGTGGATAATATGAATCTTGCTGTTGTGGTGGTTGTTGATAATAACTTGACTGCTGCTGCTGCTGTTGCTTATTTTCGTAAAGAGAAGTCATGTGAGCTTGTAAGATTCCATCGTACAATCTCATCACAGTGCCAATTTTAGAATGCATATCTGCAAACAGGTCATATTTAGTGGTTGAATCTGTGATGCCATGATTTAAAGTTGGTCTCAAAGAAGTTAAATTGTTGTGCAAAGCTTGAATTTGATCATCTTGATATATATTTAAATCTTCATTTTTCTTATATCTTTCCAACAAATTGGAGAATAAATTGATATTATCTTCATCCGTCATTGTAATTTGGTTTTGCTGTTGTTGTTGTTGAGGAGGAGGAGGAGCAACAGTGGTATTATTAATTGATGGTTCCTTGTATTGAGAACTAGATGATTGTTGTGGTAACATGTTTGAATATGGATTCTCTTCTTCTTGCTCTTGTGGTTTATCATTGACTTTCAAGTCTCTTAAACTAGCCTCTATAGCTTTCTTCATATCTTCATCTTCATCATCGGTTTCATGTCCTTCAATTGGTTGAGGTATATTAGTTGGGCCACCATTATTGGTGGCAGTGCTGGCTGATGGAGTAGATGGCATACCACTTTCTCTTAATGAAAGTTCAATAGCTTTTTTCAAATCATCATCTTCATCTTCAGCAGGAGCTGCCATTTTTTTAGTCTTTGATCTTGATTTATGATGTTTATGATGCCTATTATGATGTGAATCGTTTTTCCTCAGTTCATAACAATTATCACAAACCCGAACAGGTATTGTGATACCAAATTCTGGCAAGGGTAAATTGTTAGAACTATGTTTCCCACAAAAGACACCACCACAAGCTCTACAATGATGTTTTCTATTAAGAACTGTGAAAAGATCTGAACAAATCATACACGCATCTGAATCTACCCATTCCAGAGCCACTTTTGATTCTAAAAATGAATCATTGAATTCGGCACCATAAATTGATGGGAATTTGAAATTTTCCAGTGAAAGTTTTTCATAAATCGTTGTTATATAGTTTAATTTAGTGTTTTTACTGAAAAGTAAAGACCAATTTTGGATCAATTCTAAAATTGAATTCTTCACTTCATCATTTAAAGTATTGCTGTGCAATATCACAACTAATGGGTCTAAAAATTCTTTAGAACTAATTTCAATGACAAAATGTTCACCACCATTCTTAATACAAAAATCGATCAATTTTAAACAAGATTTTTGTGTGTTTGGATTTTTAGTACTCATGAATCTTTTCTTCAAAGATCTCATTGCATCTTTTGGAGCTGTTTGTTTTGATCTTATCAAATCACTTATCTCCAACGCTTTGATTAAATCTATTTCTCCATTTGGGATTAATTCGGATGACAGTTCAATTATCTTATCATCAATTGGAATTGATTGTGGGGCAGAACTAAACCAGGACATTCTTATATTATATATCAAGCCGGTACCCTATCTAAATGAGAAATTAAATTATCTTGTTGCTGCTATGCTGCTGCTTAGTATTTGATTTTTACACATTTCCAAATATAAAAAAAAGAAGGCAAAAAAAAAAAAAAAAAAAAAAAAATTAGAGTAAATAGGGGCTGGTTCTACAGAAATTTATGTGATACAATATATATTTTATTTATTGAAGATGATAAGACCTAACAAGCAACATATAATACCCCACCAATGATCATTGAACCAATTGAAATCGATTGCCAGAATTTGTAATCGAATTTTTCCCTTTTAACAGCATTTGTCTTATATTTATTTTCCAAACCTCTTTTAACTTTATTCGAGACACTTCCAGCAGTGGCCTCTGCAGAATCTGTTGGATTCAAAGTTTGAGTAGGTAACATCATTGGAGGCCTATAAGCCAAATACAAAGGTTGTTGTTTTGTTCCATCCCATGCGTATAATTGTAATTTATAACGGCCGTGATATTGATCGATTGATAATTCAAAGTTTCTGAATAATTCTGTTTGGTTATAACGTGAATAGGTGGAAACTCCATTATCATCACATGGTTCACTTAATAATTGTCTACCATCCACGGTGAATGGAGTCAATTCTAATGAGCCATTTGATAATTCTTGATATGTACCATGTTGATAAATTAATACAGCAGAAGGACATGAATGGTTTTTGGCATTTGATGAGATCTGATAAAGTGCTTCTTCATAATGTCCATCATCTGTAAATGAATACGATATTCCAGGTAATGCTGGTTCTATTAACAACTCATCTATTGGGTCATAAAAACCTGGTCCTGTGAAAACGGTATTGGATTTAGAAGACCATGTACCAACTATAGAATAATCATCTGCTATTACGTGTGATATCAATAAAAATGATGCGATAAATAATGATATTAAACTCATATTACTTATTGATTAAAACTATAATTAAAAAAGTATTATTATTTTATTGACATCAATTTTGAAGTGAAAACAGAACAAAAATTTTTTTTTTTTTTTTTTTTCCGTTGCTCAAAGAAGTAGTGCATTTCATAACAATACACTGCCTACATACTTCTATTTATATATATATTCAAGAATATTACTACATTCAATGATTCTAATAAGTCCCTATCAAAGACATAGACTCCTATCTGAACCCATATACACCAGTTTGTTATACACATCTAAGTCAATTTCCTATCACAAAAAAATTACATAGAAAAAAAAAGACAAACACGATCAAAATTGAAAGAAAAAAAAACTCTCCTGATTACGTAATTAGTTGTCTGTTACCCCTGATTTTGCCTCACTATGCGTACGTGCCTTACTACAAGCACAATTTGATGATTAAACTGTTTTCAATGGTATATATCTTTTTATTTATATAGTATGTATATATATGAAGAAAAAGTGAAAATGAAAATGACATGGTTAAAAGGTTATTGTGTAATAATTTTTTTTTTTTTTTTTGTTTAAAAGTTTTTTCTGTTCTCTTGATGACATAAAGAAGTGAAATGAATATAAAGCAAGCACACACAAACACACAGGAGTAATAAGAAAAAAAAGGTTAAAAAATGTATATAGGATAAAATTAGAGTGACCCCCTTTTTTTTCTCTGAATAGGTAAAAAAAAAAAAAAAAAAAAACAATTCATCACACGTACATTCTTCTTGGATTCAAGAAAGGAGATGTACTGCCACTATGTTGCCTTTTCAGTAACATTTTATTAGCATTAAACATGATCTTATCGGGACTTGGTAATGGAGATGGGGTCCTTGATCCACCACTACTGAAAGTCATTGAATGGTTAACAATATGATCGAATAATGAATCTGTATCTGAATCTTCTTCACTATCGTAGTATGATGAAGGTGATGAAGATACAGAACTTTTCTTTGATGGAGTTGATGTAGATGCAAGTGATGATGAGTCTGATAATGATCTCTTTTTGGTTTTTTGTATGGAAATTAAATAATAATATGATTGTTGCATGTAATTCTTGATAAATTCTTGTGAAGTTAATGAAGCATAATTGGAAATTAAAGTCTCTGAAGCTTTTGTAATACTTTGCAACAATTTTTCAGTAATGTCTATATTTGTTGAAGGTAAGATTAATTTTGGGAGTTCTTGTTGATGTTGTTGTTGTTGTGATAATAATAAGGAAGGTGTTAATCTGGCATGCAAATTTTGGAAAATATCTTCAATTGAAGCAGCTAATTCGGCAGGATGTGTTGAGATCAAATTATGTGAATATAAAGAACAATCGGCAATAAATTGTTTCAAATAGACACTTTCCTTTTGCCTTGTAGTTAAATAATTTGTCATCAAATTATTATCTTCGATATTGAAACACCATTCATAAATACCAGGTTCTGTGACTTCCCAATTCAAAGTGTCCAAGATGTGTCTTTCCATTTGAACAAACATCCCTTCATCATATGAACATGATGGTCCACATAATTGGCATAGTTCTGATAATCTTGGTATTCTAGCACGCATTGTTGGACCAAGGAATCTACCACCACCTCCTTGTTGTGGAGAACAATGATTACAACCTCCTTCTGTCTTTGCAACTAACCAGAGACATGTGGTCAGGACCAATTGGGCTTGTTCAATTAACACGATCCTCTTGGAACAATATCTGTCTAATAACCTTATAGCTTTATAAAAAATTTCAGGACAAACTCTTGTTCTCTTTGATATTTTGAAAAGAAAATCCAATAATGGAGCACGATAATTCGATGTCAACTGTGGTTGTTGCTTGATCAAATTAATATCTGGCTTATATTTATCAGCCATCTCAAAAAAATTGATGCTCAATTCTTTATAGTATTCTGAGACAACTTGTTTATGTGAACTAACTTCATTTTGTATGAGATGATCAGGGTATATCTTTTGTTGAGTTTGCTGTTGTTGCTGTTGGAATCTGAGTCTGTCGAATTCCTTTGTCATTATGAAAATTAGTTGATTATGGAAAGAAAAATAAAAAAAGATGAATGTATGAACCAAAAATGAATGAATTAGATGAGAAAAGGAGCGAATGAATGTGAAAACCCAAGAATGAAAATTAAAATAACCAAAATAAAACCTCTAAATACCAGCAAACAATATATGATAAGAGTGATAAATAGAAGAGAAGGAATTTAATAGAATATATATGATATTGAGGTATGAAAAAAGTCACCAAACCAATTTTTTATTTCAACAGGGAATGTCAAATTGTTTTATTTAAGAAAAACAAAAACTTAGTTTAATTTTTTTTATTTCACTATAAAGAAAAAAGGAGAGAGAGAGAGATGTGTGTCTCCCCAGTATTAGAAAAAGGAGAGAGCGTGTTAAGGAGGTGGTATAAACGGTTTAGTACGTACATCCAAAAAGGATCAGATCGACATACATTCTTGTTTACATTTTTCACTCTCCCTTTTTTTTTTTTTTCGTTAAAACAAAAACAAAAACAAAGAGAGAAATCGTGTTTTTTTTTTTCTTCCCTTACTTCAATTTATTTAAGACATTTTACATATAGTACAAGTGTCTCTATAACAGATCTATCAAAGAGATTCGCTTAAATGGTTTATATATATACTCCTATGTCTTATATATCTATGATCTTTATACTGTATGATTATGGAATGCATATTATGATTGACACTATTGATGATATTCAATCGTTTGTTTTGTTTTAAATTACAATGCCAATTAACTAGCCTCCAAGAAGTAGTGTGTATCTATACTAAAAAAAAAAAGATAAAAGCGTGTGTGATTATTGTTTATTTTTTTGGTGTTTTTTCTTAAAAAAAAAAAAAAACACATCAAGTTTTGGTGTTTGATAATATACAAACACGACACAATAACACCCAGCCTCATTATGATATGGTCTTCTACCCGTCATAATATTGATGATGACGAATTGACAAGATCTACTTATAATAACACAAATATGAACTCAACAATACGGTCTGTGCCTCCGACCCCATCACAGAAGAATTTGTTTTCAAGAGCTTTCTCAAGTTTATTCGGTCATGAACCTGTTACCCCAGCATCGACTGTGGCCAAATCAGAAATAGTCGATGATTACTCAGTACCTTTAAATCAGTCTATGAGGACTTTCCATAACCATTTATCACAAGACCCTATTACTCCATTATCGAATAAGAAAGTTAATTGGGATGATAATGAAGATGAAGAACTATACAACGACTCGGATTCAGAATTAAATGAAACTTTGAACAGTATACGCAATATTCGTAAATATGGTAATTTACCTGGCACATACCCTGAGAAATTCCCAACTCCATATATCCCAAGAAATTTAAAATTAGACCAAGATTCAATCAACAATAAAGAAATTTTACAAAAATATCTTGATCAAACAAATGAGACTAATAATTTCTTGAAAGAGCTTCTTTCAATACAACAATACGAAAAGACAAACCAAAGAGATCAGACCGCTGAATTTATCAAGTTGAAAAGAGAATATGCTAATGAATTGGAAACTTCAAAACAAGTTTATGAAGGTTTCCATAGACTCTTATTTAAATACAAATCTTTAAAAGAACAGTTAAAGGCTATTGATAATATGAAACTGACAAATACGGCAACTAAGTCAGTAGAAGATTTGAAATTGGAATTGGAGTCTTGTAAGAGATCTTTATTATCAAAGACAAAGAGAATTGAAGAATTGGAGACAAATTTGAAAAGGTTAACTGATCAACGTGATGATTTGAAAACAACTATCTTAGAATACAAAAATCAAAATCTTCGATTGAAAACAAGTAATGAAATGTTGACAAATGAAAATTCCAAATTAACCGAATCAGATCAAACAGAAGCCATTTTAAAACAGAAAAATGAAATGTTGGAGATGCAAATTACACAGACAAATGAAATGTTTAAATTACAAACAAATAAATTAAAAGAACAAATTTTTGATTTACAATCAGATTTGAATAAACAGAAAAGTGTTAATGAGTATGAATTATATGCCAAAGATAAGAGAATTGAAGAATTGGAGAAATTATTGGAATTCAAATCTCATTCGTCTCCGAAAAAATATAACAGAACTTTTAATCTTGATAGGAAAAAATCAAGACCTCTGTCATATCATGAACCTTCAACAAGAATTCTTTCACCAATACGGCTTAACAATCTCGATCTTCCAAAAACTTCAAAATACAGATCCCAAGTGCTCAATGATGAAAATTCATATCACAGAAAACTGTATAACCCAACAAGAGAATTTTCAATATCTGATATATCACTGATTTTGAACAATAACCAAACAGAAGAACTCACAGGGTTCGATAATGACAGAGTAACCAATAGATTAATGAACAAGAAGAAAGATACCCATGACTTGAGTGCTATTTTTGCCAGTCCACATTACTAATTTATATGTATAATAAAATTTTTTTGTAACATTATATATTTAAAGAAGAGGGATGTAGAGAAGTCGTGTGTAATGGTATTAAATTCAAAGAAATGAAAAAAAAAAAAAAAAAAAAATCAGAGAAGAAAAAAAAGTAAATAGTGAAAAAAAAACACTACATATAGATTAGATAAAGTGTTCATCTAGTGGGCATCCAATTAATCAATCAATCTATCCATTTACCAGTTTGTGTTATTGAAAAGGAAGGAAATAAAAAGGCACTTCGTTTTTTTTCGCTTCATTTTTCTAGTGGAATATATATAGATATCCTCGTCTAAGAAAGTAAAGGCTTCCTCGAGACCAATTTATCGACGTGAACAAAAAAAAAAAAAAAATTAGAGAACCAGTTGTGGAGCTAGGGATAGTTTAATAAAGAGAGAAAGAAAAATGACTCCAGCTGTTTCGTCGTCTGTATCGACTCCGGTGAATAGTGGAGTACCGAATAATAATAATAAACAGACACCAACAACGAATGGGACAGGTAAGAAAAATAATAATGAGACAGATAATGGGGTGAAGAGAATTGATTTGGAGAGATTAGTGGTGGATTTTCAAAAGAGACTTGGTGAGAATTGGGATAAATATCAGAGTGCATTATGTTTATTTTTACTTGGGAAATTGTCAAGACAAGAATTACAAGATGAGTTGACGAATATATTGGATAAGCAAACTTCTAGAATGCATAATCAGTTATTATTACTGAACCTTGCAAATTCTTTAAGAGATTCTCCAACTGTAGGATTATCATCTGTTGGTTTTGGTGGTCCACTGTCTAAGAAGCAAAAGAGGAAAACATCGTCACAATATGAAAAGATAAAGAAAGATATTATGGCATTACCTCCACGTGAAAGAAGAAGGTTGAAAAATATTCAAAGAGATTCAGGTAAGAAGCAAATGGTAACGTCATCATTAACAATGACTAGACAAGAATTGTTGCCCAAGATACCACTGATTTCCAAGAATTCCTCGACACCAGATGTTAGAATAAACAATACAGCACTTTGGACACAGGAGATTTTACAAGGTATATCCACGTTGAATGCATCAGAGAGTTATGAGATGCCAGATTTGGATTCTTTAAATACAAAGATGACTGGTATAATGAGAGAACATGGTTTAATAGGTAAGATCACTGAAGATGTCACCAAGATAATGTTATCCGGTTTAGAGACGCATTTGAAAAGTATAATGGAGTCAATAATTGATGTTGTGAGGTATCGTAAGAAGCTTTATGCGTCAGATGAATTCTTGGAGACTGTGTCTAATAAACCTTTAACAAGGGAAACAAAAAAGAGGAAAATTACAGTGACATTGGAAGATATGTTTGATACATTTGAGCAATTACCACTGTTGGTTGATATTGGAGGACCATTAATGAGATTATCCACGTCGTTATTACGTAATGATGACGATATAGGTGATGATGATGAAATTCCTAAATTTGAAGAAGGAGAAGAAGATGCTGCTGCGGTGGTGAATGGTACACAACAAACGGAAGTGAAGACGGAGGAGGCAAAGACAGAAACTGGTGAAGTAACGAAGACTGTTACTCCAGTGATTAATAATAACGAATTTGGTAGTAGAAATGATTTAAAGATGTTGTTACGTGATATCTTAACTAGCTAATTATATAATATCTGTTCGATGCAATAAATCTGCAAACAGTAACCATGATTCGATAATTTCATCAAGATGTAATATAGTTAATATTTTGGAATCTTTATATTGTTGATATAATTGTGTATTTGGTAACTCGTCAATCTTGATAAATGTTACTAATTTCCCCGTCTTCAACTTAAATGTATTTTCATCATCAATACGTACCAATTCTTTGTCTTTCGAAACAAGTTGTATTTGTCTTGATATATCACAATTTCCAATATTCAATATCGTTACATTTGCTCCTGACTCAATAAGACATTGGATATCATCAAGAAGTGAATCTTCACCTTGGAAAATGTCATCAATTTGGTAAAATTGATTATTAAATTCGATACTGGCACTATCAAGTTCTTGCTTATAGACACAATTCGTGTTTTGTAAATTTATAACACATCTATATTTTCCCTTTAAATCATAAATTTCATGTAATATCCTTCTCTTCTTGGCTCTTTCAATGTGTAATCTTGAATTTTCTTTATCAAAGTTTAATTGAGATCTAGATAATTCCTGTTCTGTCTCTTGAAATATGCAATTTTTTTCTTTAATTTCCTTTTCAAGTTTCTCAATCTCTAATAATTGCCGTGTTATCTCACCTTCACTTGTCCTAATTTCTTTTAAATACTTGTCAATCTCAATTGATAATTTATCTTTCTGTTTTCCCTCTTCAATCAATTCAATTTGAGATTGGGAAATTTCGCTATCTAAATCATTCAATTTCTCTCTCCCTATTTCAATCTTATTTGTCATATCATTTAATGGTTTCTCAATATCATTCAAATCTTGCTCATATTTCACAGACCTCTCCTGTTCATACTCATTCAAATCTTGTGCCACTTCAGCTATTAATTTTTCCAATTCTATAATCTTATTTTCAAGTTTTTTTTGTAAACTTTGTATGTCCTTTAGTGATTCTTCATCTTTATATTTTAATATCACTTCTTCAAATTCTTTCTTTAAATTTTTTTCCATCTTATAAAGTTCTGTATTTAACTCATTCTCCAACAGACGACATTGTAAATGTGATTTCTTTTCTTCTATTTTGAATTTTTTCAAATTCTGTGATTTACTATTTATTATCATCATTTGTAACTCATCAATCTTAGTGTCTATTTCATATAATTCTTCTTTTAATTTATCTGTATTTAACTTTATCTTGTTATTTGCATACTCTAATTCAACAATTGATTTCTTCAATTCTACAGAATCATGTGAATACCTCTCATTCTGGATTTGCAATTCAAGTAATTCTCCTTTACTATTCAGGGGTAATCCAGCACTCAATCGAGCCATTTTGAAAGCATCGTCACTGCTGAACCTCCGTTGTTGTGATGTGTGGTTTTGTTTATCATTCTTCAATCTATCAAGTGAAAATTTCGGTGGTTGCAAATTAGTTCTATGTTTCTTCAAATTGTTGTGATGTGACGGTGATCCAAAGGTTGAGTTCATCTTATTAGTAGTATCATCTGACATTTCTTGTAATACTGCTCTCTTCTTGGGGTTCAGCCCATTCCGTAGCAGAGAAATATCTGTGCCATTATCATTCGACGAAGCCATGATCTCACAGTGCTCTGGAGATGTGATCTATCACTTTTGTATTGTTTACAATTCAGCTTTTTTCACTTTGTTTTTTTTTTTGTTTGTTTTTGTTTGTATTTTTTTTTATAGTAAAAATAAGGGCTATTCCTTATATTACCATCTATGGTTCTTCTACAGAATGATCTCCAGTCCAGCAATCTGATTTATATGTAGCTTACAAAAGGCCATCAAAAGATTAATATGAGAAGTGTTTTTTTTATTATTTGAGGAAAAAGCTATATACAGTGAAACTTGTCCCATCAAAGGGCAGTATTAATTGAAATCTTTTTGTTGGAAGTTTCTTGTCATTGTTGGTAATGCAACTCTTACACCATCCAATTCTTTAGTCATGAACACTTGACAACCCAATCTCGATGTCTCTGTGAGTCCGAATGCCAAATCCAACATATCGTTTTCGTCATCATCGGGTTCCGGTATCTCGTCATAAAATTCAGGATCAACTATAACATGGCATGTAGAACAGGCACAAGAACCACCACATGCACCTTCCATATCTAAATTATTTGCCTGAGCAATATCCAACAATGAATCACCTTCTGCCACTTCAAAAGTATGTTGCTCACCTTCCTTTGTGATAAAAGTAATATGCAACTCTTCCCCAGGATTAGGTTTCTTCAAATGTCCATGTTTCGCTATGAGCGAAGATGTGAATTTTCTCTTTGATATTGGTTGATATGTAAATGGCAAGACAGATTTACTGCTAACAAAAGGTTTTCCTTGGGTAATGGTCCTGGATATTATACTTCTAAGCATCTCTATATATATATATCAGTGTCACTTGTATAGAATTGATCTCTTGGATTGAATAAAATATATTTTTTAAATTTTTTGGCAAAAGCGAAAGGAAAAAAAAAAAAAAAATTTTATTCAGAAAAAACGATCCAGCAGAAGCGGACGGAGATGACTCCGGAATTTATTTCTATCGGTGTAAATGGCCCAAAACAGTTGTGCTTTTGTTATCTACAGCAATCAATACCTTTCTATAGATAATATCTTCCTCATGTATAAATATGTATAATTTGGAAATGAAAAATTGTTTAACCTATCTAATCTCTTGATATCAATTGTAATTGTAATCAGATTCTGTCATCTTTTTATAGTACACACTGGGGCTGTCTAATAACTTTTTTTTTTTTAAAAAAAAAAAAAAAATGTGAAAGGCAAAAAAAACACACAAAAAGGACAACCAAGAAGGAATAAATTCAATTAATCAAATAAATTAAAAATGGCTGATTCAGAGTTATTCAATTCGTATGAAAATGATTTCAAATTGGCTTATAATGAAGCTCAATCGAAATTATCATCTATATCGGGACTCGATGGAGGTAAGTTATTGTTGTACATATTTTATATAACACATGATACTAATTAGATAAACAGATGCCAGAAGAACTGCAATGAGATCTGTGGAGAAACTGTCGGATGAATGTTTCGAGGTATTAGATCAAATGAATATTGAAATACAAAACATTTCAACACAATATAGATCCACATATAATGCCAAATTGAGGACTTTTAAACAAGATATCGAAAATTTGAAAACAGATTTGAAGAAATTAATGGATGATGAAGATCGTAGAAACTTATTTGGAGGAGATTATCAGCGTCAACAATTATTAAGTGGGAATCAATCATTACAAGATTCTTCAAATAAATTGAAAGATTCTTCCAGAATTGCATTAGAAACTGAAGATATCGGTGCTTCTATATTAAATGACTTGAGAAGTCAACGTGAACAAATAATGAATTCTAGAAATACATTGATGGAACTGGATGGTTATGTCGATAAGAGTATTAAGACTTTAAAGACAATGACTAGAAGAATGGCTGCTAATAAAATGATAACTTATGCTATAATTGCTGTCTTGATATTATTGATTTTCTTAGTCTTATTAAGTAAATTCTGGTAGATTTGTTCTTTCTTTTTATATAAGGTGTAGTGTGGGTAATTGTTTTATTTGAATAAATTAGTTATTTTAAAAAAAATTTATTGAAATATATTAAATATATAAAGAAAAAATGTATAAGATACTATTTCGTGATCAACTCATCACTTTCAACTAAACCTTCATCGTCTGATCTGACTTTATAATTACTCATTGCTCTTCTTATTTGCCTAATCAAACCTTCTTCTCTTTCTTCTTCATCTTCAGATTTGGCACTATTTGTTTCATCATGTGAACTGGAAGGTGATAATGTTGAGTTTCTCTTCTCAGATCCAATTGTTGTAGTACTGTTATACCTTGACAAACCAGGTAACCCGTTTCTACCAACACTCTTGGCTTCTTCTTCTGTTAATTCCAAGACATTAGCTGTTAAACTTAATAACGATTTACCAGAACGACGTCTTTGTAAAGCTCCAGCAGGGAATGGTGTCTTTGGGAAATAACTCTTCAAGTCTTCATCGTTAAAAGATGAAATTGACGTGCCAGTTCTTGGAGTCTTTGGTTGTCTACACGATATACCAACATCTTGAATCCATTTACTAACCAATCCTGTCCAACCACATTGATGTGACAGTCCCAAGCCTCTTCCAGTATCACCATCGAAATATTCATAAAAGAGAACATGATCTTTGAAAAATTCATCATGGTTTTGCAATTGATCACCACCATTACAAGCTCTTTCACCATTATCATCTGGAATGAAAAGATGAATCAAACGGTGTTGGATCTCTTCTGCCACTTGCGCTAAATTTAACATTTGCCCAGAACCTGTTGGACATTCAACTTTGAAAGAAGGTCCGTAATAAAGGAAAAATCTTTGCAACGATTCAATCAAGAGGAAATTAACAGGGCACCAAACAGGACCTCTCCAAGAAGAATTACCACCAAATAATCCAGAGTCACTTTCACCAGGTAAATACTGAACGTTATAATGTTGACCATTGACATCCATCTCAAAGGGGTTTTTCTCATGGAATTTGGATAATGATCTAATACCATAAGGTGATAAGAATTCTTCTTCATCCAACATTCTTTGTAAAATTGCTTTCAAACGATCTTTGTTAACTAAGGATAATAATAATCTCTCACCAACACCTCTTGCATCCATTGAAGCAATATTACGTTCAGCAATATGTTTTTTCTTCTCAATAAACCAATCAACTCTTTTTTTAAAAGATGGGAATCTATCTAATAAGTCTGGTTCTAAAGTCAAGACGGCATACAGCGGGATAAGACCAACAAGTGATCTGATATTCAATTGTTGCTTATATGGACCACCCCATGATATGGCATCGTAATAAAATTGATCTTCATCATTCCATAAAGATTTTTCAGTGGCTTCGGTTTCTTCTCTTCCTGCATCTCTATATGTCATTGAATCTGAGATCAAGATGAAATGTTCAAAAAATTTAGATGCAATATCTTCATATGCTTTTCTTTCCTTGGCTAATTCCAATGCAATGTTCAACATTTGTAAAGAGAAAAAAGCCATCCATCCGGTAGAATCAGCCTGCTCTAAGACACCTCCAGTTGGCAAAGGTTCGGATCTGTTGAAAACACCAATATTATCCAAACCTAAGAAACCACCTTCAAAGACATTGTTACCATCTGCATCTTTCCTATTGACCCACCAAGTGAAATTTAATAACAATTTCTGGAAGACACGTTCTAAAAATTCGATATCGGAAACACCTCTAGTTTTTCTTTCAATTTTATAAATTCTAAAAGCGGCCCAAGCATGAACTGGAGGATTAACATCACCGAAATTCCACTCATAAGCGGGGATTTGCCCATTTGGATGCATATACCATTCTCTTGTCATCAAATCCAATTGTTTCTTAGCAAAACCTGGATCAACCATTGCCAATGGGATACAATGGAATGCAGTATCCCATGCGGCAAAGAAAGGATATTCCCACTTATCAGGCATCGACAAGATATCATCGATGTAAAGATGCTTCCAATCTTTGTTACGACCATTAGCTCTATTAGGAGGGGGTTTAACTGCAGTAGCTGGATCTCCATGGTACCAGTATTCATGGATAAAATGGTAATATTGCTTTGTCCATAACAAACCGGCAAATGATTGTCTTTGAACACTTCTAAGTTCATCAGGTAAAGGCAATGGTGACACTTCGAAATAAAACTGATCAGCTTCATCTTGTCTTTTTTCAAAGACACGATCAAAAGCTTCTTCATCAATTTCCAGTGGATTCTTTGTCGAAGTTAATTTGTATCTAATCGTGACATAGTCACCTGCTGGGACACCTCCATTATCATCAAATGAGAACCAAGCACAAGCTTTTGTTCCTACATTTTCTGGGTTTACAGCTTCTTCAACTTCATCAATAATGTAGTCATGGAATGCATCTTTGACATATTTGGCTTTGTTTTCAGTACATTCAAATAACCTTTTTTCATTTGTGACATTATCGGTGAACAACAATTTTGGTTCAATATCAGGAGAATTTTCTTGTAAACCTGGAGAAGGTGCAAAGATTAATCTCTTATTACCAAATTTCCAATGATCCAATTTAATCGAATATTCACTATCATCAAATTCTTTTGACAAATTTGGCTTCTCGTGATCTTTCTCTTCATCAATTCCCCACGACCAAGTATTTCTATACAAAATGGTTGGCATGATATGCAATGGAGCAGGACTACTACTTCTATTATAAGCAGTGATTCTGAAATATAATTCTTCTGGATCATCATCATCCTTGGCCATTTCAAAAAGAACATCAAAATACTTATTATCTTCAAAGATTCCAGTATCAACTAACTCAAATTCTTTCTCTTCTCTTGAACGTTTACCATTTTCTGCAACTAATTGCTCATATGGGAACTTGGATTGTGGATACTTGTACAAATATTTCATATATGAATGAGTTGGAGTATTGTCTAAATAATAGTACAATTCCTTAACATCTTCCCCATGGTTACCCTGCGGACCAGTGACACCAAACAGTCTCTCTTTCAAGATATCGTCATTCTCATTCCAAAGGGCCATTGATAAACAGACTAATTGTCTAGTATCACTAACACCGGCTAAACCATCTTCAGACCATCTATAAGTCCTTGATCTTGAATGTTCAAAAGGGAAATCTGACCAGGCATCACCATTGAATGAGTAATCTTCTCTAACAGTTGACCATGATCTCTCTGAAAGATAAGGACCAAAATGTTTCCAATGTTTTACTCTTTCATCAGATTCTTTTAATCTTTTCAGTTCTGGAGAAGTGAATAATTCTGATTCTTCTTTCATTTTCAGTAGATCAGGAAGGCAATTGAGGTAAAAATGCAACAAGAAAAAGATAAAAAAAGATAGATATAAAAGAAGTGAATGCAATTAAAGAAGCAATATACACTCAATTGATTTAATGTTCTTTATCTCTCTCTATATATATATAATATCAATTGAATTAAATATGAGTGTTTTCTTTTGCTTTTTCAACTTTTAGTAATTCCGGAATAATTTTATTAATATTTTTTTATGAGTGTTTTTTACAAGAAAAAACTTTGTGTTGCTTTCCCTCCCACAGCTGCTGCCTGAAATTTTTAAAACATTCGACATTTAATTACTCTAGAATTTGTATTATCAATGGGTAAGCTTATATCTAATTATAGATCTTCAGTATTTGGTAATTGGCTAATTATTTTATAAAAAATAATGAGGTCTTATCTTCAAATGCACCCCAGATTTTATTAAACAAGACTTGAATATATAAACATTTTCTAATTGTAATTGCTACAATTCCAATAGGAATCTAATCTTCAATAACACTGGTTCAACATTTTCAAATTCTTAAGCTCGTAGGTTAAATTGAAAACAGAACAACTGATTTACCAAATAAACTTTAGGCTATATTAGTACTACATGGATCTGCCATATCAATGGAACATGCCGATTAAAATGACTACTGAGGTATAATATCTCCCATCTCTACTACTTCTCACATATTCTATAGAAATAAGTGTTAAAGAGTACTACAATCAGATTTCAACTACTATCTGATTCTATTTGTACAAAGAAAAAAAAACACAAAACACTTCAAAAAAAAAAAAAAGAAAAATAGAAAAAGTTGAAACATATAAAGAGAGACATTAAAACACAATGTCCTCGGTGCCCTCTTTAAATAATAACACTGAGAGATATATAAATGAGAATAGATCACATAAGAAAGAATTTGTTTCTTTATCCAATGGATATTCAAATTATTTACACAAGAGTCTTGATAAATTTATCAACACATCAACAGAGGAAAGTATCGATAAGGATTTAGTCAACAAGATAACTCAAATTCATAAAGATAAAGATAAAATTGAAACACAATATGAGAAATTGATTAATATACATCGAAATTTTTTGAAACTTTCAGATAAATTGGAATCCGATTTGAACAAGTCAAGGAAATATTTAATCAAGAATAAACTTATTAAGATAGATTATGATGGAGAAGAGACAATAGTTAATAATGTACAAAAAAAGACAGAATTAATGGATCAAGATATAAGGATATTAGAGAATTGTGTAAGATTATTAAGACAAAATGGTGAATGAATTGAAATGAAATATTATTGTATGTTATCTAAACCTGTCAATCTTTTTCCTCTAAGCAACTTTTTTTTTTTTTTTCTTTTGTATTTTTTTTATAAAATAAATCGCCATCTTTACACTCTTTAGATTCATACTTTAAGCGAGTAATGGTTGAAGAGAATAATGTGGCAGAATCTGTGGAGCAATTCCCAGATTATGACACTGATTTCATTAACTATGACCATATGGATCTGTTTACAAGAGCTTTAGATTTAGAAGAAGATATTGTATATTCTCCACAATCCACCTCATCGAACTTATCAGAATATTTTAAAGATGCATCAAGTAAGAGAAGAACTTCAATAAGAAATCCAAAAGGTGAAGAAATAGAATTGATCGAGAGTCAGAATGATTGGATGCCCGTGCATAAGAGATTGAAAAAAAAATCAAAAACTGGGAAGAGCCCAGAGAAATTGTCTTTCTCGATATCATTTAAATTATTGAGGTATCCCATTTTAATTGCGATTTTTAGTTGGGTCACTTTTTTGTTTTTGATTTATTTATTATTAAGGTTTTATGTCTCAACTTACGAGACCATATTCAATTCAAGAGGTGAAAAGAGAAAACTTCGAGAACGACTTTTGCATTCCAAAAATTACCAAGAATGGATTGCAAATGCTAAAGCACTTGATTCATATCTTGGATTAGATGATTGGAAAAAAGAAGATAAATATTTTTATTACGATTATAAGACATTGAGAAAAATTATTAAAGATATGACACATTATAGAGAGCAAGATCGATTTGAAGAATTGATGTCAGTATTACAAAGTTGCTTGAAAGAAAATTTTGCCGGTACTGAAAACCCATTATTATATTCTAAGTCTCATTATGGAACAAAGAGACTTATTGAAACTTATAATGCCGAAGTTGTTAATTCTTTGAATTACATCATCAAGAATAATGATATTCCTCAACAAGAAAAGAAGATGTTTTTCCGTATTGTTCATAAAAATTTTGGTCACTCGGCTCTATGTCTCAGTGGAGGTGCCTCGTTTGCTTATAATCATTTTGGAGTAATAAAGGCATTGATCGATGAAGATTTATTACCAAATATCATCTCAGGGACCAGTGGTGGTGGTGTAGTGGCTGCATTAGCGTGTTCAAGAACTAATGAAGATTTGAAACAGATATTAACACCAAAATTAGCAACTAAGATCACCGCATGTAATGAACCTATAAGTGTTTGGTTCAAAAGATGGAGACAAACAGGAGCAAGATTTAATGCTGTTGATTGGGCCGAGAAATGTTCTTGGTTCACAAAAGGTAGTTTAACTTTCCAAGAAATGTATCTCAAGACTGGGAAAAAATTGAACATTTCAACTATCCCAAGTAATCCTCATTCACCTGTTATATTATGTAATGAGATCACTTCTCCCAATTGCATAGTGTGGTCCTCATTATTAGCCAGTTCTGCTGTACCTGGAATCTTGAACCCAGTTGTATTGATGATGAAGGATAAGAATGGTGAAGTGATACCATTTTCATTTGGTAATCGTTGGAAAGATGGAAGTTTAAGAACAGATATCCCAGTTGAGGCATTGAACAATTATTATAATGTGAAATTCTCAATAGTGAGTCAAGTGAATCCACATATATCCTTATTTTCCTATGCACCAAAGGGCAGTGTTGGTAAACCGGTAACTCGAAAGAGAGTTGAAGGTTTAAGAGGTGGATTCTTAGTTGCGACATTAGAACATTTGATCAAGTTAGATATCACTAAATGGTTGAAATTGATAAGGTCGTTAGACCTTTTCCCAAGATTTATGGATCAAGATTGGTCGAATGTCTGGTTACAAAAATTCAGTGGTACGATAACTGTATGGCCCAGATTATACATTAAGGATTTGATTAATATCTTGAGTGATCCAAGTGAAGATAAGCTTGCAAAGATGTTGCAAAATGGTGAATTAAGTGCTTATCCAAAATTGCTATTTATCAAGCATAGATTAAACATTGAAAGATGCATCGAGCGTGGTAGATCTATAACTAAGACTTCCAAAACCGCTACAGACAATGCCACTTCGGATAATGATTTTGATATTCAAAGTGAATTAATTGATGGTATCGAAGTTAAAAGGGTTCCATTGGGCAACAGTGATTATTATGATGAAGATTTCACCACCGATGATGACGAAGAAGAGTCTCGACATAATCATGGTAGATTTGAATTTTTTGATGAAGAAAGTGATGACGAAGATGATGATGCAGATTATGAAGAAAGTGAAGATGATGATGAAAATTGAGGTTTAAAGGGATGGGCACGGTGATTAGATTTTTTTTCTAAAACATATATATCTATACAGGTTGTAAGATTATTGTTATGATTTCTACTGTTGGGTTAGTAATATATCTTAAGTGGTCGAGATAGAATGTTGTTGAGCATTAGGAAGACTACTAATTGGATTATAAGGCTGAGGATGATTGGAAAAGGGGTTGTTTTTCTTGGGTTAATAGAGGTTGTTGAGTAAAATGATGTAATGATAGAGAAGGTCAATATAGTTTTGCCGAAATTAATAAAGATAAGCTCAACATGATTAATAATCCCCCACACAGTACAAGACGAGATGGATATTATTAATACGAAAAGAGAATTTGTTGAAATGGTTTATCTTGTATGCAGTTTCTTCTGCATCGAAAAACAACAGCCCCATTTCGCATAAAACAAAAAAAAAAGGAACAAGTTTGTTGAGGAAAATAGTATAAAGAGATATATTCAGGGATTGTGGATTCGTAACAGGTGAGAGTAATATACTAGTATTAGATAGAGAGAGAGAATAAATAGTAAGATAGTAAAGAATGTAGAAAATAGTTGTGAATAGTATGTATAGTAGTCTCTTACAATTTAAAGAAATAATGTTGGTTCAATATACTATCAACAATAAGTAGTGTATATATCTACTAAGAAAGGGGTAACAAACAAAAAAAAACTTTTTTATTGTTGGGTTTTTTTTTTTGTTAAGTATGTTTTTTAATATAGGTGGTTGGGAATTTAGCGATTTTTTTGGTGATAGCTTTTTTTTTTTTGGCATTTTTTTTTTTTATTTTAATTTTGATTTATATATATGATACCTTTTGTTTGTTGTTGTTGTCCTTTTCTTCATAATTGTAATTAATTTAAACCCCATCACTTAGATAGATATCAATTGTCAATATCAAATACTTTTTTGACCACGTATTTTGGATTTGTTATAACAATTTTATTATCATCGCATCCATTAATAGAAGATTTTATATCAATCAAATTTTTATATATACATTGAACATATATCATAATTTTGGATTATAAGCAAAAAGTACCACATCTTATATCCCAATAGCATATATATATATATATCCATTAAACAAGAACATTCACTTAATTTTCAAAAGACAAACATATATATTTAACCCCATTTACAACTACAAAACAATCATAATATAATAGGTAAGTGCACTACAACATATATTCAAGATCCCTTAGACATCAATTCTTTCTTCACTCATGAAGTTGTTATCTTCGCCTTGTGTTCTTTAGTCAGTTTTGGTGTTTTAATGTTTTTTTTTTTTTTCTTTCTCGAGATGAGTTAGTTCATTTTTCACAGGTTTTTTTTTTTTGTATTATTATTTTTTTTCTTCCCGCACCTTTTCAAAACTGAATGTTGAACACGCACCTGTGGAAAATTGACTTGTTGGATCTTGAAAAGCTTTTCAAAGAAGATATACTAACTTATTAAAATCAATAGAAGCAATATGTCAGTTTCAAGATCATTAGTATTGAACCATGGTTCAATAGAAACAACCATCTTGATCCCAACTGAAAACTATCTTTTCTATCAACAATTGAAATATGGTTTCTCAAAAGCTTTACCAGAAGTTACTGAGGGCTTTGCCAGTGATGAAGAACCATCTTCAAGAGCTGAATTGTTGATGAAATTCTTAGGTTACGTTGCCACAAGTAACATTGATAAACAGGAAAAATCTGATGCTATCAGTTTAATCTTTTCGGAATTTGAAGCCAAATTTTTACAAGGTGAAGATATACATGCTTTTGCTGCCGAATTATTAGCTAACGAATCAGATCCAACTACTTTATTCAAAATTAAAGAAAATTTGATCAAGAATTACTTCTTAGGTCAAGTCACTTTAAACAAGGAATTTGGAATCTCCAATTCTACTAAGACTAAATCAGCTTTAATAAATGCCGGTACAGAAGGTGATGCTTTAATCCATGCCATCTTTGGTGGTCAAGGTAACACAGATGACTATTTCGAAGAATTAAGAGACTTGTACAACATTTATAACGGTTTAGTCTCTGGTCTCATTGAAAAAATTCAAGATAAGATTCAAACTTTAATTAGAGCCACTGCTGGTACCAACAGAGTTTATACCCAAGGTTTCAACTTGATAAATTGGTTGGAAAACCCAGAAGAAACCCCAGATACCGATTATCTCTTATCCATCCCAGTTTCTTGTCCTTTAATTTGCGTTATACAATTATGCCACTACGTTGTTACCGCAAAAGCTTTAGGTTCAAATCCTGGTGAAATTAGAGATGCTCTTTCAGGTGCCACTGGTCACTCCCAAGGTTTAGTTACGGCTGTTGTTGTAGCTGCTGCTGATTCATGGGAATCATTCGACAAATTGGCATTACAAGCCGTTGAATTATTATTCTTCATCGGTGTCAGATGTTTACAAGCTTACCCAAGTACTTCATTACCACCAACTGTCTTGGAAGATTCTGCTGAAAACTCTGAAGGTAAACCAACTCCAATGTTATCAATTAGAGATTTATCATATTCACAAGTTCAGAAATACGTTGATGAAACTAATCAACATTTACCAAAGGAAAAACATATTGACATCTCTTTAATTAACGGTGCTAGAAACTTGGTCGTTACTGGTCCTCCTCAATCATTATACGGTTTGAACTTGACTTTAAGAAAAGCCAAGGCTCCATCTGGTTTGGAACAAGCTAGAATCCCTTTTAGTGAAAGAAAATTAAAATTCTCAAATAGATTCTTGCCAATTTCATCACCTTTCCATTCACATTTGTTAGCTCCAGCCACTGAAAAAATTGTCCAAGATTTGGCAGCTTCTAATTTGGAATTCAACCAAGCTGATTTGAAAATTCCAGTCTATGATACTTTTGATGGTACCGATTTAAGAAATTACAAAGGTTCCATTGGTGCTAGATTAGTTGAATGTATTACTCAATTACCAGTCAACTGGGAAACTGCCACTCAATTCAAATCAACTCATTTGTTAGATTTCGGTCCAGGAGGTGCTTCTGGTCTTGGTGTTCTTACTCATAGAAACAAAGAAGGTACCGGTGTTAGAGTCATCATCGCTGGTGTCTTAGATTTAGACCCAGAAGATTCTGAATATGGTCACAAACAAGAAATTTTTGACCGTGCCAAAGGTTCCGTTAAATTTTCTCCAAATTGGTTGAAGGAATACCAACCAAAGTTAATCAAGACCAAAACCGGTAAAGTTTACGTCGACACCAAATTTTCCAGATTATTGGGTAGAGCTCCATTAATGGTTCCAGGTATGACTCCATCAACTGTTTCCCCAGAATTCTGTGCTTCAACTTTGAATGCCGGTTACCATATTGAAATTGCTGGTGGTGGTTACTTTAGTCCACTGATGATGCAAGGTGCTTTACAAAAAATTGCTGACACCACTGCTCCAGGTACTGGTATTGGTATTAACTTGATTTACGTCAACCCAAGAATGTTACAATGGGGTATTCCATTAATCAAAGAATTGAGGGATAAAGGTTTCCCAATTCAATCTTTGACCATTGGTGCCGGTGTTCCTTCCCTTGAAGTTGCCACTGAATACATTGAAACTTTAGGTTTAACCCACTTAGGTTTAAAACCTGGTTCAGTTGACTCTATTAGTCAATGTATCACCATTGCCAAAGCTCATCCAAACTTCCCAATTGTTGTCCAATGGACCGGTGGTAGAGGTGGTGGTCACCATTCTTTCGAAGATTTCCACCAACCTATCTTACAAATGTACTCAAAGATCAGAAGATGCTCAAACATTATTTTGATTGCTGGTTCAGGTTTCGGTTCTGCTGAAGACACTTATCCATACTTAACTGGTGCTTGGTCCACTAAATTCAAGTACCCAGAAATGCCATTCGATGGTGTCTTGTTCGGTTCAAGGGTCATGGTTGCCAAAGAATGTAAGACTTCATTAAATGCCAAGAGAGCTATTGCTGCTTGTACCGGTATTGAAGATTCCCAATGGGAACAAACTTACAAGAAGCCAACTGGTGGTATCTTAACTGTTAGATCTGAAATGGGTGAACCAATCCATAAGATTGCTACTCGTGGTGTTAAATTTTGGAAAGAAATGGATGACACTATTTTCAACTTACCAAAGAACAAACTTATGGAAGGTTTAACCAAGAAAAAGGATTACATCATTAGCAAATTGAATGCCGATTTCCAAAAACCTTGGTTCGGTAAGAATGAAGAAGGTCCATGTGATTTACAAGACATGACCTACCAACAAGTTGCCGAGAGATTAGTTGAGTTGATGTACATCAGAAAATCAGAAAGATGGATCGATGTCTCATTGAGAAATATGACTGGTACTTACTTGAGAAGAGTTGAAGAAAGATTTATCAAGAAATCTGGATCATTGGCCATTATTCAAAGTTTCTCACAATTAGACAAACCTGATGCTACTCTTAAATCTGTCTTTGATGCTTACCCAGCTGCTAAGACCCAATTGATCAATGAACAAGATACTGATTTCTTTTTAAGTTTATGTCAAAATCCTGTTCAAAAACCAGTTCCATTTGTTCCTGTCTTGGATGAGAAATTTGAAGTTTACTTCAAGAAAGATTCCTTATGGCAATCAGAAGATTTGGAAGCCGTTGTTGATGAAGATGTCGAAAGAACTTGTATCTTACACGGTCCAGTTGCTGCTCAATTTACAAATAAAGTTGACGAACCAATTAAGGAAATCTTGGACAATGTTCATGAAGGTCATATTGAAAAATTAGTTCACGATGTTTACGGAGATGACAAGAGTGCTATTCCAGTTGTTGAATACTTTGGTGGTGCTCAAGTTAAACCAGTTGCTTCATTACCAGAAGTTTCTATTACAAAATCATCAGAAAAGATTACTTACACCGTCAACTCTAGAGTTGCTGACGAGGCTGCATGGTTCTCATTATTAGCCGGTGAATCTTTAAGTTGGAGAAGTGCTTTCTTAACTTCTGACAGATTGGTCCAAGGTCAAAACTACATCAACAATCCAGCTCATGCTGTGTTGAAACCATACAGAGGTGTTGTCGTTGAAATTGCCAATCCAGCTGATGCTTCAAAGACTGTCATTACAGCTTTTGAAAAATCACATGGTGTCTTGAAGCCAAATGTTTCAATCAAATTGACTAGTGATTCATTAATCAAGATGGACTTGATCGAACATAGAACTGCTGATTCTAAACCAGTTGCTTTAGATTTGTTATACAAATACGTTCCATCAGATGGTTTCGCTCCGATTTTGGAAGTCACCGAAGGTAGAAACACTAGAATCAAGGAATTCTACTGGAAATTATGGTTCGGTATCAACTCACCAGCTGTTCTTAACTTTGATATCCACAAACCAATCGATGGTGGTGAAATTGAAATTACTCAACAAGCTATCAGTGAATTCACTCATGCCATTGGTAATTCATGTGAAGATTTCGTTCCAAGAGCTGGTAAGGAAACTTTGGCTCCAATGGATTTTGCCATTGTCATTGGTTGGAAGGCCATCATGAAATCTATTTTCCCAGACTCAGTTGATGGTGACTTATTGAAATTGGTTCATTTATCAAACGGTTACAGAATGATCACTGGTGCTGAACCTTTGAAGAGAGGTGATAAAGTTAGTGCTTCAGCTGAAGTTCAAGCTGTCACCAACTCTGAAACTGGTAAGACCGTGTCAGTTATTGGTACTATTACTAGAGAAGGTAAACCAGTCATGGAAGTTTCTTCTCAATTCTTCTACCGTGGTAAATACATTGATTTCGAAAAGACTTTCAAAAAGACTAACGAAACTCCATACCAAATTGTCTTGGCCAGTGCTAAAGATGTCGCTGTCTTGAGATCCAAAGAATGGTTCCATTTGGATGAAGATGTTGATTTATTATCTCAAACTTTGACATTCCGTTGTAAATCTGAAGTTACATACAAGAACCAAAATGTTTTCTCTTCAGTCAAGACAACTGGTCAAGTCTTGTTAGAATTGCCATCAAAGGAAATTAAGCAAATTGGTGAAGTTGTTTACGAATCAGCAGAAGCTCATGGTAACCCAGTTATTGACTATTTACAAAGAAACGGTTCTACCATTGAACAACCTGTTCTTTTCGAAAATGCTATTCCAATTTCAGCTGGTTCTGAATTAACTTCAAAGGCCCCAGTAACCAATGAACCATATGCTGTTGTATCCGGTGATTACAATCCAATTCACGTTTCAAGAGTATTTGCCAACTATGCCAACTTACCAGGTACTATCACCCATGGTATGTACTCATCTGGTGCTGTTAGAGCTTTAGTTGAACAATTTGCTGCTAACAATGTTTCATCAAGAGTTCGTGCTTTTGAAGCAAACTTTGTCGGTATGGTCTTACCAAATGACTTGTTGCAAACCAAATTGGAACACGTTGGTATGATCAATGGTAGAAAAATCATCAAGATTACTACCAGCAAAGTTGAAACTGAAGAACCAGTCTTGGTTGGTGAAGCTGAAATCGACCAACCTGTCTCTACTTTTGTCTTTACTGGTCAAGGTTCTCAAGAACAAGGTATGGGTATGGACTTGTATGGCTCATCAGAAGTTGCCCGTGAAGTTTGGGACAAAGCTGACCGTCACTTTATCAACAACTATGGTTTCTCCATTGTTGATATTGTCAAGAACAATCCAAATGAATTGACTGTTCACTTCGGTGGTGCTAAAGGTAGAGCCATCCGTGAAAACTATAAGAGTATGATGTTTGAAACCATTGACAGTAATGGTGAATTGAAATCAGAAAAAATCTTCAAAGAAATTGATGATCAAACTACTTCATATTCATTTGTTTCACCAACTGGTTTATTATCAGCTACTCAATTCACTCAACCAGCTTTAACCTTGATGGAAAAAGCTTCTTTCGAAGACATGAAATCTAAAGGGTTGGTTCCAGCTGAATCAATGTTTGCTGGTCATTCTTTAGGTGAATATTCAGCTTTAGCATCTTTAGGTGATGTCATGCCAATTGAATCATTGGTTGATGTTGTCTTTTACAGAGGTATGACTATGCAAGTTGCCGTTCCAAGAGACGAGGCTGGTAGATCAAACTACGGTATGTGTGCTGTTAATCCATCAAGAATTTCTGCAACTTTCAACGATGCTGCTTTAAGATTTGTTGTTGAGCATATTTCTAAACAAACCACATGGTTATTAGAAATTGTCAATTACAATGTTGAAAACACTCAATATGTCACTGCTGGTGACTTGAGAGCTTTAGACACTTTAACTAATGTCTTGAACGTTTTCAAATTACAAAAAATTGATATTGTCAAATTGCAAGAGATTATGTCAATTGAAAAAGTTGCTGAACATTTGTCAGAAATCGTTGAAGAAGTTTCAAAGAAATCAATTGCTAAACCTCAACCAATTGAATTAGAAAGAGGTTTTGCTTGTATTCCATTGAAAGGTATCTCGGTTCCATTCCACTCTTCTTACTTAAGATCTGGTGTTAAACCATTCCAAAGATTCTTAGTTAAGAAGATTCCAAAGAACGCTGTCAAGCCAGCCAATTTGATTGGTAAATATATTCCAAATTTGACTGCTAAACCATTTGCTATCACTAAAGAATATTTCGAAGATGTATATGAATTGACAAAATCTGAAAAAATTAAGGCTATCTTGGATAACTGGGAACATTATGAATCATCATAAATTTGACTAGTCATTCCTTTATTTTTTGTTTCATCATTTACTTATTCATTTATTCATTCATATCCAAAATAATTTCATTCAAAAGGAAGGTTGTGTGTTTTTTTTATTCATCAGTTTCTTGGTTTTATTTATACAAAGATTCACTTAACAGTTGTCTCTTTTTTTTTTATCTTGTTTGATTCCGTTCGAAGAAAGTCTTTTTGTTATTAATACTTTGTCCATTTTTTTTTTTTTAAGTTGTGTTTTTTCCAGTGTTTGCTTTTCCTATGTTCATAGTCCTTTGAGTTTGTCTTGCTACTTAGCTATTTGAGGTTGTCGTTATTTTATATAAAAATACGTGGTAATATTTTTGTGTATAATTTAACAAATTTTAAATATATTAAACATTACTTATCTATTATTCTATAATGTACAATGCCATATCACTAAATGCTGCTCCATAAGATTTACTCAAATCTTTTGAGCTTTCAAATGCAACCGTCTTACACTTGGTAAAATAACAGTCGCTGTAGTCGTACTCAACTGTTATTGGAACAAACAGTTTCCTATTTTTACGTTTCTTCTTTGACGTCGCTATTTCAAAACCATTATCATTCATTGTGGAATTCTTGTTCATTGTATCGTGATCACACACATTTCTCAACAATGCAATGTTCTTGAATTTATCATATAATTGAGCATCTGTCCACTTATCACTATATACAGAAATGTTGTTAGTCAACATAATTTGAGGTTTTTCCAATTTAACCACTTCTTCCAAGACCTCTACTGGAACATGAGGCATGTAGTAGAAATTTTCATGTGTTTTCTCTATGGTCTCTATCACAGTACAACCTTTCATGGTGAAAATTTTTATATCTGTCTCATTAAAGACTGGATCCCAAACTGAGATCTCCTTGATACCTAAATGTTCAGCTAGCAATATTAAAAACAGGAACTGGTAAAGCAGCAGAGGCTCTTGTGATATAGAACCTAAGGCTAGACATCGTATCTTGGTCTTTGCATCCATCCTCGATGCTAATGCTTTTTTCAATTCCTCGTACACTTCTGATTTTTCGACAATTTCCAATTTCTCTTTTAACGAAACTAACACTGTCCTATATGAATCATCTTCCTCCTTCACATGCCGCACCCGTCTCTTCACCTCTGTAAACTCGTCCATTTCTCTCTCTTCAACAGGATCTCTTTGTATTCCAGCTTTTTCCTCCGGGATGCCATTTTGTAAAAGATGAGAATCTGTTGCACTACTTTTCTGAGGGAAAGCTTAAAAAAAAATTAGTAAAAAAAAAAAAAAATTTTTTCAGTGTAGAAAATAAAATGAGTCCATTTAATTCTGTATTGAAGAAAGAACAAGAGGATATCTTACCTCAGATTCAGTGTTAGATTCAATTTAAATTGGCCAAAGTGACTCCACTAAAGCAGGACAGACTGTCGACTCCTATATTAAGTTCGCTTGTGAATTCCTCAGCAACGACAATGAGAAAGTGTAAGGTTTTTATTGGAAATTCACACCCAGATTTGGGTAATTTAGTCTGTGAGAGACTTGGTATACAACCAGCTCCATGTCAATTAAAGAAGTTTGCCAACGGTGAGACTTCGGTTCAAATTGGAGTAAGTGTTAGGGATGAAGATGTTTATATTATACAATCAGGTTCTCCTGATATTAATGATCATATAATGGAATTGTTGATTTTGATCAGTGCTTGTAAAGGTGGATCTGCTGCCAAGATCACAGCTGTTATCCCACAGTTCCCATACTCAAAACAATCTAAGATGAAGAAACATAGAGGTGCCATTACGGCTAGAATGTTGGCGAACTTGTTAATTATGGCTGGTGCCGATCATGTTGTCTCTATGGATTTACATGCTTCACAAATGCAAGGTTTCTTTAGTAAACCAGTGGATAACTTGTATGCTGGTCCAACTTTGGCCAGATGGATCAAGTTGAACATACCGGATTATGCAGATGCCGTTGTAGTATCAAAAAATCCAGGTGGTACCAAGAGAGTTACTGCGTTAGCCGATTCATTAAAGATAAATTTTGCTATGATTCACACAGATCGTAGAAGAAGTGCTGATAATTTCAAGAAAGTGCAAAAGAGGAAAGTCACATCAAAGAGTGAAACCACTCAAAACAGTGATGGTGAAGAAGAAGATGAAAGTATCATCATTACTAATGATATGCACACTGCTAGAATTGTGCAAGGTCATGTTGTGAACGATTCACAACCACCATCACATGTGCAATCTTCAACTTCATTATCAAATGCTACGGAGGATTCATATGCCTTGGGTGGCTCATTTGATGCTCAAAATTCTGATGATGAAGACGAACCACAAGCCATTGGCCAAGAAAAATTAATTACATTGGTCGGTGACGTTCAAAATAAACCAGCTATTATTGTTGATGATGTGATTGATAAGCCAACATCTTTCATTTCGGCTGCTGAACATTTAAGATTGAATTGTGGAGCTAATCTGGTTTACTTGGTTAGTACTCATGGTATCTTTAGTGGTGAATCATTGGCTGCATTAGAAAATTGTCCATATATCGACAAAATCATTGTTACAAATACTTATCCAATTCCACTGGACCAAAAAAAGAAATCTAAAAAATTGGTACTCATTGATGTTAGTCCAATTTTCGCAGAATGTATTAGAAGAGATCATTTTGGTGAATCTATAAGTGTTTTGTTCGACTCATTAGCTGCCATAGAGTGAAAGATAAGATTCTTTCCGTTTGATTTGTTTTATGCTTTTTTTTTTATGTCATATTGATTTTCTTTTCAATTCCCAAACCCTACAAATATCAAGTTGATTTATTTCGACTTTATTTTCCATGAAACCTTTAACTGCTGTGAGATTGGTATAATCTCTGTAAGTTACACGGTTCTCTGATTTCTTTCATTTCTTCTTAAAACTTATCTATTATAAAAAAAAGAACACCCCAATGATGCAATCACTTTGGATTGCAGGACTTACTTCCGTTTCTAGCTCGCTAGAGATTATTAGAAGTAATGTACTAACGGAGCATTGGCAAAACAAACACAGATGATTGATTATTTTACAGACAGACAAGAAACTTTGACTATCACTTATAATGGACGTTGGCTTTTTTACCTCACGCCTTCGGATTCATTGATAGATTGTATTTTTTTAATACTCTTTTCTTGTTGTATCATCTACATTTTATCTCTGTAAAAAACTCAAAATTTAAAATAATTGTATTTATGTATCTCTCTATACTATGGTTTAGCTTCTACTAAAGGGCTTGAAATATTAACAGCTGTGAATTTCTTTGGTAAGCTAACTCTGCTGAATCTTGATTTCAATCTCTGTGTGACCAAGTCCATATCAAGATGTCTTGTCAAGTTTATTCTTCTAATACAACTGATATAGTGTTTTTCGTCTAATTGAACGTCCAATGGATCCTGTGTATGACAACCTGGAGACAAGGACAATCTTATACTATGTTTCTTTTCACCAAATGAATCATAAGATTCATACAATTCAAAGACAATCTGTGATAAATAGTCCAATTCTGGTAATGCATTTCTTGGAATTTTCATTGGAATTTGAGATTCGTATATCACATTAAGTAATGTGTAAATATGTGATTCTTTCGTGAAATAAATTGTTGATGCTGGAGTGTCAGTTTCTCTCATCTTGCTGATATCAGTCAAAATTTGCTTAGCCAATGGCAACGAGGTCAATAAACCAATATCCAACTTCTCGTCATCTTCAATTCCATACTCTTGAGGACAAATGAAATCAAATAACACTTTTGAAAGTCTGTATAATTCTCTTAATTTAGCAAATTTAACATCATCAAATGGTGAAGATGAAGATGACCTTGGAGTTTTGTAGCCACTGTCTAAGACCCAACCAATGGAACCAACAGCTTTGGTACTGCCACTTGAATTTCCAATAGATGGAGAAGTACTTGGAGGGAATTGTCCAGCGAGAGTCAGCTGTTGAGGAGATGCTGATAACTGTTGCAGCTGTTGCAGTTGAGGTTGTGTGCTAACATTATGATCCAGTTGATATTGTTGGTGCAGTTGCAGTTGCTGTTGAATTCTTTGTAATTCTGAGTCTGGTAATTTGAAATTGTTCATTGCCAAAATATTAATTGGATACTCTTTAACTAATCCAGGTGATAAGTCCTCTGAATCTTGTGGAGCCCCCATTGGATCAAATATATTTTGTAAGAAATGTCTGTTGTGCAAAGCATCGTACTTCATGGCATCATATAACTCTGATATCTTTGATGGATGTACTTTCTCAACACTCAAAAATTCCGCAAACAACTTATCCCATCTCTCTTTGAACAACATTGGAGTATCACCACAACACCATCTTTCTTGAAATTTACTTACATCTTTGTTCTTAAAGTTGTAATCCATAATTTTATGGTGATAGTTCATCAATTCAACAACTCTCTTGATAACTAAGTATGGTTCAGGCATTTTTGCTGGCCAAGCAAATTGGGAAGGAGCTTCTTTTCCTTGTCTTAACAATGGTTTCAACTTCTTTTTGACTTTGTCCATTAAATCTTTAGCAGCATTACTATCATCTAAAAGATCTTTTCTGACCTGGATGAAATCTGGTGGAAGCTCCTCTTGGTCCAAGAATGCACAAGAAAACAATTGAGCAGATGCCACAACTCTTCTTTCAGATGAAGTGAAAATTTTCACTGACTTCAAAGCTTCCTTGTTTAATAATTGGATATCCTGTCTCAATTGTTCACCAACATCCAAAGCTTGATATCTGGCAGAGTGAGTTGGTTCCCCACCCCACTTAATAATCAATTGAACTTTCTCAACCTCGTTTTCTTCATTCAAAGAAGGCTTGATTTGAATCTTAGTTCCTGGGAAACTCATCTTTTTCTCTAAAGCACCTTGTAATTGCTCCAATTTGGAAGTGTCTTCTAATTTTTCTTTGATAGCAAATTTAACTGTTTGTAAAACTATTTCCAAGTCTTCAACAGCTCTAATGATAACTTCTTCTTTATGACCTTTTAATAATGAAATAAATAAAGGAGATCTGAAAGAGTACTTAAATTTCTCCTTTGGAGTTCTATCAGCATGTCTAATAACGTTTACCAAACCTTTAAATACCCATTTCTGAGTTTTCTCCTCATTAACTGTAGGCAAGACAGAAGCAGGTAAAGAGGATCTATATTGGGCCCTGTTTGCCTTTGCTGTTAAGAACAATTCCCTCAAAATCTGGGCACAACTGTCATAATATTCTTTGTTATCTTTAACAAATGAGAACCCATTGACATCAATAACATAACTTTTACCTTCGACTCTTAAAAGATCGAAACCACAAATAGTTTGCTTGAAAGCACTGGAGACTTTTTGAGCCATATCTTTCTCAAAATCAGTTAATTTTGTAATATAACGAACTTCCTTACCGTGAGTGTTTCTTCTGACAATACCATCAACAGCTGGTGATTTTCTAGTCTCAGCATGACAGAATGAAGTTCCAACAGTATATGCCTTCACATCTTCAAAATTATCGGTATTCATAAATTTTTCATACAAGTAGGAACCTTTTGTTCTCGGATGGCTCAATGATTCATCGAATTCAGATGATTTGTTGCCAATTTTTCTAAATAATCTTCTACCACCACCACCATTTTCCTTGGCATAGTAAATGTAAACGTTATGATCTTCTCCATCAACAGGTTTTTCAACAAAAGGTTTTTTCAAGATCTTACCATCAACACATAAAGTATCTTCGTCCAACATTTCCCAGTTAGGTTCTTCAATTGGGTCACAACGTATACCCATTTTTTCAAGCTTCTGTTTCAACAAGTCATCAACAAATGGACCACCATCTCTAGAGATAACCAATCTTTCAGGAGTTGGAACATTTACAGAATCCAATATTTCAAGCACCAATCTTCTATCCCATAAGGTTTTCTGTAATATCAAGTCATTAATAGTGTATGGCTTTCTTAATCTGACATATTCAATGGCCTTATCTAATGGGAACCCATTACTGAAAAAACTGATCAAAAAATCACAAGTTGGCCAGTTCTCAACAGCTTCATCCAATATAACTTTATCACCAAATATAACTGTTTCAAACTCTCCATTATCAATCAATCTGCTCAAAATTTGTCTGCATGGTTTACTCAAGACTTTTGAATCCATAGCACATACACCTATTTTACCAACCAAAGGTAATTTAGGACCATTATATTCACTGATAGAATAACTTCTAGGCTTATGAGACTTCAATGATGAGAAATCCAACAGATCACTTCCACTTACAGATCCAACAGGGGATGATGAGGCAGTTGCCGTTGCAGCAGAGCTGCCAGCTTGATTTCCACCATTGTTGATATAATTTGCACCAACAATGGAATTGGCACTCGAGTTACTAATATTTGATAAAGTCGGTTGTAATCTTGGAAGATCAACTGTACTGTTCGATGTTATCAAAGGTGATGCAGTTGGAACAGATTCTGATTTTGATGTCTTTGGCGTAAACCCTTCTAACATTGGAGCAATGGTTTCCATAGCCTTCTTATGTTCTGACAACGAAGACATTGTTAAAGGAGGAATCTCTTCCTCTTTCTGTATCGGCTTGTCAAGTGGATTTGGCATATTTGAAAATCAGTAAATCTTTGTATTTACTGTTGCAAAAATATGAATAAAGCATCCAATTTTAGTTATTTTTTTTTTTTTTTTAATCACACACAAAGCTTCGTTTTGCTTTTCCACGTTTTCTTTCATAATAAAAACGACATACTATGTATAATTTAGAAATCATAGATCACATATAGAAGACAATGGTCAAACATATTTGATATTTTGTAAAATGAGATCCATCTCACTCATAACTTCAAGTAATAACAACTTTGTGATCGTTTATATGATTCTATCAATAACAATGCTACAGCCCTGTATTACCCAATTCGGAGCTCATCTACTGGAAACAAAAAAAAAAAAAAAGTGAAAAAAAAAAAAAAAATTAAAAAAATTTTCATATAGAAGAGGAGCCCTATTTATCAACAATACAGAGCAATGGTTGCAAAGGAGTTGATCTCTAAGAAGAGAAAGTTAGAGACAGTCTCACATAAGGTCAAACCTTCCAAGATTTTCTCTCCTTTCAGGGTTGTAGGGAATGTTACCAATGAAACACCTTTTGCTATAGGTACTTTAGGTTCAACTTTTTATATAGTTACCAGTGTTGGACGTTCATTCCAGATATATGATGCCAATACTTTGCATTTATTGTTTGTTTCTAAGCAACAAGCTGCATCAAGGATCAATTACTTGCATGCTCATTTCCATTATGTATATTGTTGTTTTGATAATTCTGTTGGAATTTACAAGAGAGGTAATATAGAACACTTGATAAAATGTGATACTAAAGGTACAATAAATAAAGTTGTAACATTTGGTGATTATTTGATATGTTCAACTAGCTCAGAGGTTTTCGTTTATAAGAAACCATCGGGTTCTAAAATCGCTACTGAATTTTATACATCATTCAAAATTAACTCATTAGATGGTGAGATTGTTGATTTGATCCATCCTTCAACATATTTGAATAAAATTGTTATCGCAACAACTTCAAATATCTTGCTTTACAACATCAAGACAGCAAAATTATTATACACTTCTGAAGTTTTTGAAAATTCTATAACCACTATAGAGGCAGCTCCAGTCTTGGATATTATTGCCATTGGATCCAATAATGGCCAAGTTGAATTGTTCAATTTGAAGAAAGGTAAAAGTTTAAGAAAGATTTCCACTGGTTCTGCTAATGCCAAAGTATCATCAATATCATTTAGAACTGATGGTTCAGCTCACTTGGTAGCATCTTTATCTAATGGTGATTTATTTTTCTATGATTTGGACAAAAAGTCAAGAATCCATATTTTGAGATCTGCACATAAAGAAATTTATGGTGGTGTTGCCAAAGCTTCTTTCTTACATGGACAGCCTATCATCGTCACTAATGGTGGTGATAATCAGTTGAAAGAGTACTGTTTTGACCCATCATTATCAACTTCAAACTCATCAATTGTTTCACCACCTCGTCATTTGAGATCAAGAGGTGGCCACTCTGCTCCTCCATCATCCATTAAGTTTGCTGATGATAAATCTCATTTTATCTTATCTTCTTCAAAAGATAGATCTTTTTGGAAATTTTCATTAAGAAAAGATGCCCAATCGCAAGAGTTATCACAACGTCTGCAAAAGGGGAAAGATGGTAAGAGAGTTGGAGGTCCAACTTTAAAGGAAAAATTCCCAGAAATCATATGTATGGATCAACAAAATGCAAGAGAAGGTGAATGGGAAAATGTAATAACTGGACATCAGGATGAAACATTTGCTAGAACTTGGGATTCCAAGAATTCTAGAGTTGGTAGATGGCAATTAAATACTATAGATAATGGGTTGGTGAAAAGTGTTTGTATCACTGAATGTGGTAATTTTGGTTTAGTTGGTTCATCCAATGGTGGTATTGGTGTTTACAATTTACAAAGTGGTATTCAAAGAAAAAGATATCAATTGCATAAGAAACCTGTTACTGGTATAGCCGTCGATGGTATGAACAGAAAGATGGTTAGTTGTGGTTTGGATGGTATTGTTGGGTTTTACGATTTTGGCCAATCCAAATATTTAGGAAAATTGGTCTTAGATTCTCCAATCACCCAATTGGTATATCATAAATCATCAGACTTAGTGGCATTGGCATTAGATGACTTGAGTATAGTAGTCGTCGATGTTGTTACACAAAAAGTTATTAGAGCATTGTATGGTCACTCGAACAGAATCACAAGCTTAGATTTCTCACCTGATGGAAGATGGTTAATAAGTGCCTCGTTGGATTCAACTTTAAGAACTTGGGATTTACCAACAGGTGGTTGTATCGATGGTGTTAAATTACCAAGTGTTGTTACAAATTTGAAAATATCTCCTACAGGTGACATGTTGGCTACATCACATGTTAATGATAACGGTATAAGTTTATGGACAAACAGAGCTCAATTCAAGGCAGTATCAACAAGACAAGTTGAAGAAGAAGATTTCAGTGACATATTGTTACCTAATGTCTCTGGAGAAGGAGGTGCCTCAATTTTGGAAGGTGCATTAGATTCAGTTGATCACGAAGATGATGAGTCATTGGGTCAATACCACTCATTGGAACAGGTTGATTCCGAATTGGTCACTCTTTCATTGGAACCAAAAAACAAATTCAATACTTTGTTACATTTGAATGTTATTAAGCTGCGTAATAAGCCAAAAGAAGCACCAAAGAAACCTGAACAACTGCCATTTTTCTTGTCATTAAAAGGTGAAGTTGTTGGTGACCATGCTATAGAGGCTGAAGGTGGACTTAAGACACAAGAAAAGGAGAACGAGGAAACTTTATCTTCTGGTTCTAAATTGTCTTCATTGAGACCAGATGCAAGCAAGTTTTCATTTGAAAGTGATTTCACTAAATTGTTGAGACTATCTTCTGAAACTAAGAATTACAATGAATTTTTGACATTCTTAACAAACTCATCACCAGCTACAATTGATTTAGAAATTAGATCTTTGAACACATTACCACCATACACAGAATTAATTTCATTTGTTGAAGCCTTGTTAGAAGGTTTAAGAGAGAACAAAAATTTTGAATTGTTAGAAGCTTTTATGAACATGTTGTTAAAAGCACATGGAGATGTTATTTATCAATTGAAAGAAAATGACGAAGATGAAAACGAAGACGAAGATTCCGGTGCAGATATCTTACTCGGTGTCTTAGATGAATGGGAATTGGCTAATAATGAAAGAACAGGTAAGTTGGATGACTTAGTTAAATACTGTTCTGGTGTCATCAATTTCTTAACTGCTGTTTAAATAGAGACTAAATTTACATTCAATAATTACCTCATTTTTGTAAAAATCCTATTACTGTAGAAAAAAAAATACTATAAAAGGGGCATTTCTTTCCCTTCTCAATTAAACAAACATAAATTTAAAAACAAACCACAACGAGATTATTCTTGACTTCTAATTCTGAAAGCTAGTTCTAAGACTTACTTAATTGTTTACTCTCAATCACTCTCCCAAGCAAAGTATTTGAGCAAAAAAATGATGTGCAATGCAATTTTCATTTTACCCCTTGCCATCCTCTTGTCTTTCCAACAAGGAGTAATGGCTTGGACCTCCACTATAACTACGACTGTACTGAACTCTGGCACTTTTGTTGAAGTAGTTTATCCTACTACTTCAACACTCTTGGGGGTCCCAATTACTAGAACTGTTACTTCAATTTTCTCCACCATCTCAACTTCTATTGATCCTAGCTATTCCACTTTCACTTCCACAGCAACAGGTTTGTTTGGAATCACCACCTATTTAGAAGGTTCTTATGTCACAACCTCCAATGATATTCTCGGGTTGCCACATACTTATACTGTAACCACGACATTTTCCACCCTCACCTCAATAAGTACAACAACTGCAGCCATCACTGCTACTACACTGAATTCTTATGCCACAACTTCAGCAGTTTCATTTACAACAACATTATCATCAGTGTGTAATGCTGTCACTGTAACAGAGAGAGAAGAATCGCTTGTCAGTCTTTACAGTGGACCAAATTATGTATCATACCAATATCTAACTGAAACTGACCAAAATACTTTTAGAGCCTATCTCTATTTTAAAATCACTTCTTCCGGTTACAGTTTTACGAATTTTAACTTATTTGATTTATCACTTTTTGCAAGTGATTATAATGCCGTTGTTGATTTATCAAGTGGAACTGTCTTTATCACTTATACAATGTCACTGGCAAATTTGTTGATTTGTTTGACAAACCAATGGTGGTTCACTTTAACAAGTTCATACGTGACTTATGGATACTATATATCAAATGTGGCTATTGTGAATGGTCTTTTCTCTGATGTTATTGGAAGCTCATGTACTGATACCACTTTTGCAAATTGTATACTGGAAATCGTTGTCCAAGATGGGAAAGGTTTAATTACATTGGTGAGCTCAGCTACATCACCTTCAATTGCATTTCCGTCAACTAGTTTAAGTCTGTCAATACCTTCTAGTTTTACATCACAATCTACAATCTCATCATCTGATTCATCATCTTCAATTGAATCATCTATATCCTCAATTAGTGCCACTATCACTTCATCAAGTGCAGGTTCTCCATCCATTTCTTCCTCTTCCACTTTGCCTAGTAGCATTTCATCAATCTATTCCACTTCCATTGCTAGCTCCATTACTAGCTCCATTACTAGTTCCATTACTAGCTCCATTACTAGCTCCATTACTAGCTCCATTACTAGTTATATCTCACAAATCTCCTCAAGCTCCCTTTCTAACTCTGTTTCATCCCTTCCTACCACTTTAATCACTAGCTCTATTTCACCTAGTTCTTCAAGTGTCCATTCTACTTCTATTTTATCTATTCCTTCCACTTCAATTACCAGCTCTGTCTCACTCAGTTCAACTGTCCCTTCTGGTTCTGTTGTATCTAGTTCCATTTCAACCCCTGGAACATCATCGAGTTTACAGAGTACATTATCCAGCTTTTCATCAGATGTAACCTCATCCTACTCATCCACTTTCGCCACTAGCTCATTTTCTATTTCGTCTAGTTCTTCCAGTTCCATAACTGGCACCCTTTCATCTAGTGTTTCTTGTTACTCTTTATCATCACCTATAAGTTCTTCAATAGTGTCTAGTTATCAGTCAACTTTAGTGACATCATCACATATAACATCATCATCTTCAAGAAGTGGTTCTGGTAGAAGTAGGAACGAGATTTATTTGGCAAAAGAATCAATGTCTTTAATTATAATTAAGTATGGTTTATGTATTATAGCCGGTTTACTAATTATCTGAGGCAAAGAAGCAAGAAAAAATCCACCGGCTGCCGATAAAAAATATTTTTCTTCAGGTAGGTTTTACAAAGTGTGTAGTAAATTCAGTTTTTTTAAAAAGAAGCTACATATCAGTTAAACATAAAGCATTAAATATATTCCGATAAGAAAACAAATCAAAGAGAATAATAATAAACTTATTTAGCAATGATTTCTAATAAATCGACAACTCTGGTTGAGTAACCGAATTCGTTATCGTACCATGAGATCAATTTGACGAATTTTGGTGATAATAAGATACCAGCCTTAGCATCAAAGATTGATGATCTTGAGTCAGTTAAGAAATCTGAAGAGACAACGGCATCTTCAGTGTAACCCAAGACACCTTTTAATTCACCTTCAGAAGCCTTCTTGATGGCAGCTGAGATTTGTTCATAAGTGGCTTCAGTCTTTAATTTGACGGTTAAATCGACAACAGAGACATCAACAGTTGGAACTCTTAATGACATACCGGTCAATTTACCGTTTAATTCTGGGATAACTTTACCGACAGCCTTGGCAGCACCAGTTGAAGATGGGATAATGTTACCTGAAGCGGTTCTACCACCTCTCCAGTCCTTGTGGGATGGACCATCAACGGTCTTTTGAGTGGCAGTGATTGAGTGGACGGTGGTCATTAAACCTTCTTCAATACCGAAAGTGTCGTTGATGACCTTAGCTAATGGAGCCAAACAGTTAGTGGTACATGAAGCATTTGAGACAATGTTTTGACCTTTGTATTCCTTGTCATTGACACCAACAACAAACATTGGAGCATCAGCAGATGGAGCAGTGATCAAGACTTTCTTGGCACCACCTTCAATGTGCTTGTTGGCACCTTCCAAAGTGGTGAAGACACCGGTGGAGTCGATAACGTAATCAACACCAGATTTACCCCATGGAATTGAAGCTGGGTCTCTTTCTTGGAAAATGGCAATTTCTTGACCATCAATGACTAATTTACCATCTTTTTCTGAAACGTCACCGGTGTATCTACCGTGAGTGGAGTCATATTTGAACATGTAAGCAGCATAGTCTGAACCAATGAATGGATCATTGACAGCAACAACCTTGATATCTTTTCTACCTAAGGCAACTCTTAAAACTAATCTACCGATTCTACCGAAACCGTTAATACCAACTGTAATAGCCATTGTGTGTTTTTAAATTTAAATTTGATGTTTTATTATATAATTAATAATGATTAAAATAAAAGATAAAATAAAAAACAAAGGGAATTGAGATTATATTTATATGGATTTGAAATTGACCTGGGATTTTTTATTAAATTAATTTTTTTTTGGCATTTGCTGTTGTCGAAAATAAAAATTTCTCAACAGCAAAAAATGTGCACCACCATATACATCTGATGTTGTGTTGTGTAATGTATAACAAAAAAAAAATCCCTCTCTTAATTAAATTTTTTTTTTTTTGCTGTGCAGCAGAAGAAGAAGAAGTAAGCAGCAGAAGCAAATAGCCATTGAAGTAAATGGTTATGTCTTTAACCATTTACCATAGGACAAAGAGAGATTAGATACCGGGTGAACCTTATTATTACACTAGATCCAATTGCATTTACTTACTAATTAATGACCACCATTATTAATCAGAGTATGACTGATGGTGCTGCTGCTTATGGTGGTGGTGGTGCTGGTTGGTGGTTTGTGGGTTTCAGTGAGTCACATGACTTTCCCTTTTTTGGTATCTTTTTTTTTTTTTCAGGTGGTGTTGGCAGAGAGAGAAAAAAAAACACACCACATGATGGTTCTAAATTGTACACTAGAATGATTCCACCTTTTTTTCTCTAAATGTTATGTAGATCTTCTAGAAAGACAAACATACCACTTGTCAGTTAATTGGGTTTCTTCTATTTTTTTTTTGCTGCTTGACTATTCAATACTTATAAAACTTTGTAATAATAGCACATTCAGTTTTTCCGGAGTTTTTCCGAGTCTAAGGGAAAAGACTAGAAATTTTGTAGAGCAGAGAGTATCTCGGAGATCGGAGCAATAACTATTATCGTCACCCATAAGTAACCCATCTATTTATATCCCCCGAGTTTACGTCATTCTTTCAAAAGTGACTTTATATTTACATAACTAAGAAAAAAAAAAAAAAAAACCACCACCACCCGATCTATTTACATGAATGCAATTATCTTTTTTCTCAATCTTCAATATCAAACAATTTCTCATAATCTCGTAAATCAATTTGTTCATAATCATCAACCATTGGTTCCAAATGTGGTAATCCACTTTTCCAAATAGTTCTTTCCAAGGCAAATCTTTCCATTAATTTAAATTGACTCTTATGATATAACATTACAACATTCGATTTTTCTTCCTCATTTATACCCCTGTATTTATCTTTTTCAGAAAAAAATGTAGATGACATTTCATCTTCATCAATTAACCCGGAGTTACAACGACGACACCTACTGGCAACCATGATCAAAGAATTGGCATCCATGACAGAGTCAACTCCAAGACAGATGATACGATCAAGTCCAGTGAATGTGATCCCGGCAATTGATGTAACCGTTGAAACTAAAAATTGCGGGTTAGAGGGTGAAAAAAACTGCTCCGAGGTTTGTGAAAAAAATTTTTTGACATCATCATCTAAAGATTTACAATAAAGCCCTTGAGTCTCCAATTCTTGAATAAAATTTGGAATAGATACACCTTCAGGAATTATTAATAATATTTTCTTGTTCCCATTGGCAGTTTTTGTAAGATATTTGGGAATTGATTCTATTAATTCAATTGGTAATTTGATTTTCTTATTTTTCAAAAATTCTTGATTTCTGTACATCTTATAATTCAAATCAAATTCCTGTGCAATGTCAGATTTGATCAATTTCTTAGTTTCTTGTAAACTTCTTGGTAAATCTCGAAATTTAACATCATATAAATCTTGGTTATCACTTATAACTGATCCAATATTAACATTATTTGGAATTCGTAATCTTGGCACCACTTCATCTTTCCCCACTACAGGAGATCCAATTGGAACAATAGGTCTATCTTGACACCATTTTTGATCTTCGATCAAATCTGGTAATCTTGTTGTAAAATCCACTCCACTGATAAAACAATATTGTAAAGGTGGATTATTCACCACTGTTGATCTCAATTTGTTTAAATATTCAATTAATATACTTGCTGGTTTATCATGTTTTTGCCTCTTATCAGTTGGTAATAATAATATATCTGCCTCATCAAATGCAATAAATCTTAAACGGTCCAATTTAACAAAATTAGGATCTTCACTGTGCTTACTGATAATGTCAAGTAATCTCTGTGGTGTTGTCACCAATATATGTGGATTTTGCATCAATTTTTTCTCTTGCTCTTCTTCTACATCGAGAGACTCGTCTCTATATATAAATTGAACCATCTTATTGACATCATTTGGATAATGCTCCAATAAATGTGTATATGTGTCTCTATATTGTTTCACCAATTGTGTTGTAGGAGCTACTATCAATGAAGTTATCCTATCTTGATCCGGTCTTCTGAAATTTAAACTGTATAGTATTAATGCCAAAGAATTCCCCGTACCTGGATTATTCCTCGAGATACATGAAAGCCTCGATCCTAGCACTGCGAGGAGCCTCCTCTGGGATGCTGTTGGCTTTGTGATGTGCTTGAACTGGTCCAATAAGGCTGATGTTTGAATCTTGTTGATACCAAAATCTGTGAATGAGCCTTCCAATTTAGGATTATACTTGATTTTCAAATGATACTTATTATCCATTAATTTCAACTTAGTCTTGTTCTGCAATTTGAAATTCGACTCTAACTCTTTTCTTACCAAAGATTTCAATCTTTGATAAACTTTTCTCTGTTTCTGCTTCTTCGATGTCAATAAAGATGTAAGTTGCTCATTATTATCCACGGCAGCAACACATTTTGTGCCATGTATATACCTTAGTGAGTTGGGAGTAGCCGAAACCATACATCTTCGTATATAGACGTTCCCAGGTATAAGAGATCGAAGCATTTCTTGATAGTCTCTTTAGAATCTTCTAGCTCATCTGCAATTAAATTTTTTCACTTTAAATTTTCTTATTTTTTTTTTTTTTTGTAAGAGAAAAAAAAAATTCTCAGTGATATAATACTTTATACATATTTTTACTAGAAAAAAAAAAAAAAACTGACTTTTTTGATCTTGTTATACTTTGCTATTCGTTGATAAAACTACACACTTTAGAGTATTTAAATTCCCCCAATTCACTCAATGGTACAGGAACAAAGCTTCCATACTACACTGGCTTCATTTTTCTCGTCAGAGATGATCAGTAGTGACAGTTTAGGCTCCGCTTCTTCTGATCTCCTGACTAGCACGGGGTTGGAGCATGTGCCCTCATCATCATCTGGGTATTTTTCAAGATTGATATGGAATACGGTATCTTTCTTCTTATGGTGGACCAGTAAAGTTGTCTTATTCTTTCCAAGCTCTTTACTAGCATTGTTGCAAATCACTTTCCAGATAACATTTTCCTTGAAATATGTACTTTTAATCCTGGTGGTAGCACTTGGTGCAACTTTTGCCATTGTCAGGTATAAATATTTAACAGTTTATTCAAGGTTGTCCGAAGAACCTGAAAGACCAGAACCTAAATTAGATGTGTTCTTGGATACTAGGAATAAGAAGAAAGATTCGAGGTTCCCCAATTTCTTGGATGGGTTTCTTTCAGCAATCAAGATTTTTGGGTATCTTGACAAAAATGTTTTTCATGAATTGACAAAAAACATGACAACTCAAAAATTGGAAGCTAATGAAACTTTCTTGATCGATGAGAGTAAAGGTTTCTCAATTGTTGTTGAAGGTTCAGTACAAGTTTACTATAAAGTTGGTTTAGAATCACAGGCTGGTACAATATCAGATGAGCAAGAATCAAATGAAACTATGATTGTTGAAGGTGTTAGGTACCAATTACTCAACACGATTAAGAGTGGTACCACATTATCATCATTGATCAGTATTTTGAAAATCTTCACCAACAATTTTGACAATATTCAAGAAACTTCAAATACAGTGATCTCTCAACAAAACATGGATTTGCATAATAAGCAACATAATTTGAGTTATGACAGCTTGAAAGATATCAACTCATTGAGTAATTTCCATCTTGATCATACTCCATCTCCAATTATCGATGATGCAAATTTCGAGTCAGGTTCAGAGGTACTGGAAGCTCTCTTACCTTCATTACTAGCTAGAGCTGCCTCCAATGCAACTATTGCCATTATTCCAACAGATGCATTTTCCAGAATCGTTGAGAAACATCCAAGATCTGTTTCTCATATAGTGCAAATGATAATGACAAGATTGCACAGAGTCACTTTCCAAACAGCACATTCGTATCTTGGTTTAACCGGCGAAATTTATCAAACAGAAGTCAATGTCAATAATAATGCCAAATATGAGCTACCTTCTTATCTTCATGATGGTGTCATTCAAAGATTAAATCAGCTTTTAAATTCCGCAGGCGGGTTTGAACAACAGTCTTCTCCTACTCCTGCAGGATCCAAACACAATTTTTTTGCATCTAATGACCAAACTACAAATTTTACAAAAGAAACACATCATCTGTCTTATAGAATGAAATCTCCAATTGGAAGTAATATTTCTTCAAAAGCAAGTACTTCACTATTAAGTGACGATAGTGGTGAAGATGCATTTATCTCAATGCCAAGGCTCTCGGAAAAGAAGAAATCAAGCAGACCTAACCTTCTTAAAAATTCCAAAAACAATTTATCGAGGCACATCATCTTGAATTCAAGAAATAGTGCAAACCCCGGTGATTTACTTTCCAATGTGCCTTTATCTCGTAAAGAGATGTCATATCAACCTTTATCCAGTAGTAACGTGGATGAAACGGAATTATTCGAAAGAACTTTTTCAGCTGAAGAGGAAACAGAGGATAGTTCTTTAAGAATCGCTATAGCTGAGAGCGTTTTCAAAATATTGGGTGTTGATAGAGAATCCTTGGTGGTTTCATCTAAGGCATCAGAGACAGAAGTAAGCAGTCCACTGTTAGGAAGTATCAGTAATACCACAGCTTTACAAAACATCAACACTCTTCTTGGCTCTCAGCAGTCAAGAAGAAGAATGTCAAATATCTCTTCTAATTTATACCCTGTATTGGGACTCAGGGGTTCCTCCAGCATAGCTCCATCTGAAGATGACCTATCTTCAATTAGTGGTGAGAAACCAAATTTAGATTTTGATAGTTTGAAAAAAGAACTTGCTGATAAGCTTCAAATCATGTTAGTTAAAAAAGATACAAAGATAATAGAAGAAAACCAAAGAACTCCAGGTTTGTATTACGTTGTTGATGGTATTTTAGAAGTCAGCCATAGCAATGGAAATGGACAAGAGAATAAGATATACACCATTAAACCTGGTGGAGTTGCCGGTTATTTAGGGACTTTTATTGGGAACAATTCTTTTATCACAGTCAAAACTGTTACTAATCTGTATGTTGGTTTCATTTCGAAAGACGATTTTGAAAGATTTATTGACAAATATTATATGCTTCAATTAATCATTGCTAGAAATACTGTTAAGTTTATGGATAAAGAGTTATTGTTGATGGATTTAGCCTTAGAATGGGTCCAAACTCAGGCTGGTGAAAGTTTATATGATCAAGGCGATCCTGCCAATGGTATATACATGGTTCTCAATGGAAGATTCAGATCTGTACTTGAATCTAATCCCATCAATGCTGAGTCAGAGAAGAAAGAGAAAATAGAGGAGGAAAACAAACTTACAGTTCTTTCGGAACATGGACAAGGTGAGTCATTGGGTGAAGTGGAAGTGTTGACTGCTTCAGAAAGACCCACAACGATGATTGCCGTTAGAGATTCTGAAACTGCAAGAATCCCAAGAACCTTATTTGAAATTTTAGCATTGAGTAAACCATCTATAATGATCAAAGTTACTAGAATTGTTGCCCAAAAAATGAAAGAACGTACTAATGGGTCCCTAAATGATAATGCAACAAACTATTTGAATCCAACAATATCTGCATTACCTTCTGCATTTAATTCAGGTGATTATAAAGGAAGTACAAATTATAGAACAATTACTATCTTACCAGTGAGGCAAGGTCTTCCAGTTTCTGAATTTGCACAAAAATTAGCCACATCTTTTAAAGCCTGTGATCGTGATGTTATTACTCTTAATCAGGCTTCAACTTTAAGTCATTTAGGAAGACATGCATTTGATAAATTGGCAAAATTGAAACAGTCTGGTTTTTTCGCAGATTTGGAAGAAAAATATGATACTGTTATCTATGTCATTGATACCCCTGTCAGCTCCAAATGGACACAAACTGCCATATCACAAGGTGATTGTATTTTGTTGTTAGCCGATGCTGAGGCTCAACCAGACGTGGGTGATTATGAAAGATTATTAGTTAAGACAAAGACCACTGCAAGAACAGAACTTATTTTACTCCATCCTGAAAGATATGTTAAACCTGGCCAAACTGCTAAATGGTTGAAAAGCAGGATGTGGGTTCATTCTCATCACCATGTTCAAATGGAATTTAAAGAAAATTTTTCAGGCAAGATGACAACGGATGATATAATTTCTCTTCTTCCATTATCGCTGAAATCTAGAAAAGTGATTCAAACTTCGCAAGCAAAGATTGCCAATATCAGATCAAAAGTTGGAAATATTATCAAGGATGATATTTTGAAATTGATTCCTAATGTTGAAAACAGATTTGATGATTATCACCCGGCCCAAGATCACAAATCCGATTTCTTGAGATTGGCTAGACTTCTCTCTGGAAATGCGGTTGGGTTAGTTCTTGGTGGTGGTGGTTCGAGAGGTTTGAGTCATATTGGTATTATTAAGGCTATTGAGGAGAGTGGAATTCCAATTGATATGATTGGGGGTACTTCAATCGGTTCTTTTATTGGAGGTTTATATGCAAAAGACTACGATATTGTTCCAATCTATGGACGTGCAAAACAGTTCTCTGGAAGAATCGCCTCTTTTTGGAGAATGCTCTCAGACGTCACTTACCCTGTCACGTCATACATCACTGGTCATGAATTCAATAGAGGTATATGGAAGGCATTTGGAGATAGTAGAATCGAGGATTTTTGGATTAGATTTTTCACAAATTCCACAAATATTACAAACTCAGTGATGGAGATTCATTCTTCAGGTTATGCGTGGAGGTATATTAGAGCCTCAATGTCACTTGCTGGGTTGTTACCACCGCTTACCGATAACGGTTCAATGTTGTTAGATGGAGGTTATATCGATAATTTACCAGTTGAAGAGATGAAAAATCGTGGTGCCAGTGTCATTTTCGCTGTAGATGTGGGTTCAGTTGATGACAGAACTCCAATGAACTACGGGGATTCTTTAAGTGGTCTCTGGGTTGTTTTCAACCGATGGAATCCATTTTCCAAACATCCAAATGTTCCCACAATGGCAGAAGTTCAACTTCGGTTAACTTATGTTGCTTCAGTTAATGCGCTTGAAAAAGCCAAGAGAACTCCCGGTGTTATTTATCTTAGACCTCCTATTGATGATTTCTCAACTTTAGATTTCGGAAAATTCCAAGAGATTTATAACGTTGGTGAAGCCTATGGTAATATGGTTTTCAAAGAATTCGAAGAAAAAGGAACAATGCCCGTCGTAAAAGGTATTTCAGGAAAACCAAAAGAACGTCAAAGAAAACTGATACAAAGAAGAAACTCGATTTAGTGATCGACGCTTGCTAAAGTGTTAATGCATTTATTTCATTAATAGAAATAATATATAGTAAAAAAAAAAAAAAAAAGTACAAAAAATGATCATTATAACTTGTTTAATTTCAATTGTAGCAATTCATCTATAGAACCAAGTCTTATTAAAGCAAATATAGAACAATAATTTATAACTTTTTGAAGTAGAAAATTCATAAAATCTCCAATTACACAAAAAAGAATCTCCACATCTTTTTTTTTTTCTTTATTTTATCTCCCCCTAAGCTTCAGTCTCGTTATGAACGTTTGTTACGAGAATAACTGAATCTCCTCTTATGAACACCATGTCGGATTTTTTTGTTATCTGTTTTGGTTCAGTGCTTTCATCATCAAATACAAATATTGTTTCCACCAGGTCACTCAAGACCATATTGCAATGTGAATCGTAAGCATGAAGTCTTCCTACAGTCTCCCTGGCACCTCTTAATTTTATATATACTAATTCGTCTAAAGACAATTTGATCATATCTAATGGCTCTGATAATGGGTCACTCATCTTGAATAATATTGTTATTGTTGCCTGTAATCCATTGATTGAACTTTTTTTTGTATTTTTTTTTTTTTTTTTTTTTTGAATTTTTGGATTTTTTTTTTCCTCATAAAAAGAGGAGTGCGTAGTTGATCAAAAATAACAGGGGCTGATTGAAGATGGAAGGAAAGAACAAAAAAAAAAAAGAGAGAAGAGAAATTCAAACTGAAGTTGAAGTGTTTGGCTATTAGATCTGAAAAGTTTCCTAAGACAATGTCGTATTCACAGAAGGCTAGTGTATGTATATTCTGATATTTTCAATTGTTTTAATGGGTATCTTTTTTTTTTTACTAACTGTCTACATAGGTTGATGATGATTCTGATCAATTACGTTTCTTTTGTTTAGGAGGAGGTAATGAAGTTGGAAGATCTTGTCATATAATTCAATTCAAAGGCAAGACGGTGATGTTGGATGCTGGTGTGCATCCAGGTTATTCGGGGATAACGTCCTTGCCGTTTTTTGACGAATTTGATTTATCAACAGTTGATATACTTTTAATAAGTCATTTCCATTTAGACCATGCTGCCTCTTTACCATATGTGATGCAACATACCAATTTTAAAGGTAGAGTTTTCATGACACATCCTACAAAAGCTATTTATAGATGGTTATTGAATGATTTTGTGAAAGTTACATCAATAGGAGATGACTCTCAAATGAGTTCCAGTACATTGTATACAGATGAAGATTTGAAAGAATCCTTTGATGGAATCGAAACTATTGATTTCCATTCAACAACGGAAATTGATGGTATAAGGTTCACAGCATACCATGCAGGACATGTGTTAGGTGCTGCAATGTTTTTCATTGAAATTGGTGGTATCAAAGTATTATTTACAGGAGATTACTCAAGAGAAGAAGATAGACATTTGAATATTGCTGAAGTACCGCAGATGAGACCTGATGTCTTAATCACAGAATCTACCTTCGGTACTGCCACTCATGAAAGTCGTACAGAGAAGGAAACCAAGCTTACTAATCTTATTCATTCTACTTTAGTGAAAGGTGGAAGGTGTTTACTTCCAGTGTTTGCCTTGGGGAGAGCACAAGAAATTATGTTGATTTTGGAAGAATATTGGAAAGAAAATGAAGACTTAGAAAGATTTAATATCTATTATGCTTCTTCATTGGCTAGAAAATGTATGGTTGTTTATCAAACTTATATCAATATGATGAATGAAAGTATAAGGAAGAAAGCAAGAGATTCGAGTACCAATCCTTTCACTTTTAAATATATTAAGAGCATTAAATCTTTAGATAGATTTGATGATTTAAATCCATGTGTCGTGTTAGCTGCCCCAGGTATGTTACAAAATGGTGTGTCAAGAGATTTATTGGAAAGATGGGCTCCAGATGAAAGAAATTCGTTGATTTTAACTGGTTACTCTGTTGAAGGTACTATGGCAAAGGAGATATTATCTGAGCCTAATGATATTCCCTCATGGAACAATCCTGATATAACGATTCCTCGTCGATTAACTATTGAGGAAATTTCATTTGCTGCTCATGTCGATTATGAACAAAACTCAAAGTTCATAGAATTAGTGAATCCAAAATCCATTATTCTTGTGCATGGTGAATCAAATCCTATGGGTAGATTGAAATCTTCATTGTTGTCCAAATATCACAAATTCAAAGGTACCGAAAATGAAGTTAAAGTTTATAATCCAAGAAATTGTGATGATTTAAGACTTACTTTCAAAGGTATAAAAGTTGCCAAAGCCATGGGTGGTGTCGTCGAGAGTATCGATCCTGAAGAGCCCGTGCAAGTCGTCTCGGCTGTTTTAGTTCAAAAGAACTTTGACTTGAATTTGTTGAAAATTGAAGATTTAAGAGAGTATTCGGGTTTGAGTACTGCTCTTATAACTGAAAAGCAAACAATAAGATGTTATGCTGGAAGAGACATAGTTCATTTCCACTTAACCCAGATGTTTGGTGTTGTGAATATAGTTGTTGATGAGCCAGAAGAATTCACATTGGATATTATGAGCTGTGTAAAAGTGGTATTGCAAGGAGATGTGTGTACTGTTGAATGGCAAAGTAGTATGATCAATGACACTATTGCTGATTCTGTCATTGCAATTCTTTTAAGTGCTGACACTTCGCCAGCTTCAGTGAAATTATCTTCAAAAGCGTGCAAGAATCATCATAACCATGATCATGAAGAAGAAAAAGAAATCAGTGCTAAAGTTGAGGAAGTTGATGGAGAAGATGCTGATATGGGTGATAACACTGTAACAATTGACTCTGTTTATGCGGACACTTCAATTCTGAATAAAGTGCACAGAATTTCCAAGATTCTTGAAGCACAATTCGGGGATGCATTAACTTTGAACACAAAGGAAAATTCTGCTATTATCAAAATCGGTAAAAACGAGGCAAAAGTTGATATTATGAATGCTAAAGTTGACTGTTCATCTGGTGTCTTAAAAGGAAGAATTGAAAATATGTTAAAAAGAGCAACAGTTTTGGTGGCACCTCTTGCTAAGAAAAATAAACTTTGAAAAAAAAAAAAAGTTCTCTGTGTATAAATATATATATATGCTTCTTGTAAATTAGTTTGCATCTTGTCTTCACATTAAGGACAAGCTAATAAATAGAAAAGTTTTGCTTTCAAACTGAGAACAATTACTGGAGGTATGTACTGAAATACAAATTACATAGCATATAAATAAATATTAACATTAGGAATTGAATTATTACTTCGTAGAAATCTTTAAAAGAAAGGGGGTATGTATATAAGTATGTATATAGGGCAACAGCATTAAAAAAAAAAAAAAAAAGGATCATCATTCAGGTCCATAACTGTCCAAGATGTTTTTGAATTCATCACCGTCAAACTCAAAGATATTTTTGTCTATCCAATCACAACCAGTATCAGACATTGGTGAATCTGGGATCCCAGCCAACTTAGGAGTGATCACGACATTATCTGAATTGAAATCATAGTTTGTGAAATCGATTTCGTTCAGGGAATTGTCATTATTGCTTAGTTGTGGAGTGCTGTTTGTTTGTATATCTGATGGACTGACATCGACATATTTAGAAGTTTGCTCTTCGTTGAATTTGAGAATTCTGCCATTTGGTGTTTCATTTGAAGTTGTTTCCGGGTATTCAGAATCCATCGAGACAGTACGAACTGATTGGTTATTATTAATACGTGGGAGCATATGTTTGATCGATTCGTATAATTCAGGAGTGACTTTTGATAAAGTTTCCTTCACATATGAAGATAATTTATTGGCTAACATCCAATGTCTGGAGATGACGAATAAAGTGTTCAATTCAAATTGGATATATTGCAGATACTCTTTTAATTCTTCTTCAACGTTTCTTCTTGTAACCGTGTCGGTAATTGGAATTGTTGCCAAAGATGATTTTGACCAAATATAAGAACTCAAATGAACCAAACATGCAAAAGCAACGGAGCAACCATAAAGAGGTGTTCTTTTCTGAATTGAAGAAGGGCTTGTGTCAAGCAAACAAGTGGCAATCAGATTAGCACCATCAATTGTTTTTCTTGTCTCTATTATTTTCCTTGAACTGATGGTCTGCTTGTTTGGACCCATTTTTTCTTCTGTTTCAATTGCCATGTCTTTCCAAAGATACGAGAAAGGTCTATGTGCAAAGATTTTGGCGTAATTATACAACAACATGGCTTGGAAAACACCTTCATTGATATTACCATTGGCATCGACCATGAATGGTGCATTAAGCATTTCCGGATGACTCAATCTCATTTCCCAATTTCCCAATGACGTGTTTAATAGATTTATCGAACTTGTTGTTAATTGTTGATCGATCACTGAAATGTTCAATTTTATAGCTTCGGTGACTAATTGACAACCTTCAGCTCTTGACTTGTAATCGAAAACGTGAGGAGATACCGTTACCGGATAATTAACAGATATATCTGAAGTTGCTAATTTTGATATCGTTCTACCATCAGCAGTGCCAATCACAACATCAATAAAATGAACTTCCCAAAATACTTTTCTGGCACATTCGACAATAACGGACTCGGATAATCTTGACAATCTATCAGATGAGAGAAATCTCTTGTGACCTTTAATTTCGTATTCTTTCTCTGATTCAGGACTTTCAGGTGCACCTTTAAGTGATTGTTTATGCTGTTGGTTATTATCCACATAATCAACCATATTATAACCTTGACTCAATAAGGCCTTGACAGCTTCAACTCTAACTCTTGCACTTAAATCGTGTAATGAAGAGAAATGGGCAATCAATGATACTAATGCCATTGCCTGAAGTGAGATAACATCTATACCAACAACAGTGTTTATATAGTCAAAGATTTGATTCAGTTTGAAATTAACAGTCTCGATATCATTAGCGTAAATAGCTGAAGATTGAGCATCCCCAACCATTTTCATTGCCAATATCAATTCATAAGCATGTGGTACTGCATTTAAGTAATCTTTTATTTCAGACCTGTCAGGGAGCAAAGGATGAATGCTATGGAAGTTGTTATAATACACTTCTATAACGTCATCAATGTTGATATCGTTCATCATTTTCTTCATATAATCATTACTGTTGACTTTCTCGTAAAATGAAGAAGTCGCACTCAGTGGTACTTTTGATAAATCAATTTTTTCATTATTTGAGACTCTCACTTCACCTCCCATACAAGGTGGTGTCTTTCCCCTATATTGAGGTTCAAGGCAAGTGAATGCACAGGGCATTTTCAATAAATCTGCATAGTCTTTTCTCCTTTGATTTGCAGATTTCTTATGGTTAATACATGGAAGTTGTATCAAATCTTCCACTGGTGGAATATTATATCCCAAACTATGAGAAGGTTTCTTTTCCAGTAATACAGGTTTAGTTTCATAGTCCTCACTTCTTGAATCATTTGAATTTGTTGTTGACATAGAAACTGGTGTGATCTCTTTAGATTTAGGCAGTTTCAAATTTCTCTTCTTATCAAACTTACTGACACCTTTCTTTCTAGATCCACCTCTATGACTCTTCACATAGGTGCAGTCTTTTGATAATTTTTCGCAACGAGAACAAGGCTGGCTACCGGAACATTTGAGATGACGAGACCGACACTCCAAACAGGCTTTCGATACATGTTTCGCGTTTGGTCTGAGTCTCTCACTTGATGATTCTGATTTTATATTTATCGCCATTATATCAATATCTTCTTATATAACAAACTGCATTCAGTTTATATAAAATGGATTCTTCTTTTATTTTGTACGGTATGGGGTATGAAATTTATTTCTGATCTTTTGCCAAAAAAGTTATATTTAAGTAACAATAATTAGAAAAATGAATATATAAATGAAACTGGAAAATTCCCCAATTGAACTTTTGTTAACCACCTTTTTAGATCGTATAGATACTTAACCCTGTAGTAGTACCCCAAATAAAATTACTATACTAATATGAAATATATTATTTGAAAAACTCAGCTGATTTTAGGCAGTGGAGACAGCCCCTGTTTTTTTGTATCAGGAGACGGGCTTTGATAATTCCCTTTTTGGCTTTATTGTTATAGTTTGCACTACATGGTTTTTTGCAAAAAAAAGGGAAGCAAAATTCCAACAAACCAACAATTTTTTATAATAAAAGAATTAATTATTATTAATGAACTGAACAGAATAAATACATATACAACAAGTAAACCTTTAAAACCAAAGCATCAAAACCCCAATTAACAAAATATAACAAAAGCAAAAATTTTACAATCAAAAAAAAAAAAAAAAAAACAATTACCCTTTAAATAAACCACTAAATCTCTTCTTCTTTTTCAGGTCCACTTCTTTTCGAGGTGAACTTTTGAACTCCACAACTGAAAGATCTAAAGATCCACCACGTTCGACGTTTGCCACAGACCTCCCACTCTCACTTCCACCAATATCGGATGGATATATTTGTTGATTCACCAACTCATGATACCGATGAATAAATCTATCTTTGAAAATTTGGTCGTGATAGTAATATTTTCGGAGAAACTGCTCACATGACAAATCGTAAGAACCCACGGCCAATAATTCCCTGTGACTTAATTCAAACTTTATCACGTCACAAAGTTCATCGGTTGGGATATCTTTAATTCGTTTGTAAAAGGACTTGGGCATCCTATTGCTAAAACTCCTAAGAAAAAAACTATCTTCGTCACCAACAACTGCACCAACAACTTTGTTGGTTATTTTGGAAGATTTATTACTAGAACTCTTAGAACTGTTGGATCCTTCAAAAGCTGCTATTAGTTGATGCACTTTATTGTTGATCTTTGTCTTCTTTTTTCCAGACTCTTGATACATTATGAATTCAAGTTCACATGTTCTTAAATGTTCCACATATCTGTGGTCATTTTTTGTTGAGTATGATTTATCTTGGTCTAAAGATGATATGTAACCTTCAATCCTTAAAAATGGATTCACTTTGAAAAACAGCTCTGTCTTGACATTTTTGGACTTTAAACATTGTTCTAGTAAATTTTCTTTGATTGGACTGCTAGGAGGATTTATTCCTAGTGGCTGATAACTAACTGTGGCACCATCATCGAAAAATTCACGAATCAGTTCAATTGAGCCGTTGCTTCTTTCATAAAAAGCTTGTGAGTCTCCGTAATATGATGAAGAATTATCTACCACCTCATCTTCTTCTTCTTCTTCGTCTACCTCTGATTCTACAGCATCCACAGAGTCCATAAATTTCTCTTCACTGGTATGATGATGAACTGGAGTGGGTACTTTTTGAGGAGAACCTCTCAATACTTGTTCATTTCTCAACTTCTGAACAGGTGAGAGATTTATTTCACTGTTTAATAGTTCACCATCTTTGTCGACAAACTTCTTCACCACTTTTGCTGAGAGTGGAGGTGATCCTGGAACTGAAACGCCATCACTTTGGACTGGATCTTTCTTTTGAGGAGTGGAAGCAGAAATACCTAACCCTTTCAATAGATTTGTCACTGATGAAGCTTCTATGTCTCCGTCTAATTCTAGTATTGAATCCACCAGTGGTTGACGATATATCTCCTGAATAGGTTTCTTCGAAGGAGTTTGAGGCAGTGAAGATTTCACTGCATCTGATGAAACTTCATTTATGGTTTCCAACTTTGGTGATATAGAGTGCACAATTGAATTAATGGAGAATGATTGCAGATCTGATTCCGAAATAGATGATGAAGTGTTTGGAGTAACATCATGAAATGAATATGAAGAAGTGTGACTGAAGAGTTTTTCACACCCCGGTGATTCTTTCATTTCGCTGAATTTTCTTTTCTTTGATGAAGTGAAAGACTGTGAGCTTATAGATTCCTCTGAATTGAAATGTTCTCTTTTGTGTCTGCCTCCTGTCAGTTTAGTTTCTGTGACAAGATCAACCATATCATTATAATTCACAGACCATGCCGCAGTATTGCTAGCACCACCACCTACCTGCATATCTTCCACACTAGGAAGTCTATGAATTTGTTTCAATAGCTCATATTTTCTTGCAATGTTTTGCAAATGAGAGATTCTTGGTTTTAACAGTCTTTCCATCTCCTTGATAACTGTCTTTATCAATATTTGATCATTGAAAGTCAAAGGTGTTGATAACTGTTCATACAAGTATTCCAATGAGGCAGAACTGTCTGAGCAAACACTATGATCAACAGATAAATCTGCTTTCTCTCTATCGAATATTACGCTAGCATCATCTTTGAAATCCTCTGAATTAAGTATCTCGGTCTGATTACTCTCTTCTTGCAGAAACGAATCGTCAAATTCATCAAAAGTTTCGTTGAAAGATGATGACTTGTGAGTTCCACTATTATTGTCATCATCGGAAATTGAATCACTTGAGAGTAATTGCAGTTTTAAAAGTTCTGTTAAATTCGATCTAGACTTGGTCATCAATTCATGCGATTCAACTTCGAGTTTCGGGAAGCAATCTTGATGTGACAGGTTATTCTCTGGGACTCTATACTGTGAGCTATCTTTTACTGGATCAGGTGTGCTTTGTGATTTAAAAAGCTGGTTGAAATCAATTCTGAGGTTTTCGAGTTTTGGAGTAGTTTGATCTAATAAGATATTATTATAGGAAGTGGCATTGTCTTTACCCATTTTGTGATGATACATAGGAGATGGACTCTTTGAGACTTCACAAGAAGTGGTGAAAATTAAATCTGTACCCATCCCTGATATTGAATTAAAATTGGCTCCCTCACTTCACTATGTTTTTAGTTCTAGGTTTGAGCAAGACCAAGTGGGAATTAAGAATAAGATATATATCTCTCATTTTTTTTAATTAAAATAATTTGGAAAAGTACAGAAAATTATGCATCATAAATGAAACCTGGGATAGAAATGTAAACAATGGAAGAATATGTGATAAGTCAAAAAGTGTGTTTACAGTGGTGCAGTGAAATATTTTAAATTGTCATGCATATACATCTCAACAGATACTGGATTTGAATCATTGTTGAAAAATAAATTAGCTCATACATTACTCATTTGAAAACCCAAGTCGGGTATTCTACAAACAAGAAATAATAGTGGATCCACCAAAATGTTTACAACTTTTAACCGAAACGTTTCGTAATAATTGTTTGCATCATGTCTCAAGTGTAACTAAATAATATTTTGCAATTTACGATATTTTAGGGAAAACACATTTTGACGAAATTTTGAAACAATTCTTACATACTTAGTGTGATTTGTAACATTCCCACGACCGTTTTTTTTTGCAAATTCAAATTGACTAAAAAGTTTAAATAACAGATGAATTTGGATTGGCAGTGATCTACAGTACATTGGATCCTCGGTAAACTGGTGGACGGGTGAGGTTTTTCAGAAGCAAAAATTATAACAGTTGCAGTCGACTTGTGAGATGGGTTTTTTGTTTTTTTCCGATAAATACAAGGCATAAAGCTAAATCCTAAATGAGGAACTGATTTGGTCATTTCATATCTTTGTTTCTCTTCCCACTTTGGACATTCCTTTGTATAACGTTATATATTGGGATTAGAATTGGAGTGCTGTATGAAAACCCACATGCCTGCTTCTACACTTTTTGTTCCTAATTAGATATGTAATAAAGATGCGTTATCTATGGGCTTCTTTTTGTGCCACTAACAAACTCAATTTGATGTTTTGCATCTTGCCTTGTTAAGGATACTATTGTTAGCGCGAAATGAAGTCAGAATTCGAAGTCAACTTTATATCTATAAAATGCTTATATAAATCCATGGACTCTCACCAAACTTGTAATTCTTCAAATAAATCAATTCTAACACCATTAAACTCTCTCATTAATTCACCACAACTATTTCTAATCACATCACACATTATTGGATTACCACAACTGATAATATTAAAACTTCTTAATTCTTTTTCAATAACCTCATTTCTCATCATCTTAGCGAAATCCGGTCTCAAATTAAAGAATTTAATATTTGAATTTTTTTGTAACAAGCTATAATAAACCGAAGATCCCCTTCTACCATTTGATTCTGTCTTATAAAAAGTGCCATAATTATGCAGTGGTAGCTTCTCTCTTGTCACATATATTTCAATATCGATTTGCTTATCTGCAATTAATTGTAATTCTTTTGAAAACCAATTTAAAGATTCCAAATCTCTTATAACCCAGCATAGTTTAATTTTAGAAATTCCAGATTCCAATTCATTGTTCCCCTGAGCTTGCAACATTGATAATGCATGATAAAACGGTCCAGGAATTCCGTTACCACCGGCTAATAGCAACACTTGTTGATAATACTTCTTTGGAACATGATGACCATATGGTCCTTCAATGGCAACTCTTAATTGCACTTTTTGATCTTTGATAAGTAATAAGTGTTTATATAAATTCAACGTCATTCCAAGCTTGGGTTTTAATATGATGACTAAATGATCGTCATTTTCAAAAATCGTAAAAGGATGTGACTCCCAAAATTTGAAATTTAAATGCAAGAAATGTATGAAGACATAGCAACCCGGGAATGTCTTATAATTTGCTGGCTTAGGTACGGAAATTTTCAAAGTTGGGTCCAGCGTGGATAAGATCTCCACCGTTGCCAAGGGGAATCCAAATTTGAGCAATCTCCAAATACGTAAGACTCTGTCAAAACCCCAAAATCCCATTGCATAATAACACCATTGTAACCATCCAATGGACCAGCAATGGACGACACAACTGATGATGAAGATGAACAGCAATGCAATATGGATTAAGAGGAACCATTCATAACAAATTTTTCTAAATTTATAGATTGCTTGGATCATTATTCCTAAACATGCAGACAAGGCAATACAACCAAAGACCCAATATTGTTCCATGAAATCGTTTTTCAAATTATGGAAATGGTATGCATATAACATATAACCTGTTCCGTGAATTGAGGCACATGCAAACATTGATCTCGATATCCATTTATGGAAAATGATAAATGAGTTATATTGTAATCCTGTCATCTGGATAAGAACATTGTTACGGCCTCCAAATAAAAACAATAAAGGGAGTTGCGTAAAAGCTAATATTCCAGTTCTATCGGCTATAAATCTTGCCCATTGAGTGAATCTGTCTCCAAATAACGGGTTATCTTTATAAATACGGTAGTTCGTTGATGCACCATAAATGCACACAATAAGATAAATAGCCAATAAATAAAACTCTTGTGATGTTGGTAGCAAAGTCTCACAAATTCCCAAGAAATTATGACTTTGTAAATGGGATTTCCGATGTAAAGTTGGTATAGTCACGGCAGATCTAATATTGTTCATAATCTTGCCTTGTAGCACATTATTCAATCTTGTTGATTTCACAAAATTAAATGCAGATATTATCAGTAATGCAGCTATCCAATATAAATTTATAAGATTCCCGAAATCGGTTGCTCTATTCATACTATTGAAGAAGCTTGAGTACAGATTATTATACGTGATAACCATCAGTGGATCAGGTGCCACTGGTCTGTATAATATCAGTTCCACTTCATCTCCTTTTGAAGGGTCGATCAAATAATGTGTTCCATTCTTATGAATCTCGTACAAGTCGTCACTAGACACGTTAACACCACCAAAAGAATGGCACATGATCAGAAATGTCTTCAATGAGGCATCGAAATTCACTCCAGATTCTTCAAAACATGTAGTGAATGTGGCCACTTTTGGTGGGTACAAGCAGTTGCTGTCCCAAAAATTGTCACTTGTATAATCAAACTCATAATATCTATTGATCAATGAAAGACATGAGAGTATCACTGAAGTCTCTGGAGCCTTATAATTGAGATCACCACCACCACCAACAACGGTTCGTATTAATAAAGTGACCAATATCAATGGACCTATCATAATTCCATAGTTTAATTAAGCAACAACCAGCAATTTCACCTTGTGAAATATCTATAAATATATAAAGCAAAATTTGATGATAAAGATAAAATAATTTTTTTATCTTTTTCATCAATAAAAAAATTTTTTTTTTTTTTGGGCCCACACAAAAAATTACGAGATCTCGTTGATTTCGGATATAAATTAGTTTAGTGGTATTGAGCCACTGTTAAACTATGAACACACTTTTACAAAAGTTGACGCTAGTTTGAATTGGGATATAAAGTACGGATACGAAACTCTAAACTAGGAATCGGCAGCGAACTACATAGTTTCTTTCTTTCGTTTGATTTACTGTTTTTTTTTTTTTTTTGTTATCTTGCCGTGTAGTCCAATCAGAGATTTTTCCCGTTCAGAGCTATTGTTCAATCAGGTGCAGAAATGTTAGTGTTCCAATGAATATGTGCCTTTTTCTTGAGACATAATGGCACAGGGACAGGGGTGACTGAAAGGGGTGTCTGTTGAGCCTTACATCTGGTTGGAATGAAAAATCTCTATTAATATGTGTGTGTGTATATATATAAAAAAAAATGTTTAATTGAACAATTGGATATCTCTATCTATGGACATGGTGTAATTTTGAAGTGAAGGAACATACAACAAAAAAGGCAAAATATGAGAAATGTTAACCGAATTTCTTCGAATCACTCCAACGATCATAAGTGTATAAACCAGCACCCACTAATGACAAACCTAATACTTGCATTGAATTCAACTCATTACCAGCAACGATCATACTGACTGTTATTATGACAATTCTTTTCATCATACTTGCAATTGAATATGTAACGGTTGGGATTGATCCTAAAAGATGGAACAGCATCAACAGTTGTATTGAATGTGATGTACCATTGAGAATAAGTAAGCCAAGTGGTACAGTGTCAAATGTCAAGTTTTGTCTTGTATATAGTTCGAATAATAATAACGGGATTTGGAAAACAAAACCAAGTGTCGAACAATAAAACAAAATAGTTAATTTATCTGGTTTAGTAATTTGTTGAATAGAATTGTTTATCGATAGGACTTTTTTGTGTCCCTTTTCATAATTTGCAGTTTGTTGAATTTGTTCATATTCTTTTTGTTCTACTCTTGGTAATCTATAATTTTCGTCCATCACACTTAAATTTAAAGTTGATGGGTCTCTATTAATGGCCAATTTCACAGGTGCCGTATTGTTTGTTATCATTGAATTACTTATTGTATTATTTGCGTTATATGTGAGAACATTTTTGGCATAAATATTTTGAGATGCAAAGATAATTGTACTGATTACGGCAAATATGATACCATTCCAATGTGTCGAATTATCAAGTTCTATGGAAATGTTCTTGTCGGCCATAACAATAACAACAACCCCTAATACCAATGGAATCAAGGAAACATACGTCAAAATTGGAAATTGCACTTTGTAATATGTTCTATAACCAAAGACAATTAATAAAGGTGATAACAGCTTGATACTAGATACAGTGGCAACTGGGACTCTAGAAGTAGCAGCCAATGAACAAAATTTTCCCAAACATTGGAAAACCCCCAATGGTAATGTAGTTTTCAATATGACACTATTTATCAATATACCATTTGTTGGCATTGTACCTTTGGGAAAATGGTTCAATTTCGGGTAATTGATGATGCAAAATGAAATCACCAAACAGTATAAGGCACTAATAAGAAATTGGAACTGTCCAACAAATGATGGGAATGGGAATAATGTCAAAATTTCCTTTGTCAATTGCGATGTTGTAGAAGATATAAAATACCACACTAGACATGCAGCTATGATCTTAAATGACACCGGAGGTATCAAAGACTTCACATCAATCATCCTCAACTGGTTTTCTTTAGTCTCCGAAATATATCTGGATCTTATCTATCTGATAGTAAATGTTATATGATACACAGTACTGTCCTTTTCAGATTTTGGCCCTATTCCCAAATGTTTACGTTTTATTTTATTTTTTTATTTTTTTTTGCTTGTGTGTTTTTTTGGCTTCTGCTATTAAGAGATATAAAAGGCTTTTGAAATATGTCTATATAACTGTAGATTCACTCTTCTTTTAACTTGTCCATGATATCTGGATCTATGTAATTTAGTACTATTGGAATTAAACTGAATAATACCAATACCAGAGCAATCATCAGATAAAGAGGATTGTTCAACAAGTAGGCAATGATACCACTTTCCCAAATCAGCTTATTTCTCTTTTGAATGTAAACTCTATCGGCAACATTGGTGATGAATATTTTTTGTACTCGATTCAGATCAGATATAGATTTAAATTCATCGCCAAATCTCAATTCCCATATCTTGGGCTCTGTGTCATCTTGTAAATAATCAATTCTGAATCTATTTGGGTGAATATGTTGCTTGACAGAGTTTACCGTCAATAAATAAGAATCCTTTTCTAAGATTGGAATTTGGAAAGACCCATTCAGTAATACTGGGATATGATAAGTATAATGTTTTGTATTATCAAATGGAACCAATTCAATATCAGCTGTTGAAGAATTGACAAACCCGTGTACAATTTTATCCAAGCACGACACTAATGGGATCACTATTAAATATACCAGCACTAATGATTGCCACTTCATCTTGTATTATACCCTTCTCTTTTGTACTTTTACCCTGCTTTGTTGATTATTTTTCTCTGTATAAAATTTTCATTTGCAAAAAAAAATTTTCAATTATATTTTTGTTTTTTTAAAAAATTAATTGTTCCAGAGCATGTATTATTGTAGAGCCATCAATGACATTTCTCCTAGATTGTGGCTCTCTACAACATTGCCCGAGAGTGGATCTTTTACGAAAGATACGGTTTTCTAGCTGGAAAGTACGTCTTGTTTGTTTGTGACGATATTCTCCTTACCAGGAAATAAACATTTTATTCTAATATATATATACTCATCCAATTTTCTGCTTCTTCCTTCCTTTTCCTCTATTTTCTGTTACAGGGGGAGATGGAGGTGGTGGTGGTGAAGAAGAAGAATGAGTGATACTTTTTCTATTCACCACTGGTAACATACTCAATATGGAATGATTCGTCTCGTTATTCGATCCCAGCATTGTTTTTTTACCGGCATTTCTCTTTAGCCTTTTTTCATCCACTATCTCAACACCATTATCATCAGAAGAGGGAAACTTTGACATAAATTTCTTCCTATTAGACTTGATTGAAGCATTAAGAACTTCGTAATCCTCATTATCACTGATATCAATCGTTTGAGTTTTCTTCTTACCTTTGTACTCTATCTCTTCTATTGAATCCTGAGATGATCTCCTCTCGATTTTCTCTGGTAAAGGTACCCCATCTTGGTATTTATCTTTGAACTTCCTAGATGGAGCTTTGAATGAATCTTGTGAAATTTTTATCTCTGAATTTTGTGAGCCATTTTCTTGTGTCTCTTCAACTTCTTCCTTTTTGTCTTTATCCAGTTCACAAATTTCAAGAAATTTTTCAAAAAATTTCTCAATGAGTTCCCTATCAGGAGCTTCATCATTTTTCAATGTGTTGAAATACTTAATCATCAAAATTAAATGCTTCTCAAAGTTTTCATTATTGAGCAATTTCCCTTCAAATCTTAATAAATAGGCAAATAATCTTGGAGCCATCCTCTTAGAAATATCGGTTGTCAGATACTTCGTTAACTGTTTCTGATCGATGTCAATTTCCTTGTTATCATCAACTAATGATTTATAAAAATCATCAACGTTCAATGAGTCAATTGTACTATCCATTAATTTATTCGAGAGTAAACTGATGTCCTTCTCGTTTTTATGAGATATCTCTTTTGACTCTATAGGCTTATCATTCTCTAGAATTAATGCAGAATCAGTGCTCAGTTCCGATGGAAAGTATTTGGATTTCCCTCCTTCCTCCTCTTCTTCCAGTTTTTTGTTGTCATTATCATTATGCATCTTACTTTCTATTATTTCAAAATCACTATCATCTTCTTCATCTTCTTCTTCTATTTTACTAGTATCTCCTTCACCAAAATCTTTATTCGTCAATGTTCCAACTTTTTCAAAATCACTATTACCATTTACCTTTTCTTGTGCTTGTAATAATTCTATAAGGGTTTCACGTAACTTGATTCGTAAATTTTGTCTATCTGTCAATAAGAATAATTTCTTACTACTTTTATATTTTCTTCTTGGTTTTTTCCACATTTCTTGAAATTCTTCTGTCTTGTTCAAAAAAATGTCAATGTTATAAATAACATGAATTCCACAATCATTAAAATTCTCTTGTTTGGGTATTGGTGAAAGATAAATTTTGAATTTTTCTAAAGGTATTTCAATGTCATATTTATCCTTTGCAAAATCAGTTAAGAATTGAACTAAAGGTTCCCTGATGGATTTATGATCTTGATTTAACGAATCCAAGATGAAGATTTCAATTTTGTTTTCTTCATCATCGATTGAAACTTCTTTATCTTTTAAATCATCGTAAACTCTATCCAAATTGTGCAATATTAAACAATACCAATGTAAATCTTGGTTCACCGGTATTATCACATATCTATGTCTGAATAACCTATCATCTTTGAACCAACTTTTCACGTTCTCATAGTAGTTTCCCGTGGTCATTAATTTCGTGAAAAAGAAAGAGTTTAGTAACATAACTTGACTTTCTATCATTTGAAGTTGTCTTATAGAATGTTCAAGATTCAATTTCAAGAAAAAATCAATTAATGTATCATTAATCCAGTAATTATTGTAAAGGCATTTGAAGTCAGAATTTGTTATTGTGAACATCCTCTTATCTTTGAATCTGAAATTTAAACTTGGAGTAAACTTGATTTGATCCAGCTCATCTATATTTTCATGCTTGTCATCTTCAAAATTTATCACCTCAGGATTATAAATTGTGTTTAGTACATCTGGTGGCGGTTTCCCAGCTGACCTGGTTCTAGGTCTTGTATCAATTATTGGCTCACTATCAACCCTTTCTCGTCTTGCTTTCAAGAAAGTTGCTGATGGACTATCGCCATAAAATGCCCCAGGAGGTGTTGCCGCCACCATGAAAAGAGTGTTTAAACCTTTCAAAGTTTCATGGAAAATTTTGAAATCAAGTTGTACAGCTAATTCATAAAACTTGGTATAATTGACAGATTTTGTTGCTCTGAACCAAATTTTGTCAAATTTTGGTAAATTTGCAATGGGAGTAATATTAGGGTTTAACAAATTTAAATCTTTTCTGGTAAATTGTCTTTTATCGTTAAGTATCACAACAAAGTCTCCAAATAATAAATCTTTTTCTTTTCTAAAATATACTTGATGTAGATCTTGCGTTAAATTAAACCCAAGACAGTCAATTAGTTTGTTGCGACACATCACTGAAACTTTTTGGCCCCTTCCTACATTAATATAACACTTCCCAAGTGGAGTAATTGGTTTCAATTGGGACTGGTTTAAAATTCTCACTAATTCTAATTCCACCTCCATGGGTCCTTCCACTTCATCATCTATATCCCGTATTAATTGTGAAGTTTTCTCCATATTATATTTATCATCTTGAGTTGCATCAGGTATTGAAACTCTAGTTGGTTTATTTGATGAAATTATTGCCCTTCAAATTGTTAGTATTTTGCCATAAATATCAAAAACTCTAGTCATTACTTACCCACTATTCAATGAATTTGTCACTTTAAGTCCTCTAAATCTCTTTCTGTTCAATGAGCTAATATCCTTTGTTCTTATATCTTTCCTTTCCCTGCTACCGGGTATTATCGACAGAGGAGATCTCGAGGCAGTAAGCTGTGAATCAGTGAAATCCACTTTGGCTCGAAGGATATTTTTATCAACCATTTAAAACTGCTTTGACATCTAATCTTCTTGTTTTGATCTGGGAAGCTTTTAAAAAAAATAAGCTCTTGGAGTTTGAATTACTGAAAATCAGAGCACTTCGGAGTTCTTATAAGTTCCAATAATCACTATATTACAGCACCTTCTAAACAATTTTTTGATTCTGAAAGCCTGTTTGATCTTAAAAGTATCTTTCTACTCCTGATTAAAGTTGTTTTGTTACTGTGTGACAATTTTTTTTTCTTTTATTTTTTTTAAGGAAATTTTGTACAGTTTTTTTTTTTCTACTTGTCATGGAATTTTTAGAGTTGATATTCAGTGGAGAATTGGAAAAGATGATGATGATATTACCAAGAACTCTACAAGAAGAATTAAAGCATATCGAATAAGATTCTTTTCTTAAATTTTTTTTTTTTTTACAATGGTGAGCTATTTCGTATATACATTAACTAAGTGAATTGTCTTGAACCACCTCTGACAAATTCCAAAACTTTCCAGCCTTCAGTAACAGGGTTATCGACTTCTTCTGGGATTCTGGTCAAAACCATAGCATATGAACTTAACATGATGTTTTCCAAAGTACCAGCTTTAATTTCACCGGTCTTGAAATCTTTGAAAACTTGTAATTCTTGTGCTCTGCAACCAACAACTAATACTGGAACATTGTTTGGTGGTAAGATTTTGGCACTGACGATATCAACACCTCTTATATCTAAGATCTTACCATCACTGAATAAACCTTGATCTCTGATGGTTTTTTGTTGAGCTGATATCACATTGTATGGAGCTTCAGACAACCATTGTTTCAAGACTTTTTCATCACCTTGAATATATGAATCCAATAACTCTGGGATAATGTAATCTCTTAATTGTTGATTGAAATCCTCTAAGTTGAATGCAGGGTCAATCTCTCTTAATGTTCTAATAACTTTACCACTTTCAGTCTCAGCAAAGAATCCACCAACTTTTTCTATAACGGTTCTAACAAGAGATACCAATCCGTTTTCACTTTCTTCATATCTGTATCTTAACTCGGCTAAAAATTTTCCTAAAGGTGATGTTGGATGTAAAAATGCATATTTTTCACTCAATTTTGGCTTTGTTGCTTTGAAATTTGTTGTAACTAATGAAGTACCAGCTTCTTCATCCGATTTAATGACCTTAGGCTTCTTTCCTGACAGTAACAACTCTTGTCTCTTTCTCTCTCTTTCTTCTTTTGTGATATATCCACCATATCTTGTACTTGAACCATCATCTATAACATTACTAACTTCTTTGTACACTTTAGTATGTCTGACAGGATCAATAGTCTTATCAATAGCTTCAGCTGTGACTCTAACACCACTTCTTGTAGCCTTACCAACTGGAGAATCCCAGGCTTTAACTGCAGCACCTCCAACGGCACCAGCTGTCTTAACAAATGCTTTAGAAGCAGCACTTCTAGATTTTTGAGCTTTTTCAAAAGCTTCTTGAGCTTTCTTGAAACCTTCATTTTCAGCCATTCTTCCAGTCTCATCTTGCAAAGCTTTTATGTTATCTTTTAATTCTTGTGACTTGTTCCATTCTTGTTTAAAAGTGTTCATGAAAACTTTCAAAGGCGAATTCGGATTATTGTAATGCACTCCAGTAGAAGAGAAAAATCTCGTGTTCGATTTGAAAACGGAGCTCCTTATTATTTGATTCCTCAACATGATAACAACTATTATATACTAAAGAGCAAGATCAAACCTATATACAAGAAATATTTGTTTGTCTTTTGTTGTTTTAAAGAAAACTCTTTACTTCGTTGAATTTTTCCTCTTTTTTTTTTTTTTTGTTGAAAAAAAAAAATTTTTTTTTTTGTTCTCATCGGAGAGAAAAGCGGATTAGGCAGTCAAATTATACAGAGTTATACAGTTGTTATAAAAGATATCTTTCTTAGCATCTTCATCGACCTGGAAGTCATCTAGTAACATGTTGACCACTTCACCCCACTTGTTGAAACCTTCAGAATCGTATTCATCTCCATTTGTATTATCCATTGGCCAGTTACTACCAAATATTATTTTCTTGGTCCCATACAATTTTAAAATCACTTTAAACCATTGAGAAATCTTCTGGACCAAATCTCTTGTGTTGTGTTCTTTCACGAAATTTTGTGGCATTTTCTCAAAACATCCACTTAATTTCATGTAGTTATTACCGATACTTGAGATCTTGGTCATATAATATTCCCACTCATTGAATTCTTCATTTGGCTGATTCAAGTAAAAATCAGGTTTTGTCAAATGGTTGATGATAAATTTCGTGTTTGGGAATTTGGAAAGTAACTCTATACTTTCTTCAAATTGGTAAAATCCACCATCTTGTAAATCAATACCTATATCAAAGACATAGTTATTTTGATCCAAATAATACAACCCATCAATGAAATTTGGGTCTAACAGGGTCTTTGGAGGCTTATCTTGTAATACATATCTGAAACCTTTAACTGTGTTAAAAGCCTTAGATGAAGACTTTGATTTCAATTTTTCCACATATTTCTCCACCTGTGCTTTCCCCAGTGGGATTGGTGCCCATGGTATCACACCTTTGATAAAATCACCTTCATCTATCAATTTTGAATGATAAACGAATTCTTCGATAGGATTTGACCAACCTTCTTCATCGATTGAAGATGACACATCCATTTCAATGACAACTATTCCCTTCTTGTTGAATTTCTCATAAGTGTTATACTTGAAATACTCTTCCAATCTATGTTGTCTATGCAACATGTGCTCTTCAGAGTCCAATCCTAAATAGTGGATATGGTCTTTTGACACAAGATGCACATGTGAATCTATTAAATTATACTTTGCTGACATGATAATTGAAGAATTCTGTAAATGATATAAGCAAGAGGCTATCAAAGGGTTTAAATATTGTAGTACAGCAATCAATTTACTGATGGGCCCTTTCTTTTGCTATCTGGGGAAAAAAAAAAAAAAGCAAAGAAAAAAATCATAGATCTACAAACCCCTAATTTTTTTTTGCCTACAACGAGATGTTTATCTACATCGATAATGCTTTAAATAAAATAAGATAATATCTAACTACTTCTTATGATCTTTACCATTTGATGCTTCAATTTTCAAAGGTTTTTCAGGATTTGGACTCAAGATAAATTCAGCATCGATTAATTCAACTTGAGGATTGATATCCAAACCAAAACCTGGCTTGTCTAATACTGAGACATCCAAATATCCTTTCACTGGTACAGGTTCATTTGTAAACAAAGCACCAAATACTGGTAATACAGATAATGAGTCAGGGGAGTTTGATAAATATTCGTGGAATGGAGTGTTCTCCTGTGATACAACAAAATGGTATGAATATGGACCTGAGGCATGAGGAACAACTGGAATATCATAAGATGCTGCTTGGTGACTAATTTTCAAGATTTCGGTCATACCACCGCACCACATGATATCTGGTTGGATAATATTAACATTTCTTCCTTCGATCAATTTTCTGAAACCATATTTGGAATATTCGTGTTCACCAGTGGTGAATTTCATCCAAGGACAAGCTTGTTTCAATTTAGCAAAACCATCAAAATCATCTGGGTGTAAAGTCTCTTCAAACCAATTTATATTCAAGTCACGAGTGGCTGTGACCAAATCAATAACATAGGTCACATTCAATGACATATAACAATCAACCATTAATGGGAAATCTGGTCCAACTGTTTCTCTATGGTCTCTTAAAAATTTGATATTTTTACGTAAACCTTCAAAACCTTCATCTGGTCCATATGGCAATGCCACTTTGGCTCCCCAAAATCCCATATCTTTGGCAGCATCAGGTCTACTACCTGTGCAATAAAAATCTAATCTCTTTCTTGTGGCACCTCCAATCATCTTATAAACTGGTTCGTTTCTGATCTTACCTAACAAGTCCCAAAGAGCTAAATCTATAACAGATATGACAGCCACTGTTAAACCTTTTCTCCCATAAAACATTGAAGCTCTAAACATTTTATCCCAAATCACAGTCAAGTCTCTTGGATCTTCACCTTCGATGAATCTTGTGAAATGATTATAAACCAACCAACATGCTGGTGGACCACCAAAACCTGTTGCAAACCCTTTAGTGCCATCAGTTGCTTCAACTTCGACACAAAAAGATCCCAACACATTGATACCCCAAGTGGTTCTTGATGATCTGTACTCTTCATATTTCGACATTGGATTGGCAATTGGATTATCAATGATCCAATGTCCTTTCTCAACATCATGGTAATCTCCTCCAATACCTTTACCTCCTAAGAGATATGCTCTCACTTTCTTTATCTTTGGGAACTCTCTAACTGACATTTCTCTGGTATTGTCTCTTACTATCTATATTTCTGAAGGGTGCCCGGGTGATATTTATAGTATTATCTCTCTAAGAAAAAAAAATCCTTCAAAAAAAAAAAAAATACAGCTCGCTCTAATTAGGAACCGAGCCGTGAAAGTTAAATTGTGGGGGAAACTCGCTCTGAGAAGCAACCGATATACCGAATACAAAAACAGATTCCAATAGGGGTGATGTACCGAGGAATATCCCTTTACTCTCTACTCGGATGATAATCAGTACAAAAAAACAAAGACAAATTAGTTTATTAGGAATTATTATTATATAGTCTATTATTCGATTTCATTGATGTCACCCAAATATTTGAAGAAATCTTCAAATCCATAGCTGTTTAAGTCTAATTGGAACAGAGACCCGTTCATGTCTGCTCCGTTAAATTCATTTTTCAATCTCATCTCCTGTTCTTTCTTCTCGATCAGGTTTCCTAAGATTAAAGATACAAAATATGTATTTAATCTCATGTCTGATATAATTGAAGATGGCTCCCTCTTACTTACCAGTTCATCCGAATCATCATCTTCTGGAATCTCATCTGTAGTGTCAAAGTTTTCCTTCTTAATCTTGTTGTTCAATTTAATTTTCAAATCCATCAAGAATCTGATAATCTTGCTATATTTCTTAGCTATTACCCAGTGATCACTTATATGATCCAAGATGTTTAAGAATTTTTCCAATTTGAATCTCAGTGTTAAGTTTTCATTTATCGTTATTTCCAAATCTTCTTGTCCCAATATTTGCTCAACTATAATAACTCTTGTCACAATCCATAAGAAAATCGCGTAAATTGGACCAAGTTGAACCAAAGTGTTCAAATCACCTACTTTAGAAACCATATTCAAGACATTGGTACAACAGTTAGAACAGATCACTCTGGAAGCATCAGAATGCTTAAAATATTCACTTTCATTATGCGGGTATCCCAGAGGTGAATGCAATTTGATCAAGGTGATATTATAAATCGTGTGAAGCAAGATATCATAAGACGTCAAAGTTGGTAGATTAGTGATATCATTATTGATAAGTAAAGATGAATATTTCAAAGGTATAGAGTCGACAAAATATTTCAAATCAGTTTCAATTTTGTGGAAACTTCTAACCCATCTCTCACAGTCATGCGGACTTGTAATATCTACTGTTATCTTATTAAATTCATGTGTGTTACCAAATAATTTAATCAATTGTAAAGAGCATCCAAAGGCATCTAAGACAGGTAATTTCTCATTTTGTATCCATTTCGTTGTGTCCAATGGATAGGAACAAGTTATTTCGTGATCCGGAATTTTCAAAGGAATCGAAGATATCACACTGTTGATTCTGTCCAATATGTATATGCACCAAAAAACTCTACGTTGATTTTCTTCCTCGATGAAATTTTTTGGCTTTGTAGTCAATTTCAAACTTCTTGTAGAGATTGAGTTCATTGGATTTGACGAGGTAGAATTCACGGACCCCGGAGTCTCGACTCCAATCTGGCTAGGTACCTCATTGATCAAATCTAAATGAATAGCCCCTGAGCAAACTATTGCAACAAGTGACCAAGTCTCCTGATCGTTTGATTGGCCCATTGATTCAAAGGCTAACAACAGCATTGTTGTTAATTTATCCAAATTTGAAACATCAAAACAATTCAACAAGATTTTCTCTTTCATAGTTCTATAAAATTTAGCTTTTTCTTCTTGATTAACCCAAAACGAATCTTCATTTTTCAAATATTTCAAACTTACCAACATCACTCCATATGCAATATATGTGGAATCAATTTTTTCAAAAATTTGTTCATGAGCTGTTTGAGGATGTAATATGGGGAATATCGGATTTATATACTTAAAAAATAAATCAAAAAGCTTCTGCATTATATGTCTTGGAGGTAATCCATCGATGGATCTCCTGTTATCAACAAATGGATTTAACAATGAAGGAAGAGCTAAAGCTTGATGTGGATGTGACGAAGTTGTGGAGGAGACAGAAGATGCAACTACCAGTTGCTGTTTCTGGTGCTGCAGCTGTTGCTGCTGTTGTTGTTGCAGATTTGGTAATGGAGGGAACATTATTGCAGGGGAAACATCAGAATTTGTAGTGTCTCCAGTGGAAGAAGATAAAATCAGCTGTGGACTAAGTTTTTTCCTCTTTGGTATATGTTCACTCTCCAATATTTCCACTCTCGAAGACAAATCTCTGACCAACTGCAAAATATCAGAATTTGAGCTCTCTAGTAATGCTAATTTCTCATTCAAATTTTTACCGTATCCATTTTTCAAACCAGGTTTTTTCATTAAACTATAATTGCACATCTTATTGTTCTTAAAACAGTTCGAGCACTTGGGCCTTAAACCATCGCATTTAACCTTACGTAATTTGCAGATATCACAGCTCTTGGAAATTTTGCTCAAATATTCGTTCTCGTCTGACTCTACTACAGAGGACATCTGACGACCATTTGATAGAAGAGACATGATGGCTGATACGGTTGTTATTGTTATCGTTGAATTAATAAATATTACCAAAAAAAAAAAAAAAAAAGGTCAAAAAAAAATAAAAATAGCCAACAACCAGCTCGTGGTTTCTGACGCAAGAAAATAATAAAAAATTTTATGGGGAAAAAAGGTGTGACTCTATGAATAATCGACGATCATCTTATTGAAAGTTGACAAACAGACCACCATCTACAAGAATTTGTGCTCCTGTCACATACTCACTTAAATCACTGGCTAAGAACACCAGTGGTCCTGCTAAATCCTCTGGCTTCCCCAATCTGCCGAGCGGAATCCTGCTCTCCATATATTTTTTCTTTTCTGCGTCTGCCAAATCTTCATCGTTCAACTGTGTTCGAATGGTTCCCGGTAACAACAGATTACATCTGATACCATGTTTCCCCAAGGCACAAGCAGTACTTTGCATTAAAGATAGTATACCCAGTTTTGTCGGTGTGTAATGACACTGATAGGCTCCTCCAACTAATGCACTGATTGAAGATACTCCGATGATTGATCCACCTTTGCCCTGAGCTATCATCAGTTTTGCCAGTGCCTGTGTGGCAAAGAAACACCCATTCAAATTAATATTGATTGTTTGGAGGTACTCTTCGTTTGGTATCTCTGTGAAATCATAGAATTTACATATTCCTGCATTTGAAACGAAACAATTCAATTCACCGAATTTAGATATCGTTGCAGCTATTAATTCTTTACTAGTCTCTGGATCTGAAATATCCCCACAAGTAGCTAAAAAATTTTCTGTTCCAATCTCTTGTTCCAATTGCTTCACATACTCTACTTGATCCTCCGGATAATAGTTGATCGAAACTTTCGCTCCTTGCTTGGCCATTCCAATTGCAACTGCTCTACCTATCCCCGTAGCAGCACCTGTTATACACACAACCTTGTCCTGTAATAATGTCATTTTACTCTTACTTTTTCTGTAATATTTATATTAAAAATAACCAAACACAAACAGCTTCTTTTAAAGGGTTTTTATTTGTATTTTTTTTTCAACCTTAATTTTTTTATTTTTTTCGAAATGCTTTTTTTTCTCCAGATCTCCACGTTTGACGGGAAAATACATCTACCGAGATGGGATCCACCGCTCTCGGATCAACTTCATGCATTATTGTCTATATTTACAACTGATACAACACTCGGTACGTGTATCTGCCTATCAGGGATAGAAAGGTATTTCAAGGAACCGAGACCACGGAAAGTCAATATAGAGACTATTGTAGATCTAACCATATAAGGCTTTTTTTGGCAAGTCTAGTTAAGCTTGGGAAATTGAAAGAGACATCTTTGAAAATCAAGATATTTAATACGGAGAGTCAGTTGTTCCAGATATCTAGCAATTTTTCAAGATCTTCACCAATTATATTTTTGTATTCCAAGTATTTGTAAGGAAACTTTCAAATATATAAAAAATATTTCAAAAATTTAAGAAAAGTGAATCTTTATTTTCCTAAGAATATGTACTTTATGCATATCGCACAACAAATTAAATGATTATTGGATCGATCTTCCCTTCAAAATTGTGTTTGAATTTTAAATAAGTTTCCCTGTTTAGAAAATCGCTTAAAAATATTTCTCTTTCGCTTGAAATAGAGAATCAGCAGATTCATAACATTTGGAATTCAACAAATAGAGGTCTCAGAAAAAGTAGAGAACAAAAAATGTAGAACTTCGTTATAGAATGTTTTACAAATGACATAAAAAGTTTAGATGAAACTTTCAAATAGGGAAAAGTGAAAAAAAAAATGACTTTTTAATCTCGAAAACACAGAGTAAAATGCGATGGAATTATCATTGATATACAACTTTTATGGTTTTGATCAGGAATTTAAATTCAAATCCTTAAAAAATGTCCATTAAAATAAACATTAAGAACTTTAGTTTAGGCATTGATGTTAGGTTTTCACTTGAAGGCCCATTTTTGCCTTCAAAATGTCATGGCAAAACTCTGTTTCAATCGAAAACTTCCAAATTTTTAAAACGTTATAGAGAAGGTACAGTTAAGCCCTATGTGAAAATTCAAGTAGCTCAGAAGATAAATTATAAGCAATAAAATAGACTGGAATAAGTTTTAGGCCAAACAGATAATTTCAAGGCTAATTTTTGCCCCGAAAATGGTTTCGGAAAAATGAAAAAAAGTTCAAGGTATGGATTAAATTTTTGATTAGTAACGTTGGCGAAAAGCTCTTGTGGCGCAGAGGTTAGCGCTTCGTGCTTATAGTTGTTCATTAGACATTCTATGTTTAATCGTGTGAGGAACGCGATGGTCGCGGGTTCAATCCCCGCCGGGAGCATTTTCGTCATTTTTTTGGAAAAATTTAACTATAGTTCGCAAGATATTTTTTTGTCCCCAACTTTCACCTGATTAAAGTTTATCTGAATGAATGAGCTATAGGCATAACTTATTGGCAACCTGATGGAACAATGTTGAAGCGTAACGATACAATTCGGAAAAGATGATATTTTTTTTGCAGTCAATCGGTGCCAGTTTTTTTTCTGTGACCAGGGAGGAGAAACAATAAAATATCTTTATGTGCTTAATATTGCCATTGAATTGACCATTATCAATTAAGAGATCCATGGGAATTCAATTTGGTCACCAATTAGTCTATTGAAAAGCCAAGTTGTATGTACAAGATGGATTTATTTTTTAATTTTTTAAAAACATTGAAAATGGTCACAAGATCATAATTTTTCCCCTATCTTTTTAGATTTTCCTGACAAGCATATCCTTATCTTTCAAAAACATGGGGCTTGGCCCCTTGGTAGAAAAAAAGACTAAGTCAACGGAGATATAGCCAAATATTAAAAATAGAAAGAATAACTTTAAATTATCCCAAAATGAGTAATAAAAGATGCGTATCAATAGGGTTCTCGGTATTAAAATTTTAACCAGGCTTAGTAATAGTAAGATGATAGTGTTAGTTGTCGAATCTTTTTAGTAAATGGGGGTTGCTATTCCACTGCACCTTCCAAGTGGACCCTTGGCACACGCATGACAATTTGAGATTCTCGGCATTTGCCCCATCTTTTTATTTCTTTTTCGTTCTTTTTTATTATAAAATTTTTGATATTTAAGGTTTGCGCAGTTAACTGACTAAAACTCAAGCTTAGCAAGAATGAAATATACCAGTTATTAGAAGCTGTTCATGGAACAGAAATGGCATGTATATCCAGGAGCATTACAAAGGAGAGACAAAGAAGTTTAGGGTATGAAGTTCCAGGGTTGAATGGGGGTGGGGTTAGAGAGGAGGACTCCACGTGGGGATGAGCTGCCCTTTTAAGGTTATTTGTGCCCTCCAGATTTTATTTCTTTTCTTGCCATCTCTTTCTTTTTCTTCGCTTACAACTATTTTTCAACAAGCTACTCATGAACACCTAGGTAAGCTTAAAAAGTAACTGTTATGAGCGTCTCACTTTTGCAAAATGAGAGGTTAAAGCTTGAATCATAAACTGTTTCTCTTGATTATTGCTAAAAAATGATATGATAAGAGATAAAGATGACCTGTATAGTGGGCAAAACTGAGTAAAAAGGCAAAGAAAAAAATGACAAGACATTGGCGCCAATACTTTATTTAAAGAGATGGGAACTGATACACAGTTCCAAAGCATACCATAATCACAGCAATATTATTTGTTGATAGTATAAGTAGTATATAAAGGGACTCAGTTCCCGTGATTCTCCTTTTTGTAGTCTTCAATTATATACAAATTAAAAAAACTTTTAAAGAAATATTATGAATAAGAGTAAATCAAATGAAAACAACAACAACAACGGTGAATTAAATCAATCAAACAGTTCTGCTAGTTCAGCAATGTCATACGAAGAACAAAAAGACACTCAACATGTTTATAGAGAATTGACAGCAAATTCTGGCACTTTAACTTCAGATGACATAGCTGGTATATCTCCTTACCTCTTGTCGATTGATAAGTGTTTGAATTTGTACCAAACAAATATTCAAAACGGTTTGACGAATGAAAAGGCAAAAGAGTTTAAAGACAAATATGGTGCTAATAATCTTGGAGAAGGAACAAAAATTTCTTATTCTAAGATTTTGATCCACCAAGTCTGTAATGCCATGATTATGGTTTTGATCATTTCAATGGTTATAGCTTTGGCTATCAAGGATTACATCAGTGGAGGAGTTATTGCATTTGTTGTTCTCTTGAACGTGAGTGTTGGATTTTTCCAAGAGATGAAAGCTGAAAAGACAATGGGTTCTTTAAGAACTTTGAGTTCTCCAACTGCTAGAGTCATTAGAAATGGTAATGATGAAACTATCCCGGCTGAAGATGTTGTTCCAGGTGACATTGTAGTTATCAAGGTTGGTGACACAATTCCTGCAGATCTTCGTTTAGTAGATTCCATGAATTTGGAAACTGATGAGGCATTGCTTACTGGTGAATCATTGCCTGTTGCTAAGAATCATAACGAAGTTTATGAAAATATTATTCCTGTTGGTGATAGATTAAACATGGCTTTTAGTTCTTCTGCAGTTTCAAAAGGAAGAGCTACTGGTATTGCTATTGCAACAGGTATGAGCACTGAAATTGGTAAAATTGCCGAATCTTTGCATGGTAAGAAATCAATCATTAGAAAAGTCGAAAAGACTGAAGATGGTTCTGCATCAGCTATGGCTTATGTAAAAGCATGGTCTGGAACTACAAAAGATGTAGTTGGATCATTTTTGGGTACCTCAGTAGGAACTCCTTTGCATCGTCGTTTATCAAAATTAGCAGTCATGTTATTCTTTATTGCAGTTGTCTTGGCTATCATTGTTATGGCCTCACAGAAATTTAAAGTTAACAAGGAAGTCGCCATCTATGCTATTTGTGTCGCCTTATCAATGATCCCATCTTCATTGGTTGTTGTCTTGACTATTACCATGGCCATTGGATCCAAAGCAATGGTTAAGAGAAATGTTATTGTCAGAAAATTGGACTCCTTGGAAGCCTTGGGAGCAATTAATGATATTTGTTCTGACAAGACCGGTACTTTAACATTGGGTAATATGTTGGTTAGAAATGTTTGGATTCCAAGCTGTGGTGCATTTAATGTTGAAAATACAGATGAGCCATATAATCCAACAAGAGGTGACTTAAGTTACAGTGAAAAATCTCCTGTGGAAATTGCAAATAGTGATGAATTGGAATATAAGCCTTATGACAAGGACGTTATTAAAAATAATCACTTATTTACAGACTGGTTAACAACAGCAACATTAGCTAATGTAGCTGTCGTTTTCCAAGATGAAGAAAAGAACTGGAAAGCTCATGGTGATGCTACAGAAATTGCTATTCAAGTCTTCACAACAAGACTTAGTTACGCAAGGGAAAACTTAACTAAAGGTGAAAAACCGCTGTTTTCACACTTGGCAGAATTCCCATTCGACTCATCAATTAAGAGAATGTCTGCTGTTTATGAAAACACTGCATCTGGTCAACACCAAATTTTCACTAAAGGTGCTGTTGAAAGAGTTATCGGATGTTGTGATACTTGGTACGGTGAGAAAAATGAAATTGTCGAATTACTTGATGAAGACAGAAAACGTATTGAAGAAGAAATGAACACTTTATCTTCTCATGGTTTAAGAGTATTAGCTTTTGCAACAAGAGTTGCTGAAGAAAAAGAAGAAAATTGGCAAATTATTGATAGAGGTATCGTTGAATCCAAATTGACCTTTTTAGGATTAGTAGGTATTTACGATCCACCAAGGCCTGAATCCGCACCAGCTGTTAAATTATGTCATAAGGCTGGTATTAATGTTCATATGTTAACAGGTGATCATCCTGGTACTGCTCAAGCAATTGCTAAAGAAAGTGGAATTATTCCAAGAAATTTATCACATTATTCTAAAGAAGTTGTCGATGCCATGGTAATGACTGCCCCACAATTCGATGCCCTTAGTGAACTGGAAATTGATGCTTTACCTGTATTACCATTAGTTATTGCTAGATGTTCACCTCAAACCAAGGTTAAAATGATTGAAGCTTTACATCGTCGTGAAAAATTCTGTGCTATGACCGGTGATGGTGTTAACGATTCTCCATCTTTGAAAATTGCAGATGTCGGTATTGCCATGGGTATTAATGGTTCGGATGTTGCCAAAGATGCTGCTGATATTGTGTTGAGTGATGATAATTTTGCATCTATCTTGAATGCTATTGAAGAAGGTAGAAGAATGTCTGATAACATTCAAAAATTTGTTTTACAATTATTAGCTTGCAATGTTGCACAAACTTTATACTTGATGGTCGGTTTATCTTTTATTGGTAATGACGATTACAGTGTTTTCCCATTGTCTCCTGTTGAAGTCTTGTGGGTCATCATTGCCACATCAACAGTTCCAGCTATGGGTTTAGGTATTGAAAGAGCAGCTCCTGATGTTATGGAAAGACCACCAAAAGATCCAAAGGATTCCGTTTTCACTTGGGAAATGTTATGTGATATGGTTGCTTACGGTTTATTCATGGCTGTTGCTTGTTTAATTGGATTCGTTGTTATTATCTACGGAAGAGGTGGTGGTGAATTGGGTTCAAACTGTAATCAAAGTTTTAATGAAACTTGTCACCATGTTTACAGAGCTCGTTCTTCATCATTTGCCACTATGACTTGGTGTGCATTGTTAACTGCTTGGGAAGTTATCGACATGAGAAGATCATTGTTCAAGATGCACCCAGAAACTTTTGAAAGCAATTTGTTTATCCAATTTTGCAAAGACTTGTGGGGAAATCAGTTGTTATTCTGGTCAGTTATTGTTGGGTTCATCAGTGTCTTCCCAGTTGTCTATATTCCTGTTATCAACGAAAAAGTATTCTTACATAAAGGCATTGATTACGAATGGGGAATCAGTTTCGGTTTCACTATTTTCTTCTTGATCATGTCCGAGATTTACAAATTCTTCAAGAGATTGCATTTCAAAAATAAGGAAAAAGTCAAAAATCCAGAATATGAATTGGAAAGAAATGATCCATTTGCAAGATATCAAAGTTTTTCAAGAGCAAACACCATGGATGTTGCTCAAGTTGTCTAATTATTTATTTTCATTTTCTGTTTTATAGCTTTTATACATATTGCATTTTTACTATCTACGATTAAATGACAGAATTTTTTAATTTATCACAAATATATCAATACAGAGCTAAATCCTAAAAGAGAAGCCTAATTCTCATCTACATTTTGATTTATCTATAGTGTTTCTATGTTTATTATGTGTCCAAGACTTAAAAATCAATAAATCAAAAAAAATAAAAAGTTCATCTTAATAACTGGTCTTTCACTTTTAACTGTTCTCCAAGATGAGCAGTATCACCAAACATCTGTATTATACCATCTTTCTTATCATTTTTGTTTATGTCAACAATAGTGACACTGGTGTTATAAGGCACTTTCAAATTTTCTTCCGTGATAGAGTCATTTAATTTATAATTTAAATCCGAGTAAAGATGATTCATAAAATTAGTGATAACACCACCATGAGTTACAATAACAACATTTTTATAGTCATTGTCGATACTTCTATCAATAATCTCATCCCATTTGTGGAACAATCTAGTAACGAGCTCCAATCTGGATTCTCCCAAATTCCTGAAATTTGGTCCATATTCTTCTAAAGCATCTTTCAAAAACATTCCTTCAACAGGTCCCATCATTCTCTCTCTTAAACTGGAAGATAAATTAAGTTCCAAATGCGGATGGTCAACTAAAAGAGCTTTTGAAGTATTTTGACATCTTATCAAGTCAGAGCTCACCAAGTAATCTATTGGAACCTTGGAAAATCTCTTCCCACATAATGCAGCTTGATGGAATCCAGTCTCATTCATGTCTATATCGATATGACCTTGAAGCCTCTTTGTTATATTATATGATGTTTGTCCATGTCTAACTATGAATATACGAACTGTGTGTCTATCGTGGTTTATAGTCATCTTCTTCTCTTTGTGCTTGCCAATAGTTTACAGAATCAGTTGAGGACTTTTCAAATTATTTTATAACATCTGTGGCAGATCCTTTTACGTGTCAATAAATTTTTCAAGAGAAAAAAAAAAAAAAAAAAATTTGTTCAAGAGAGTTTTCAGTTGAATGTGTATATGAAGACCATGATGAACTCAAGAATAGTATTAAAGCAAAGTCGTTGCTTTGCCACAACATCTCAAAGATCATCTATCTTAGATTATTTCAAACCAAAATCCACACCTACAGTTCCACAACGTTCCACAAAAGATGTCATAAATAAAGTCACCACATCTGAACTGAAGACAGTAAGAATACCTATAATTGGTAAGAGAAATAAGGAAAGAGAAAATTTATGGAAGCAAAGAATGAATGGCTTTAGAGTTGATCGTTGGATTCCAAATACATCAAATTACAAGAAGTTAGTACTGGAAGAAAATCTGGAACCAAAATCGATTATCAAAAAATTGGTCTTGCAATCATATAATGGAGTAAATGGCACACAACTTGAAAAGATAACAGATAAAACCGAATTATCTGATTTACAGAAAAGATTTGAACTTGTCAAGCAATTACAAATTGAATTTGGTGTATCGATCTCAGATTATGAATTGACCAAATTCACGAATTTGATAAGAATTAAAGAATACTTGTACAAAGAGTTATTAGAGACAAAGAAATTCAACGAAAAAGAACCAAATGCAATTCATTTGAATGAAGAAGATTTCAAAGGCACTAATGTTTCATTCACTAGTTATGTCAGTGAAGGTCAAAAGGAAAAGAAATTCAGTCAATTATTGAGAAAAGCTAAGAAATTGGAAAAACTTGAAAACAAGAAATTACTTGAAGCTAAATTACAAGAAGCTTAAGACAAACATGTATATATTTATATAAAACAAAAAAAAAAGCACAAAAATCTCTGGATATATGGTATCCCTGTATATATTTTCTATGAATATTATTATTATTTTTTGTTTATCACTTCTTGCTAAGAGAAAATACAACAACTATGGATGCAGCTAATGCAAATATGGCAGTTGGCAACAATACTTGAGTTGGAATACCAAACAACTCATCACTGTTGACAGTACCATTTCTCTTGGCTGTGACGTCTGCAACAGCCGGTTCTTCATCATGATGATGGACAAATAAATCGGTCTTGTCTCTTTTCAACTGATACGAGATCAATACACATTGCAATAAATCTTCGTCATTGGTGATGGCAACAACATCTCCTTCATCATCAATGTATGAGATGGCAAAATCTGGTTCTTCTTCTTCAGATTGAAATTCTAATAATTCTTGTCTGTTGAATTTCGAGAAAATCATAGTCTTCAAACTTATATACCCATCTAATGGCTTGAAGTTTAGCCTATGGACTCTTCCATTTGGTGACTTGAATTTGAATTGGAAAGTATTGCTATAATCAATATCTCTCAAATTTGAAATCTCACTTGGTCCTCTATTAGAAGCCAATTTTGATGCAGGAATACCAGTTCCAGAAACACTGTCCGAAGGTCCAATATCACCAGTTACGTTGAATTGTGCAATTTCTGAGCTGGTTACGTCAAATGCAGGACCTGCTTGATGATCACTTCCTATTGAGTGTAATGATTCTGTGTCGTTATCCAAAGAGGTCCAAAATTTGTTCCAAGCTGGACCTTCTTCTTTTTCAGCATCTGAAGATCCTTGAGTCAACGTTTGCATTGACTTAATTTGATCCAAAGTAGCATATGTCAATTTCAAGACTTCAACTATACCAATGATTTCATTTGAGTCATCATCAATAACTGGTAAGTTCAAGTACCTACCATCAAACATCTTTCTCAAAGCCTGGTGAATTGATAAGTCACTGTTGGCATAATCTGGTTTTGGAGTCATGACTCTGATAACAGAACATGTCTTTGGATCCAATCCTGCAGCAATAACTCTCAATACAACATCCTTAGATGTGAAAATACCGTTGACTTCGTCATTGTTTTTGGAATCTTTAACCAAGACAGCTGTAGTTCTATGGTCTTTCATCAAGATTGCAGCATCATAGGCAGTAGCTTTGATATCAATGTAAACAGGTAATGTAGTTTCATCCAAGACATCATTTAAAGTTGGACCTTCGATCAAGTTTTTCAAATTTTCGAAATATTGAATGATTTGGAAAGATTGAGAACCAATTGAACCACCTCCAATTTCATTACTGACACCTTCTAAAGCATCTTGTAATTTTTTGGAATTCTCGTACATTCTTTCCAACTTAACCATCGCCTCGTTATAGCATTTGGTGATATCCAAGACACCAACCAATTGATTTAAATCATTGACAATCGGCAAATGTCTAAAACCTTTGCTTACCATCAAGTTCAAAGCATCACTGGCCAAAGTGGAAGTCTTACAACACATTGGTTCTGGAGTCATAATTTGATCGATTGTTGTTGAATTGGCATTCAAGTTTGAACCGACAACTCTGAAAGCCAAATCTTTTGCTGTGAATATACCCAATAATTCATCACCATCATCGACAACTAAGACACAATTTTCCTTTTTCAATGACATTATCTGAGATGCTTCATAAACGGTGATATTCGGTTTACAAATAATTGGTTCAGATGGCTTCAAAGACAATACAGTACCTGGAGCTGAAGTCTTGGACTTTCTTGATTGTTTCGTTGGCGAAGAAGCCATCAGTTGCTGGATCTTTTTCTTCTTCAAATCATTTTCAATCTTTCTTCTAATAGCTTCATCTCTTTTTGACTGTCTCTTTCTTGAGTCATTCGAATCAGCACCAACAAATTGGTGAGATGCAGATGCAGAAGTATTCGAAGGGGTGTTGGACAATGACGACTGTGTCCTTCTTGGAGTTCTTGATGCCATGATGCCGCTGCTGCTACTTGAATATATTTCAAATCCTTTGTTATGCCAATTTTTTTTTTTTTTTTTTTTCTTGTTAAGATCAAAATGTAAACAAAAAAAAGACAGTTTTTCACGTTCAAATAATACACATAATAGATAACAAGTTTTTATTATCTTGAGATAATACAAGCTATCAATATAATATGACGATATAGAAGGAGTCACCATGATCAGATAGATAAGATGTTCATATCAGTACTATTTCCATCACTTTCAGGACAATATTTGCATATTTCAATTACCCCTTGTTTTTCTTAAGGAGATGTATAAAAACAGTGGGATCTCCCTCTACAAAAATTCCTTCCTTCATCATTACACATAATGTTTGGTATAATTTCATTCTTCTACAACTTATTGCCTTTCCATCATCATATTACTAATCTTTTTCAGGATTTT